>QTSX02004988.1:358774-396660 GCA_014839935.2 Entomophthora muscae | reverse complement strand
CATGGGGATTGTTCTTTTGTAACCAGTCAAGTCCCAGTACAATGTTGAACTTGGGGAAGTCAATGACAGGACCTTGAATAGTGGAATGCAGGTTCTCTAGAATGACAGAGAAGGGGGCAGTTTTCCGTGTCACAGCAATGTGATGTTTGTCAGATAACACCACATTTCTAATCCACAAAGGATTAGTGGCTAGCTTGAACTTATCTACAAAGCGGCTGTTGACTAGGGTTTGGTCTGCGCCCAAGTCCAGGAGAGCTGACCCTGTGTAACTGTCAAAGCAAAAAGGATAGGGCATCAATTTATTTGGGTGTCTGGAAATGGTATACAGTACCGGGCCCTCTGAGGGTACCTGAATCATTGGACACTGATCCACATCCTCTGGTTAGTACTCATTATTGGGCAAGTTGGAAATTGTTGGGGGAGAGTTTGGCTTTCTTAATGCTCTCCCTGGGCTTTTTTCTTGTCTTGATTGTCCTGGGTGGCAGTGATACAGAAGTGGGTTTGGTTTGACTGGCCATTGTTTCTGTTTCCATGTCCATTTGAGTCTGCAGGCTTATGGCTTCCATTTCCATTGCTGTTCCCGGGAGGAGGTCTGTTGAGCGCCCAGTGGTATGAGAGTCCTTGGGGCGCTCTCTCTTTCCTGTTTGTGCCTTGTGGAGGGCATTGAAAGTTTGTTCTGCTTTCTCAGCCTCACAATAAAGGCTTTGCAAATTGGTGACTTGGTCCAGGTTCACATGTCTCATTATGTGCAACTTGAGGGCGTTGTAGTACATGAGATGGGTGGCTGGAGCGTCAAAGGCCATATCAGAGGGGGCGCATAGGCAGAGTTCCTTGTAAGTGTGGGTGAGCTCCTTTAAATTGCCAGTTTGCGTCAAGTTCTTCACTTGGCAGATGAACATGAGTGTGGTGTCCTTTAGTACAAACCTTGCTAAGAAATCCTGCTTGAAAGTGTCCCAGTTCTTCTCAGTTTGTTCTTCATGCCATTTGTTGCACCAGGTACCAGCGTTGTGTGTCAACCAAATGGAGATTTCTGCAATCCAAAATCTCTGGGGACACTCCATCTGGGCTAGCTTGTTTTGCGCAGATTGGATCCAGGCTGCGGCATTGTCTTTGTTAGCTCCTGCAAAAGGTTTCAAGGCAGTGGTTTGAAGTCTTTGTGCTACGTAGGCTGGCATGGCGCTTTCATCAGTTGGACAAGGCATGGTGGGGGTGGTCTGGAAGAATTCTTGTGCAGACAAGGCGTTGAAGGCAGAGAGCAGGATAACCGTGTTTTGGTACAGGATGAAGCCTTCAGGTATTTCTGTGCCAGGTGTGTATGGAGCCCAGTCTAGCGGGAGGCCAGACATGATTCTATCAAGTATTTGTTGACCGCGGCGGGTATGGGCAACAGGCGGAATTTTGGGAAATAAAGTAGGATGAAAAACCTACTTCTGCTACCAATGTTGTAACTGTGCTGTTTTAGCAGAGTTATAAGGGGAAAATATTTAGAAACTAGATAATAATTTTTTGGGAGATATGGACTATATAGTTGCTGTGAATCAAGGATAATATGAACATAATTGTGTTGATCACACAGTTGGATGATGAAGGGGGGTGGATTGATCCTTGTAATGAGTCAAGCGCCAAAATGAGTCACCCATCAAGAGTAATCAGCTTTTGTTCATGTTATTGTATTTGGTAATTTGAGTTGTCTTCTTAACTTGGCTGCAAGTGAATGGATAATTGGGTTGCAGGTCGCAAACCCCCTTACTTGGAACCTTGCTGGTGGGTTGAGCCTTCTGTTTTGAAATTTGGATCAACAGCACCAAGAGCAAGTTTGAACAAGTAGAATACCCCTGCAGACTATGAGTCATTGAGATCTCCCTCTGTGTACATGAAACGCATCATGTTTTGTAAGCAGATGGATAGGTCAACACCCCAACCAGAAGGAAAGCTTGGAACTGTTCAAGGACGTCTTCCTTGAAAAGTTCTCCATGAAGGACTATGGCATGGTAATCATGACAGAACTTTGGACCTTCAAGATGACAGGAACAATCAAAGAGTATATTGCAGTGTACAAAGACCTATGTGATTGTGCACCTAACACCATCAACTTTGAGGAGCCTGGACCACGCCTGGACTTCTATAATGGTCTCCCTACACACATTAGACGCCAGTTTGACATGACCTGCTGCAAGAACCTTGAGGATGTATTCCTAGAGAGAAAGTGCGCAGCACAGAAATCTGACAACCTACACGCAACCAACAAATGCAAGTAGAGCCCCACTGCTAAAAAGGACACTTGTCCCAATAAGCAGAACATCCAAGCCAATAACCCTCACCCTCAAGACAGAAATCACATGGCCCAGGCTAATCAGGCAAGCACCAAATATACCAACAAGGAGGGAAAATCTCAGGGGAGTGCTTAGGCAAGCTGCCCTCCCCCAACTCACAAGACTTGTACAGGGACCAAGACGTGGACTCAATTACCATGATCCAAGTACCCTCCAGCAATCATCTACTGTTTGCTGCCCAAACTGGAAATAAACTCCTTATGTATCCTTTCTGTTTTTGCAGATACCAGGGCATAGCACTATTTGACACTGGAGCAGATCAATCCCTTATTAACAAAAAAATTGACAACCTTATGAAATTACCAACAGTTTGGAGCAGTGTCAAGAGGGTCATCATGGCAGACAACAGAAGCATGCCAGTAACTAAAGAAACAAGGCCTTTCTGCGCTCAAATTGGTGATGTGCAAACAACAATCAGTGGTTCTATCATACCAATCCCTAAGTATGATGTGATACTCGGCTTAGATTGGATGCAAAAAACCAAACCCCGCATTGATTGGGACAGTGCCACTCTCACCATTCAGCGCGGCAAAGTACATCATCACATCTACCCAACTCACCTTGACACCCTCATGTGCAACCATGTGTTTGTAAAAATAATGGAAACAGAATAGGAGACAGACCCCAGCAAGATCAATTGGAATACCTGTAGATGTGAAATCATTCACTTTAAGAATATGGTAGCCAGATGTGAACAGGACTACATCTGTGATCAGCTAGTCAAAGGATTCCCCTCTGTTTTCCAAAAATTGTTACCTGGTTTACCACCTGACCACGGCATACAACATGAGATTGACCTTAAAGGAAGAGTACCAAAAGCTCTCCCTATCTACCACCTAACGCCCCAAGAAGACAACGCCCTAAAGGCCTACCTTAATAAGGCTCTGGAAAAAAGGCCTCATTAGATCCTCAAAATCACCCTTTGGCACTGCTGTCTTCTTTGTGGCAAAGAAAGACAGAGGACTCTGCCTGGTCACCAACTACAGGGCGCTCCATGAGGTCACAATTAAGAACAGGTATCCTCTGCCCCTGATTGGTGACCTTTTTGACACCCTGGGGGTCCCAAATCTTCACAAAGATTGATCTGAAAGCAGGATACCACCAAATTTGCGTAAAACCTGAAGACATTCCAAAGACAGCGTTCAGAACTAAATACAGATCCTTCAAATGTGTTGTCCTTAACTTTGGCATGACAAATGCCCCCAGTACCTTTGTGACTTTCATGAACAAAGTTTTCAAAGATCACATTGGGAAACAAGCAATTATCTACCTGGATGACATAATCATCTACAGCCCAAGCCTGAAACAACACTGGGAAGACGTCTGCCTAGCTCTCTGCACCCTCAAGTAAAATCAACTCATTACCAAACCATCAAAATGTTACTTCTTCTTGTTGGAACTCCCTTTCCTTGGTCACATTTTTAGCAAGGACAGGATCAAACCAGATCCAGAGAAAATACAAGCCATAACCAAAATGCCAGCCCCCAGAAACAAGAGTGAACTTTGCACCTTCCTTGGCATGGTTGCCTACGTCATAAGGTTTATCCCATACTGGGGCGCTCTGATGGCTCCCCTCTCAGCCATTACAGGCAAAACAACTTAGTTTGTATGAACCCCGTTACAAGACCAGCATTTCTGCCAGTTGAAGGAACAAATGGTTACTGCCCCCATACTCCAGTACCCAAACCAAGAAGGTATATTCAAACTAGAAACCAACGCCTCTGAATGCGCCATAAGAGGAGTACTCTGCATCCAAACATCAGAGAAAGAATTCCTCCCTGTAGCATATGAGTCAAGAAAAATATCTGGCAGTGAACAGAGGTTCATCATCCACAACAAAGAACTTGTGGCTACCGTAAATTGCCTCCTAAAATGGTGTTGTTACCTGAAAAGAGCACAGACATTCAAAGTGCTCACTGGTTAAAGTCACTAGTGTTCTTCAAAACACAACAACACCTGTCAAAAAGACAAGCTGAATGGATGAGTCTCATACAGAGATACCCCATACAAATTGAATACAAGCCAGGCAAGGAGAAGCTTACCGCAGTTGCCCTATCAAGGCTGTGCAGCAAGCATGCCCTTTGCACTGATGGCAACCCTGACTGGCCCATGCTCATCATAGGGAATCTCTAGGAAGGTTTCCCACCAGGCACCCCAATGGACATCCAAGAGAAAGTTCTTAAGAACAAGCATCTGTTCAAAAACATATACAGTACCCTTCACCAAATACTTCCAGGTGATGACACTGTACCCTATGCCCCGTCAACTCAAAAGATTGACACCATCCTCAGATGTCACAGAGACTTGGGACACACCTGTATCAGGAACCTACACAAATACCTTAAAACATGCTACTGATGGCCCAACATGCTAGATGACATCAAAGAGGTATTGAACCAATATGAAGTCTGTGAAAAATACGCCCAAACTAAAGCACCACCCAAGTCAGTGATACCTATATCCATCACACAACCCTTCAAGGTATGTTTGTTGGATATTGTAGGACCAATGCCTGGTGAGAACAAAGGGAAGAAATATCATAAAAGCTATCAACTATGCAACCAGATGGCCTGTGGCACAAGCCACAAAAGAACACAAAGGCAATGATGTGAGACAATTTATTGGCAAAAAAATCATAGGCAAGTTTGGGAAACCTGACCTCCTGATCACAGATGGTGGCACCAAACTCAAAGCCATCAATACCAATATCTAGCTTGCCAAAAACAAAATAAAACACATCACGGCCATCTCATATCACCTGTAAGCAAATGGACAAGTGGAACAACTAAACAGCACGCTTGTAGAAGCCCTCAGTAAGTTATCTACTAACAATACAAAGGCTTGGGTCAACATGCTCCCAACAGCGCTCATGGTCTGTTGTAAGCAAGTCAACTGTAATACTGGTAAAAGTCCCTACAAACTAGTCTATGGACAAAAGCCCACTCTTGTTAGTACAGCTGCAGAACCCTGGTTACCTCTACCTAAGAAAGTGCCAGAGGCCAACAACCCCAACGTACAACAAGCCAGAAAGAACCAAGACAAAATGAAGCGCAAAAGAGTTGAGAGAGAGACAATCTCACTACAACAGGAAAGGTTCCAGCACAGAGACAAAATCTGGGTTGTCAACCACAACCAGCACAAACTAGATCCAGGATTAAGTGGGCCAGGCATTGTTATGGAAGTCAACCCCAAAAAAACCTACCTCATCAAGGGCATTGGAGCGCAAACCAAACTGAAGCAAATGCATCACAACTGACTCTGCCTATGTAAAGCCAGAACAGCCCAACAAAACTCCAGACTCCCTGTCCCTAACGCCAAACTGGATCAGTATCAAGCATGTATCCCCAACTCTCTGAAGAAAATTCCCAAGGCTCTGCCTTCCAGTACCCCAGGGGGAGATTTTGCAACATCTTTGATTACTCCCTCTTGGGGAATTAACGCCCCAAGTATTTCACCAAGTGAATCACTGAATGGCTCACCGCCTAACCAATAAGCTGTTGGCACTCCTATCAGTTGACCATCTATTACGGGGATCATACAATCCAGCTCCTAAGCAGAGCACAACTTGAGTAAGCCTCGTGACTTGAGAGGAACATTACTCAGATAAGCCCCATGACCTCCATGACGTACATGGACAATATGTGGCTTCCCATGATACTATATATTATCCTACATTTATATCTAATAAAGTATCATTCTTCTCTTAAAACTTCCCCTTTATTTTGTTCATTATACTTCCAATAAGTATAATCTCAACACTACCGTGAAGGGTTGTGTTTCTACTGCCACAAACCTGGCCACCTCCCTAAGGTTTGCCCAAAAAAGAGTGGTCCTACAGTTTCCCTATCACAAATAAACACCTACTTCTAATCTTACAAATTTATCTAAGTCAAAGTGAAAACACTCACAATTATCTAGTTTATTGAGGCATTCATTGATACAGGAGCTGAAGAAAGCTTTATTGACTCTACTCTTGCAAAGGACCTAGGACTAAAGGCTACCGCTAAAGGCGTTAAGGTGATCATGGGGAATAGCTCCCATAACTTTGGGTTCAGGTGTGAAACTGAGTTGCCATTAAGAGTTGGTCGTAACATATACCCAGAGTTCCCCATCATCCTGAATGGACTTCCCCACCCCTTGATCCTGGGAGACTCCTGGTCCCAGAGGCATGGCGTCATCCTGAACTTCTGCAACCAAACAGTTGCCTTAAAAGGGGCTTGTTCTTGTGATTTAGCGCCATTCAAGCTGATTCCAACCAAAAGAAACCCCAGCACGCTCCTGACCCTGAAAATGGGACCCAGTGTGAGGGCCCTACCTGCTCTGTTACAGAAGTGGAACCACTTCATAGCAAGGAAGCAGCAACCCATCTCTCTGAACACACAAATTATGATCACACTATTGACTTCTTGCCCCGCACTGAGCTCCAACATGGCCCCATCTATAGCTGCAATCACAAAGAGCAGTTGGCACTGAAAGCGTACATCAATGACATGTCCAAGAAAGGCTTCATCTGTGTGTCCAAGAACCCTCACTTGTTGCCAATGCTGTTTGTGCAGAAAAAAAATGGCAGTATGCACCCGTGAGTTAACTACCAGAAGCTGAACAATATAGCTATAAAGAACTGCTACCCTATTCCTAATGCTGATGACTTGTGTGATGTTTTGACAGGCGCTCAGGTGTTATCCAAGATAACCTCCAAGACGCTTTCAATTAAATCTGAATTAAGGAAGGTAATGAGTATAAAATGGCATTCAAGACCAGGTATAGACTCTAAAAATACCTGGTGATGCTGTTTGGACTATACAATGCCCCTAGCACCTTCCAGCATATGATCAATGCAGTCCTGGGTGAATACCTATACCATTTCTGTGTAGCCTACCTTGACAACATCCTCATTTATAGCAAGACCCACAAAGAGCACCTACACCACCTGGACCTAATCCTGAGCAAACTCTCATAATCCAATCTACACAAAAAACTCAAGAAATGTGAATTATTTCAGCCAGAGGTGGAATTCCTGGACTATGTTGTAAAAACTGGAGGATTTGCAATGGCTCAAGACAAGGTGGAGCTGTAACCTCCTGGCCTATCTCTATGTGCCGCAAAGATGTCAGAAGCTTCCTGGGGTCAGCAAACTATTGCAGAGACTTCATAAAAAAATTCCTCTGTAACACTGCCACTGACCAGGCTCTGCTCAGACAAGGTCCAGTTTTTCTGGACTGAAAAATGCACTTCTGTGTTTGAGACCCTGAAAAAGGCCTTCACATCTGCCCCTGGCCTTGCCATGCCTGACCTGTCTAAACCTTTTGTGCTTGAGACAGATGTGTCTGGCTTTGCGGTGGGTGGGGTCCTTCTTCAGAAAGGAGGGGATAGTATGTTACATCCTGTAGCATATTACTCCAAGAAGATGCTGCCTGCTGAAGGAAACTACCCAATATATGTCAAGTAAATGCTAGCTATGATGAAGACATTGAAGCATTGGTGCAGATACCTATGTGGTGCTGAACATCCAGTAAAGGTCCCAACAGATCACAAGAACTTGATTTACTTCTTCAAACCACAACAGCTTAACCAATGACAAGAAAGATGGGCCTTAAAACTGTTTGACTACACTTTGATTATAGACTACAAGCCAGGAAATGTAAACATGGTACCAGATGCCTTGAGCAGGAGAGACAACCTAATTCCCTCATCTACAGAAATCAAGGACTGTAACACCTGTATGCTACTAGACCCTGCCAGCCTAGGAATACAACTAATGTACTTGAAGATTGCCACCATCAAACCCAATGTGATAGAAGCTCAGAAGCAAGACGCCTATTCAACCAAACTAGTCAAAGCCCTGGCAAAGGACCCAGACTGCCATTGCTTAAAGAAAGTTTACTCCCTGAAGGGCGCCATCTTAGTGCTCCACAACAGAATCTATGTACCCAAGGGCCCAACCTGAACTAAGATATTTATTGACCACTACAGCTTGAAGATGGCCAGCCACCCCAGTAGACACAAATCTCTCCTAAGCATCAAGCAGAACTACTCATGGCCTGGCATGGACAAGGAAGTAGCAGCCTACATCAATGGGTGCAAAACCTGTGGAAGAACCAAGACATGTTGCTCAAAGCCAGAAAGACTGCTAAGGCCTCTAGACATTCCTGCTGGACCCCGGAAGTCAGTATCATTGGATTATATAGTGGAACTCTCCCCTCAAAATTCTTTGACAGGATTCTAGTCATGGTTGACTCTTTCACCAAAATGGTTTAATTTCTCCTTACCACTACCCATTGTACAGCAGCCAAGACTGCCAGACATTTTCATAACTGCATCTTGAAGCAACAGGGCACACCAGAAGAAATCATCACTGACTGAGTACCCCAGTTTATCTCCCACTACTGGAACCAAGTGATGAAGGACCTTGGAATAAAACGCTGTGTGTCAATCTCCTATCACCCACAAACAGACAGACAAACTGAACAGGTCAACAAAATCCTGGAACAATACCTCCAATGCTATGCCAACGCAGACCAAGACAACTGGGCAGAGATGCTACCCATGGCATGATATGCCTATAACAGCAAAGATCATGCATCCACAGGTATGTCCCCCTTCAAGGTCAACTATGGGTTTGACCCCTCCTGGGACCCCACCATTGGCAGCAAGGAACAGAATACTGCGGGGCAAACCTTTATTGAACAAATACATGCCACCCAAGAAACCTGTCTAAGGAACTTGACCTGTGCTGTTAAGACCTACAAAGCGTTTGCCAATAAAAAAAGAGTCCCCAGGAAACCTCTGTAAATAGGCAATGAAGTTTACGTCAACTCACGGAATGTTCCTCTACACGTACCCAGTAAGAAGCTAGCCCACTGCCACTGTGGCCCTTACAAGATTGTAAAGCAAATAGAAGAAGTGGCATAAAAACTAAAACTGCCGCCCAATTGGAAAATCCAAGATGTCTTCCACCAATCATTGCTATTCAAGAAAGAAGGAACCTCTATTCTCTACCAGAAGATCATGACCAATCCCCTGCCCATTCAGGAGGGACGCACAAATGAATACAAGGTTGAATACATTCACGGACACTGCCTCCACTACAAGACCCTACAGTACTACGTCAAATGGGCAGGTTACCCCCCCCCAAAGAGAGCTCCTGGGAACCTGTCTCCAACTTGTCCAACGCGTACAGAGCCATACAGCAATACCTGGACAAAAAGGCAATTAAGGAGGGGAGTGCCAGAAGAGAAGGGGATGATGTCATAAGTGACAAGTTCCTATTAACTATGCATTGATGAAATTCCAGCTACAGGATTCAATCCCTGATACCCTGTGTGCCGCCAGCCCACAGTTTTCTGGGCTCAAACCAGAACAGGATTTGACTTTGGGGAATCTCCTGAGATTTGATGAACTAAATTTACTTGCATCAAGGCTTCCCACGCTCAAAGTTCCTTTTAACCCAGCCAATGAGAGTGCAGGCCAAGCCAAAGGTCCCAAAATAACTTGGGCCACCGTAGCAGGGGAAGCAGTGAACTTCCTGTGGAATTCAGGCCACCCAAAGATGACCAATCCTGCAAACCAAAAGGGAAATTTGATTTTTCTCAGTTCAAGCCAGCCAATAAAATATCTCCCAAAATGGATGCCACTGAGGGCTGCAAAACCCTGGTAGACAGTATCACCAGACCCAAGGGAAATTTTAAAAGTTTCTCCATAGCAGATGAGTATACTTATACCCTGGACCTCCAGGAAGTTACCATTGCTGTTCTTGCAATAAAGTGACATGAACCTTTGGTTCAACCAGATTATTCCATATTTGATTTTAGCTCTATTTCATTTGCAGTCTACCTCCTGCAGTTTTGTACCTCACATCCACCAACCCCAAGAAACCGCAGACCAACCACCCAAACTATATGATCCACCAGGAGCTCTCTTTGGCCCAGTACATTTCACATAATATCCACCCAACCCTGTGTATTTGGAATCTACCCTGGAGGAAATCTTGATCTACAACCCAAAAGCCAGAACTAGATAGATGGAACCCATTTTCAGAGAAGGAACCCAAGTCACCATACCTTCCCTGCTATTCTGTGACAAGTACAACTACTTGCTGCCCACCTAGTTTCAATGACACCGCCTCTTACCCTGCAGCCCAACTGCCCGCAGGAATCTGTTGCAACCAATGAATCTACCTCCACTCAGATATTTGGGGTGATGTATATCAACCTCACTGGCCTTATTGATTCAATGGTGCCTACCAGCAGACCCTGGGCTCTCCTTGGAAAATTGTTATCTTAAATTGTAAAGTTAGCTCCTATCTTGTGGTGGGCCCTTCCCTCAGGACCCGCAGGCCGTCTGCCCTTAAGTTCTCAAGAACCCCCCACAGGCTGGATCCCTGACAGGTAGGGACAAAGTAGGACATTTTAGTGAATCTATCTACCATGACTAGGATTGCATTAAACAAATTGGAAGGGGGATGTTCTACAATATAATCCATTAAACTGGATTACCAGGGTCCTGTTGGTATGTCTAGTGGTCTTAGCAGTCCTTCAGGTTTGAATCTATGGGTTTTGATCCTTCTGCATGTCTTGCAACCCTTAATTTAGGCAACCATTTCTTTGTCCAGTTGGGGCAAAGCATGATTCCTTTTGACTCCTCAGAGTGTTTTGAGTCTGCTAAGATGGCCGGCCATCTCTGAGTCATGATAGTCTATGAGTTTTTTGGTCTTTGTCTTTCCTTCTGGTACGTAAATCTAGTTATGTAGTAGCAGGGTAGATCCTTTCAATGAGAATCCTTTCTTGTGTTAGCGGCTCTCTGGGTCTGAGGTCAAGTTGGCAATGAGTTCTGCCAAGTACTTTTCTAGTTTCTGCGCCTTGATTATGTCAGGGTTGTGGCCATGATCTTCATGTACATCAGCTGAATGCCTAGGCTGGAAGGGTCAAGGAGTACGTGGGTGATGTGGTCCTTGGTCTCAGATGTGGAGGGAATCATATCTGCTCTTCTGCTCAATGCTTCAGGTACTATGTTGACTTTCCTGGGCTTATAGTCAATTGTTAGGGTGTAGTTGGCCTGTTCTAGAGCCCATCTGGCCTGTCTCTGGTTCAACTGTCTGGTTTTAAAGAATTAAACCAAATTCTTGTGGTCAGTTAGGATCTTTACTGGGAATTCAGCGCCAATATGTAATGGCGCCAATGTTTCAGGTTCTTCATTATTGCAATCATCTCCTTGTTATAGATTGGGTAGTTTTCTTTGGCAGGCAGCATCTTCTTAGAGTAATATGCTACAGGGTCTAACATACTATCCTCTCCTTCCTGAAGAAGGACCTCACCCACTGCAAATTCAGACGCATTGTTTTCCAGTACAAATGGCTTGGATGGATCAGGCATGGCCAGGAAAGAGGCAGAGGTGAAAGAAAGCTTCAAGGCCTCAAATAAAGTGGAACATTCCAGGGTCCAGACAAACAGGACCTTGCCAAAGCAAAGGCGGGTCAGGGGCAGAGTAATCAGAGAAAGATTTTGGATAAAATCCCTGCAATAATTTACCAGGCCCAACAAACTTCACACATCCTTTCTGCATTTGGGCACCAGCCAAGCTGTTACTGCTTCTAATTTGTCCTGTAGTTAGCACTATTTTGTTGTGTTTGGCTCCTGGGGACAGCATCCAGGAGGACATAGAAGGAAATCTTTATAACAAAAATTTTGAGGTTCAAAGCTAGCCTTGGGTTAGCCTTCAGCACAAAATTAAGGGCATGTACCTTAACTTCCTGGAATACAATATGAGAAATTCCTTTTGGCAAAAAGGAAAGGCAAAAGCTTGAAAAATATTAAAGCCAATGCAAATTTGGATAAACTTGTCTTCATTAGGAGAAATAGTTCTACTTAAATAGTAGACAAGGGTTGTTGATCACTCATTAGGTAGAAAGAGCAGCAGAGGGGATCACATTGGGGTGAAGTCACACCAGGATCAGTTGAGGGCTGGTATGGCAATCCAGAATAGGTGGACATTGGAACAGACCCATTTACAGAAGGCAAGAAATTTCTAAAATCAAAAGCAAATCCAACCAAATCTTTGAATATATCACTATTTGAAGACCATATTGAAATAGCATTAATGGTGCAATTTCTAACAGCCGACAGTCTTCACCACATATCTTATGAATACAACAGGCTGAAAGAATTTGCATCTCTTAAGCTTGGTGTGTAAGTTAGCCTGGAAGAGTTTTTCCATTATAAGGTCCAGGTGTTGGAGGTGCTCTTTGTGTGACTTGCTGTAGATGAGAATGTCGTTCAAGTATGCAGCACAAAATTGGTTGAGGTCTTTACCTAGAACAGTGTTGATAATTCTTTGGAAAGTGCTGGGGGGTGTTGCACAGGCCAAATGGCATTACTAGGTACTTGTACAACCCATATTAGGTTTTGAATGCTGTCTTCTATTTGTCTCTATCCTTGATTAGGATCTGGTTGAAAGCATCACAAAGGTAAATTTTTGAGTACCCTTGGCTCCAGTCATTACATCACAGAGGTCATCAATGTTGGGGATGAGGTAGCAGTTCTTCACCATAATGTTGTTCAGTTTCTGGTAGTTTACACATGGACACATTCTGCCATCTTTCTTTCCTACAAACAGCATGGGTGACAAGCAGGGGGCCTTTGACACTCAAATGAAACCCTTTTTTGTCATATCCTCTAGGTATGCTTTCAAGACCACTTGTTTGCAGTGTTTGCAGCTGTAAATGAGGCCGTGGTGTGGTTGGGTCCCTTGTAACAGGTCTATAGCATGATTGTAGATTTGATGACTGGGTAGTTCTGTGGCTTCTTCTTCAATAAACACATGGTTCTATTTCTGCAGGGGGTAGGTAGGGTTCCCACAATAGGTTCCATCTTTATGGTTAAGAGTATGTTGGTCAGAGTTCATCCATGGCTTATACAGAAAGGAATGGTGTCAAAAGATTCAGGTTATCCCAAAGTGGCAGTCTGCTCATGATTGTTTAGAATCAGGCCATGTCTGTTGGACCATGAGTTGCCCAGTATTAGGGGGTGAGGTAATCCTGGCAAGAGGATCAGGGATGAAAGGTACATTTTATGTCCATTTTTAAGGGGAGCTCTTGTTCACAACATAGCCAGTGTCCAAAGAGCTGTTTCTCATGATTACTTGTAGGCTGCGCTCTTAAGCCGCCAAGCCTAGTTCCTTTGCCAGGCTGGTGTTAATGAAGCTTTTGTCAGCTCCTGTATCAATAAAAGCTTTGATCTGGCGCTTGTTCCCCAATAGTTCTATGGTCACTTGGATGAATTTTAAGACTGGGAAGAAGTGTTTATTTGTGCCAGTGAGATTAGGGCAGTGTTCTTCTTAGGACAGGCTCTAATCAGATGGCCTGCCTTGTAGCAGTGAAAACATAGTACTTTGTACTAGTGTCTTTGGAGTTCTTTGGGTGACATTCCAGTTCTGTTTGGGGTTGTGTTTGGCTTTGGCAGATATGAGAGGAGCCAGCATTCTCTTGGTTCATGCTAAGGTCCTTGCACAGGGGGACTAGTTTTTCTAGGCTGAGAGTGGGCAGGTGGTGCTTCAACAGGCCCTTCATGGCTAGGTTGACTCCCTTTCAGAAAATAATAGCTGCCAGTTTATCTTCAAGTTGGGTGCAGGTCTTCAGTTTGAGGAATTTGTCAATATACACTTGGATGGGGCAGGCGCCCTGCCAGATTTCCAACAAGGAGTTCAGGGTGTAATATCTGGTGTTGCAGTCTTCTCTTGTGGCCATCAACTCAGCTTCAAACTTATCATAGTCTAGGCAGAATTACATATCTTCTGTGGTGGCCTTGCCAAGCCAATCAAGGGCATCTCTAGTAGCATGGCGGCTACTCCAAGTACCTTCTTGGTGTCACTGGAGTAGGACAGAGCATTGACTTGGAAATGTAGTTGGAGCAATGGCGTGGCGCGGCAAGCCTCCTTGATAGTGAATTTACCCATCTTGGACATCTCCACTTTGGTAAAAGATTAGTTGCTATCATGTTTTGCACCTGAGAGGAGGGCCCTTTGACAGCTTTGGCAGTTGTGTCAGATTTCTTGGGTCTGCTCAGGTTCATGTTTGTATTCTTTTACACAGAAAAATTAGGTTCTTGATCATCATAAATGGGTAATAAGTGATTATCATTACAAAAAACATACAGTAGTTTTTAAAGCTATAGCGCTAAGCAAAAAAATTTCAGATGAAAGCAAAAAAACAGATGAAAACAAAACAAAAGTGACCCCAAATCAACTGTTAATTGATATAAATTAATTGGTTTTTGGTTTTGCTTGCATCTGAGTCAATTTTGTTTGAATTTGAGTTGTTTTTGCTTGGCGCCATAGGTTTGAAAACTACTGTACAAGATTCCCCAAGAATAATCAACATCTTGGGGCTCAGGGTACCAGGTTTAAAGTAGATTGTTATAATGTCAGGAAACCAACCCTTATCTGCCGGCTTGCTAGTGTTTAGGAACTGGCGGTTTGCGGACTGGGTGGCCAGGGGCCACCAAAGGATTGGCGCTAACTTAATGAGGTAGGACGTTGACTTGCCCACCCATGACCACAGGCTGGCAGCAGGAATAATAGTACATATTACTCCCATGAGAGTAATGTATACAATCCCAGATAGCTTATTGGTATGATCCAGGGGAAAATCAGCTTCAGATGCAGGAATTGGTTTGGGGGTGACAGGTGGTTCCATGTCTAGTTGGTAGGCAGGAAGGAAGCTGTATTTATCTCTGAACAGACAGGGCTTGGTAACATACCAAGGGTCTTTCTGGTTGTATCTGGTTAATTCTTTAGTTCTGGCCAATGGATCCTGGGCTAATATATTGTCTGTGATGTAGTCCTTGTACTTGGGCTTCAAGGGGTATTCTGTGAAATGGACAGGTTCAAATGGAGCACCTGGAAAACAATACAGAGCTGGCAGATTGGCAGGAGGTTCAGATGATATTTGAGTTAACTGGCAGATGAATAGAATAAAATACAGCAATAATTGGGAAAACCAATATCTCATAACCTTTATTTTAAAATGACAATGGGGATTGATCCTGGTCTGGCAGGTACTTATACTGCGCTGCCAGGCTTCATTTCCTGGTTGGGTTTCTTGAGCTGGGACAGTTTGGCACTGGGGATCTTAGATGGAATTGTGGCGCTTGGCACTGGTGGGTTGTCGTTGATTGCTTAGGGGATGAGAAAACTTTGAATCCTTCTGATTGGCAACTCATGTGTTGGGTGCCCCTTCAGGTTCAGTGCCACTTCCTGGGCTTTGGGGGAGTTTGGAACAGCTCTTGTTGGTGGACTTGTGCATTTCACCAAGCAAACCGCCAGTGGCATGGCCAAGAGTAGTGCTGTACCAAGGTGCCATGGGCAGAGTCCACTCATCTGGGTACTGAAATACCAATGTCCAATACAGTAAGGGCAAAGAGCAGGATAAGTACAGCATACCAGCTGCAAGTAGACAATAAGCACCAAGATGGGGCACCACAACCTCAGCAAGACTAAGGATGGTCAAGATGATCATCCTGTATCTACTGTGGCCATAGGGAACAACCTCAGCAGTAGGTTGCAAGATTGGGGGAGTAGGAGTGGGAGGTATGAAGCGGCTGGCCCATCCAGGGCTGGGCCCTGATTGGTAGTCCATTGCTACAGTTTCTACTAGGTGAAGTTCTGGTGATTGAGCTGGTTGATTTGGTATTGTCCAAGGTGATAAAAGAATATGGGGAAGAAAGATGAAGACTACTCTATGGACCATACACTTTATTAAATGTTGTCTGTGTCTGACTTAATTGTAGGTAAGTGGATTTTATACCACTCATCTGGTTTTCCTTGTAAGTGACTACTGGCAGCTTCTTGGTGAACTCCAGTAGCACATCCCTTGGTCACAGGCACTTTGGGTGAAGGGGAGGAATTCTTGAGAACAGGGGATAGAGTCCCAGGAATCTAGAACTGGGTTGGGGAAGGGAAGTTCACTGGTTCTGGGCCATTGGACTGGTTGGTTGACTCATGGCTGGGAACTGTACTGGGTACTAAGTTTGAATCATCTGGTTTCATCTTGAAATTGACCAGATTGCTGAAAGCTGATTGATGGCTAATTATACCAAGTTCAATCATTTGGGGCTGGGGTTGTTGGGCAAGTTGGACTTGCTTATGGGTAGAGGGATTATCATTTGCAGGTGAATCTTCCTGGATGAGTAGCTTCTCTTCACTTCTTGAACCAATGAAGTAATTGGAAACTCCATATGATGTGTGGGTTGCATTGGCTTGGGAATTTTCTTCAGCAGGCTTTATTTGATTGGGAGTGGATTCTGGATTATCCTTCTGCAGGTAATTTTTCATCACATCAGTGGGTGTAATTGCATTAATTTTTGTGGTTGGCTGCAATGTGGCAATGGGAAAAGGACTGGGTTGTAGAACTGGAGAAGTAATCTTTAAATTTATGGGACTGGTTGACTGGACTAGAACTGACTTATTTGCCAAGTTATTCAGCAATCCCAGTTGATACTGGATTTGCTGAATAACCCAGCAAATATCAACTAAGTTTGGATGGGAGCCACCCGGCTCATTTGTAGCATTAGAGCCAGTGGCTCTGCTACTGTTGAGGGCCACTAGTCCCCTGGTCCAGTTAAAAAACTGGCTGTGACAGTCCACATGTTTGGTGGTTTGCAGGCGGGGCTTATGTTGGCCAAGAAAGAGTTTGGTTGTTTGTTGCAACTAAGATAAGAGCCTAGTAGGTAACATGGGACTACTAGGGTAAGTAAGGTGAGCCTAGTAGATAACATGGGACTATTAAGGTAAGTAAGATGAGCCTAGTAGGTAACATGGGACTACTAGGGGAAGTAAGGCCTGGCTGGTAGGTAACAAAGGACTACCAGAGGCAGTTGTTGCCTCCACCAAGCAGAGGATATTGGCTGCTTTGGGCTATAGTTCTTCACCTAGCAGGGAACTGTGGCTGCAAAAGGGTGAAGACTGATATATCAAGCAGGGAACTTTGTCTGTCTGGGAGGAGAAGATTTTGGACCCCTGGCGGGTAGCGCAGGCTGCCATGGAGAGGAAGAGCTCTAAGGGCTCTATGTACCCTGATACACTTACAGGAGGTCTGTGAGCAAGCATCCTACCTAACAGACTGGTAGGGTGTCCTTGTTTATTCCCCTATGGGAGCTTTGGGGAGAACCCAGAGTGATCATTGGAGGGTATAGATTTGCTTGGAGGTGTCACCAAGGTGGCTTGCTTGGGGAAGCAGCTGAAGAACTTGGTGTGATCAGGCCTCTGGGAAGTAGAGCTGATTACTCTGCAACTGAAAGCCCAAATTAATCACCTGGGTGAGTAAATACAATGTATAGACATTGATCTATGATTAGATGGCCTAAGTAGAATGCCACTTGCAAGGGCCCAGTCAAACGCCAGTTCAATGTAGACTCATGCCTGGGTCTACAAGTTCTGGTAACGGGAACTGAGATAAAAAACCAAGGTGATTCACAGAATTAACAGAGAAGACTAGTGAGAGGGACTTTTTGATCACAGTGAAGGCTAGTTGACAGACTGTTAATTCATAATAAATTTGGGAACCCAAGTGGTTCTTATGAAAGTTTGGAACCAAGATGGTTCATTGTGCAGAAGGAACTAATGAGGTTCCTAGTGAGAATTTGTTGATGGACTGGTTGAGGATAAGCTGAAGGACTTCAAGATCATGATGCAGGACTAGCTGATCATGATGAAGGTTGGTCAAAGGACCAGAGGATTAGGATGCAGGAATAGCTGGTCTGGATACAGGAAGTACCATAAGATTGATGAAGAGATTTGAAGGCTGGAAAGAAGCTGCTTTGAGCATTAAGATGGACTATTGGCTAGTTAGCTAAAAAACTAGGAGATGTGGTTGGAAAACTGACTGAAGGACCAGAAGATGACCCTGAAAGGACCAGTCAGACTGGATTTAGAGGCTAGAAAATCTAGTTTTGGTGTCTTTAGAGTGGAAAATGGATAGAAAGAAGCAGTTAAATAATAATTGAATGCTGCCTAAATATGATAGAAAATAATTAACTATCATGTGTTCAGAAAGAAAGAGGAAGAGAAATGGTTTACAGGGCGTTAAAACTGTAAATTTATTAGAAGAGAATTGGGTGAGAAAGGAGCTAGAAAGAGGCCAGAAATAGGACAGAGAAACTGTAAGGGCAAAAGAGCAAATTTTGCCAAGAACAACTAGGAGAGGCAAGAGGACAAGCGGCAAGCGGGTTCAAAGTTGTGAAACGTTGAGAAAAACCCAGAGAAACACAGAGAAACGTTGTAAAATCAAGGGGGCAAAATTTGTCAAGTGAAACATATGTGGAAGCGCTCAAGATTTGCCAGGGAAACGTGACAGGAATCACGGCAAAACTGTTTGAAACGCGGAGCAGTTGTTTACCTGGAGCAAGACAGCCTTGGGTTCAAACCAGGGTCAAGAACAAGTCATCCAGGGAAACCTTTTTGGCAAAACCAATGAATTAAGGTGTATGATTGGCTTCAAGCCAAAGTCTATTTGATCAGTGCTTTGAGGGCTTTAACTTAGAAGTTAGAGCCTAAAAAATGAGGAGCAGAAGCAGAAAATTCAGGGCTTTCATTGGCTGAAGTAAGTTTTGAATTTTAATATATTATAGAGAGAGAAAAACAGGATAGTTTAAGCTCTTGAAAACCAGAGTTCTAAGAGAGGTTTTTGGTCTGAAACAAGGAGCTATAAAAGGGGGAGCCATCTGAGACTCTTTAGGGACTGGATCAAGTGGATTACAAAGGCCACAAAGACTACAGAAGGAGTTGAGGACCAAGACCCAGGTGCAGGAGCCCAATATAAAGGAGCCCAAGCTGGAACAGACCGCAGGGGCCCAAGACAAAGGTGCAGCAGCCCAAGACCAAGTACAAGGAGTCCAAGAGATTGTTGGAGGACTCCCAGTATTGGCAAACCCATATTGTTTCCCTTACCAAGGCATTATATCAGAAGGTTTCTAAAGGGATCTTCCTTCTGAGAGTGAATAAAAGCCCATTTTGACCCCTATACATATTTCTGAGATACATTTTCCACTTAATAGAGAATGACAACCCCTTCTAGCCGGTCCCTGGCTACAATCCAGGACACACTTGGGGACTGGCAGACAGGAACCCCATACTGGCCCTGATTGCTTCAACAATTTTTGCTGTTGATATTAGATTAAACCCAATCTCTCTTTTGATAGTTGGTTCCCACCTGCCCTGGTGGTTTGAACGGGGTTTGATTCCCCTAGCGGGTTTGCGTGGTTGTCCGCGTTTTTGCTTGACAGAGTGGTATGCAGGTTCAAATCTGGCAGTTGCAACTTTAGATTTCCCGGCCCTTACAGCCAGTATCAGGTATTGGCACCTTGAGGAAATTCCTGGCATCTTGCACTGGCAGTTTGCTTGCAGAACCCTGTGTGGTGGTTAAGGGTTTGGGTCCTGGCGGGTTGGCAACAACTTTGTCAATTGGTAGTGAACTTTTAGGTTCCTAGCTTTCAGAACTGGCAGTCTGCAAAGGGTTTTGTTCAAGGTTTAACTCTGGTTCCGTACTTTATGATTCAGGTGCATCCAAATTTTTAGTCCTGAAAGGCTCTGTGGTATTAGGTGAAAGTAGATGAAACATCAAGCAGCAAGAGTTTTTTTTATTTAACTTTGTCAATGGAGAGACTGTTAATGCAACCAGGATGAGAGAAAAGGCCTTAGCATAAAAAAAAGCATTTTTAAAGTTGTGAGACACTCAAAAATAGGCTGTGTAACCTTTAAAGTAAGCTTTTATCCTAAAATTCACCTTGAACTTTTGTTTTAATTTGAATTTAAAACTGAAATTTACCTTAAACTTTAGTTATGAATTTAAATTTAAACCCAAAACAGGTATAGTTAAAGTTATCACCACTAACAAACTTCCTAGGATATCAGAAAAAACCAGTGTGACAATCCACATGGAAGCTGCTGTGCAGGTGAGGGCTGATTTTGAAGCAATAAAGGATCTGTGCTGAAAGTTGACAGTGTGTATTGGTTTTGAAACAGGTAGAGGCCTATTAGGGAACATTGGCTACTAGGAGAGGTAAGGCCTGCCTAGGTGGTAATAAAGGACTACTAGAGGCAAACTATGAACCAGCCCAGCAGGGAGAATTGGCTGCTAGAGGTCTGATTAGGTGTCCTCACCCAGCAGGAAATGTTAGCTGCTAGAGGTGAGGAGTGTGATATCCCAGCAGGGAATATTGGCTGCTGTGTGATAGCTAGGTGTCTCCACCCAGTAGGGAATTTGGCTACTAGGGGTGGGAAGTGTGCCAGCCTAGTGGGTAATGTGGGCTACCAGGGCTGAATGATAATGTGATCCTGGCGGGTTATGTGGGCTGCCAGGGAAGGGAGGAGCTGAGATAGCTCTATGTGCCCTTGTGCGCTTACAGGAGGTCTGTGAGCATGCACCTTAACTAAAAGCCTGGTAGGGTGACCTTGTCTGTGTTCTCCTGGAGGTTTTGGGGAGGTCCTGAAGCTACCAGTGGGGGCATAGATATGCTCATAGATGCTATCAGGGTAACTGCTTGGGGAAGCAGCTGCAAAACTTGGTATTATCAGGCCTATGGGAAGTAAAGTTAGTTACTTTACGCCTGAAAGCTCAGACTTAACCACCTGAGTGAGTAAAGACAACTGTACAGACATAATTATTGTCTGTTTTTGAATGGTCTAAGTGGAGGACACTTGCAAGGGCCCAGTCAAATGCCAGTAGCCTTTAAGACTTATTTCCTGAGTCTGAGGTATTGGTAACAGGGACTGACAATAGAAACACAGTTGTTCATAGTATAAGATTAACAGTGAAGACTAGTACAAAGGACTGGATAATCACAGTGAAGACTAGTTGAGGAACTGGAAGATCATAATGAGGAATGGAACCAAGATGGTTCATAGTTCAGATGGAACCTAGGTGATTCATAGGAAGAACTAGCTGATGGATGAGGAACAACTAGCTGAAGGGCTAGAAGATCATGAAGAATGATTAGCTGAAGAACTTGAAGGTCATGGAAAAGGACTAGATAAAATACTTGAAGTTCATAGAGCAGGACTAGCTGTAAAGCTGGAATTTGGTTGAGAAAGACTAGCAGAAGTGGATGCAGGAGCAGGAACACTTGATTTGGACTCTTGAAAGAAGGATTGTTAATAAGAAAGAAGTAATAAAATAATCAATTAAAACTGTCAAGAGATATGATAAAAAGATAAAGATAATTATCATATGAGAAAGAGAAAGAGAGAAGAAAATAGTTTACAGTGATTGAACTGTAAATTTATTAAGAAGTAATTGAGTGGAACTGAAGCTAAAGAGACCAGAAACAGGACAGAGAAAATGTGAAAACAAAGGCTGGAGTTTTGCCAAAATGGTTGAGAGTTTCAGGATACCAAGAGTAATGTGGAGCCCCAGTAGGTGAGGGAGGAGTCAAAGCAGGTACTGGCATGGCCCACCAGATGATGGGACCTAACTTTACCAGGTAGGAAAGGGCCTTTCCAGCCATAGCCCAAGTCCCAGCCTCTGGCAAGGCAGAGTCAATCAATACTGTGAGCGCCAGATAAAGCACTCCCAGGAATTGACTACTCTGGCCAGTGGCATCAGAAGTGGGTGGGATTGAGATGTTCAGTTTGGTTATCAGGGGTGGTTCCATGGGGACCAGGTAGGCAGCAGGTTTTTTGTACTTCCTGTTAAAGATCAAAGGGTATATGGTGATTGCTTTTCTGTCACAGACAATTTGGTAGGGTTCCTTGGATGCATTTGGGCGGGTGTACCACTGCAAGTCTTCCAAGATCCAGGGTTTGTGGTCAGGATTTGGGGGATACTCAGTGAAATGCACAGGGCCAAACGGTGTGTTGGGTGGATGGTAGTAGTCAAAGGCTTTGGTTTTGTCAACTGGAGTCTGGCTATCTATCCCAGCGGATGGGTACTGACGCTTAGGTGTATGCAGATGGAAGAGTATCAAAAATATGTATGGAAACAGATTGGTGAACCAAAGGTTCATAACAACTTTATTTGATAAGGATGACAATACAGAAATTTTTCAAGTGCTTCTGATTTATATACTTACTCACATGCAGGTGTCTCTGGTCATTCTTTTGGTGCTATCTGTGTGGCAAGGTTTGGCATCTCAAAGTTCCTCTGGTTGGTTAGCTACTTCATGGTTATTTTTGGGTTTTCATGAACAGTTGTTTGGCTTTTTGATGGTCCATCTTGGCTTGGCTGGTCATTGGTTCTGGCAGGTTTGGCTTCTGGGATTCTGGGGGTTTTCCTAATTTGATCACCATTTTTGGACTGGCTTGACAGGATTTCCTGAGCCCAAAGAGCTTGATTAAAAAAGGGTCCCCAATTAGGGACCCCAAATTACTTAATGGAGGGTGGGCTTGATCTGGGTTTACTGGGCAGCTAAAAATAGCCTGCCCAGGCCCAGCCAAACCTGCCAAGGCTTGGGCATAGCTTTTGGGGCCCAGAACAGGCCCCTCAGCTGCTACCAGGGCAGGAATGATTCCTGCACCTGGATTTTCTTCAAAAAGCAAAAACCCAGGTACAGGTGAATCTCCCCCGCCTGCTAGCCCTGCCTGGTGGCTAGGAACAGGTTCAATTCCCACCCAGGGCCTTGAAGCTGTTACTTTTATAACAGAGAGAGGCAAAAAGCAAGTGACAGGCAAGTTCAAAGCGCAAAAATGTGTAAAAAATACGTCAAAACTTGGAGAAATGTTAAAGAAATTAGATTTTGAAAATCCCCTAAGTAAAACATAGTCAAAAGCGCTTGAGTTTTCCTGGAGAAACATGATGGGAATTACGGCAAAACTGTTCAAAACGCAGAGCAGTTATTTATCTGAAGAAAGACAGTGCTGGTTCAAACCATGGTCAAGAACAAGTCATTTGGGTGAACAGTTTGATGAAACCATTGAATCCAGGCGTCTGATTGGCTGCAGGTCAAAGCCTGTTTAATCACTGTTTTGAGGGCTTTAACTAAAGAGTTTAAGCCTAAAAAATGAGGAAATAAATCAGGAAACCCAGGGTTTTAATTGCTAAATTAAGATAAAAGGTTTAATATATTGTAGATAAAAAGAAACTGGATATTTTAAGCCTTGAAAACCAAGAGTTATGAGAGAAAATAGGGACTGAAACAAGGAGCTATAAAGGGGAAAGCTATCTGAAGCTTTTCAGGAACTCATAACAGAGGATTACAAAGGCCATAAGGACTAGATCAAGTGGAATAATAAGGTCACTAAATCTATACAGAGATCCAAAGACCAAGATAAAAGTGCAGAAGCCCAAGACTAAGGAGCAGGAGTCCAAGACTAAGGTGAAGGAGCACAGGACCAAGTACAAGGAGTCTAAGATATTATTAGAGAACTTCAAGTATTGGCAAACCCATATTGTTTCCCATACCCCTGGGCCATATACTAGAAGGTTTTTAAGGGAATCTTCCTTCTGAAAGTGAATAAAACCCATTTTGACCCCTGCCCAAATTTGCAAGTAGTACAAATAAACCCTATGAGTGAATTACCTCATATCTTTTATCCTAGCTAAGGGGAGGAGGATACTTATTGTCAGAGTTGTAGAAGGTTTGCCACTAGTAAACCCTCCCAGGAAGAGTGGAAAAGATTGACAAGACACCTTGAAATGACAGATAGAGGAAGGGAGCTCATTGGAAATGAGTTTACTAGGCTTCTGAAAGACTGTTACAGGCCCACAAAAGGTCTAGTACCAGCTGAAGTACAAGTGCATGGTGGAGATGCTTGCCTAGGTATTGGAAAAATATTTGTCAGGGATCCAACCCAGGGGGTTCCTGGGAACTTGCGGACGGATGGCCCACAGGCCCAGCAGGAAGGGCCCACCACAGGATTGGGGCTAACTTTACAATATAAGATAACAATTTTCTAAGGACTGCACAGGGTCCGCTTGTAGGCACCATAGAATCAATTAGGCTGGTGAGGGTGATATACATCACCCCAAATATCTGGGTGAAAGTGGATTCATTGGTGGCAACGGATTCTTGCGGGCAGTCAGGCTGCAAGGTGTGGGGTGGTGTCATTGGAACCAAATACGCGGGCAGGAAATTATACTTGTCAAGGAATAGCAGAGGGGGCCAGATAATTTTGGTGCCCTCTCTGTAAAGGACTTACATCTCTCTAGTTCTAACTTCAGGGTCGTGGATTAGGATTTCCTCTAGGGTAAACTCTAAATACGCCGGGTTGGGTGGGTACTCGGTGAAATGTACTGGGCCAAAGGAAGCTCCTGGTGGACAGTAAAGGTCAGGTGGCTGGTCTGCGGTTTCAAGGGGTAGGTGAGCGTGGGGTACAGAACTGCAGCAAGTAGACTGTAAATAAAGTAGAACTAATAACAAGTATGGTATGATCTGGTTGAACCAAAGGTCCATGTCACTTTATTGCAAGAATGGTGATGGGCATCTTCCTGGCAGTCTAGGGTATAAGTATGCCCATCTGTCATGGGAAAAATTTTACAAATTCCTTTGGCCCAGGGTTTACTGTTTACCAGTTTTTTCCAATCCTTGGTGGCATCCATTGCAGGAGTTATTCCATTGGCTGGTTTGAGCTGGGAATACTCAAATTCCCTTGTTGGGTTGTGGGGTTGGGAATCTCTGGGTGGCCAGCGTTCTTCAGGAAGTTTCTTTAATTCCTTTCCTGTGGTGGCCTGGGTTATTTTGGGGTCCATGGCTAGGCCCACCCACTGATTGGTTGAGTTAACAGGAACCTTTAACGTGGGGAGTGTCAATGTGGATGATTTTGACTCATCAAGCTTTAGAGAAATTTCTGAAGTCAAATCCTGCTCTGGTTTGAGCCCGAGAATCTGCGGGCAACCAGGCAGTTGGTCCTGTGGGCTGGAGGCCCGCAGGGTGTCAGGGTTCAAATCCTGTAGTTGAGGCTTTCCAGTAAGCATGGTCAATAGGATTTTATCACTTGTGATAGTATTGGAAGAGTTTTCATTAATGCAAGCCAAGTATAAAATTCTAGCTAGCCACCTCCCTCTACTAGAAAAGGACAACTTCTCCAAGATGGTCCTGGCTTTGACCCAGGACACACTATTAGGACTGGTGAACAGAAACCCCACAGCCAGGGAGCTAGAAAAATAAATTTTAAATAGAAAAATTTAAAAGGGGAGCATTTAATTATTTTTTAAAAGAGAGGATGTCTGGATTAGAGTCTTTGAAACCAAACTTTATTTCAAAATTGAGAATGAGCAAGCAAGGACCTTAAGCCCTACCTGCTAAATTTAAGAGGGAGAAATTAGCCCTGAGAAGCCAGATAATAAAGTAAAGAGATCTAATTGGCCACAAGTGTCAGGAAGCCAGGCATAGGTAGAGGCATTAGATGACTCCAGGTGGGATACTGCCAGACCAGTGGGTAATGCCCATCATAGGATGGGTGCTAACTTGATAATATAGGAAATAGATTTCCCAAGAAAAGACATGGCCCTGATTTGGGCACCATAGTGTCTACCATTCCCATCAAAGTAATGTAGAGTACTACAAACAGTTGATTGGACGTGATCTCATAGGCAGTGGTGAGCTCCATTGGGCAGTTGGGTTGTGGTGTTAAGGGCAGAGTCATGGGAACAAAGTAGGAAGGCAGATAATTGTACTTGTCTTTGAACAATCTTGGCAGCACCTTGTAGTACTTTCCTTTGCGCCCTATGTATTTGGTCTCTCTAGTCCTTGCCAAGGGGTCAACAATGAGTATGTTCTTCAAGTTGAACTCATAGTAGTCTGGGTTTGGCAGGTATTTGTTGAAATGCATAGGTTCAAAGGGGGCTCCAGAGGGACAGTATGGTGCCAAGGGCAGTTTGGCAGATTAGTCTCTAGAGTGGGCAGTTGCCTGGTTGTCTACTTGGCCAGAGTTGAGATGAAAGATCACTAAAACTAGATAATGTAGGATTTGTTTGAACCAAAGGTTCATAAAACTTTATTATCAAAAATGGCAATGGGGTCATCCCCATACCACCAGGGTTCTTATAACAGGTGGTTTTGCTTCTTTGCCTTTTGCAGACTTCAGGCCTGTGGACAGTTCACTGGCAGGACATGGACCTTGGCTTCTGGTTTTGAGGGCGGCAGATCCTAGTTGTGCTTGCTCTGATGAATAGAAGTGGTGATGCTTTGTTCCCCTGCTACTGTTCACCACATCACCTGAGCAGTCAAACTGTATTACATTATGGACTGAAGACTGGCGGTAGCTGGTGGTCATTGATGGGACTGGCAGGAGACCTTGTTGTAACCTTCTTTAGGCAAGCTACAACTTCTGTGTAGGTCTGGATCTTTGGTGGCACAAGTTTAACAGCAATCTGATGACTATTCAGGGAATCATCCTTAAGAGTCTGGAGGGTCTTGGAGTAATTCAACAACTTGGGCTTGCAACTCAGCAAGTTGGTGGGTCTCTGTCCATCCTGGGTGACTTAATTAGCCTTTGGAGAGTTGGGGCTTGATTCCGGGGTTTCCAATGTTATTATTGTTGTAACTGTGCTGTTTTAGCAGAGTTACAAGGGAAAAAATATTTGGAAACTAGATAATATTCTTTATTGAGAGATAGGTATTATATAGTCATTGTGAATGATGGATAACAAGAACATGATAGTGTTGATCACACAGTGGGATAGTGAAGGGGGTGGCTTGATCCTTGTAATGGGTCAAGCGCCAAAACAAGGTATCCACCTTAAGAGATCAGCCTCTGTTCATGTTGTTGGATTTGGAAATTTGAGTTGACTTCCTAACTTGGCATCAAGTGGCTGAATAATTGGATTGCAGGTCACAAACCTGCTTACTCAGAACCTTGCTGGCAGGTCAAGGCTGCTATTTTAACACTCCCCCAACTGAAGGTCAGCCTCCTCTGGGGGCAAGTTGTCAGGGAGGTTGTCAGGAGTCTGGGCGTCATACTGGACTAATTGTTGTTTGGTGGTGGGTAGGACAGTCTTGTGTTGTTTCTGTCTTGCTTTACAGGGTCTCAGGCAATCATGGTAGAGAATTTTGTCTTGTTTGAGTTTTCTGAGTCCTTTCACAAGGTAAGTGTTGTTTTCATTTACCTTTAGGATGATTTCAGGGCCCAATTTTTCTGGCTGTAATTTACTCTTGTCAGTATTCATGACCCAGACTTTGTTGCCAACCTCATGTCTGTCTTGGATGGGGATGAAGGTCTTTTGTGGACGTTTTTCTTCTCTTTCTGATTGATTGCTATTTGCATGTATGACCTGGGGATCTGTGTCAGGATTGAAAACTATTTCTCCCTGGAAACCTGGGCCCAATAGTGGGATTCAAACCCTGACCCTGAATTCCTGCGGACCGCCAGCCCTGTGGACCAAGAGACTGCCCACCTGTGTTTTCTTGGGACTGAAACTCTGCAAGCTGAAGCCCCTGCTAAGTTTCAAAGTCAGAATACCAGCGCAGGCTTGACCATGGTGGTGCCTGAGGAGGAGCCTCTCAAATTGCCTAATGAAGGCAGAGAAAGTTCCTCTGTGAACTTCATGAACTTGAGGTCCTCTCAGGTAACCAATCAAATTCAATTGTCAAAGTAAAACACAGGCTTTAAGCCCAGCCCTGTGATCACAGCCCAAAATCAAGAAAATCAACTGACTGATTTGGACATTCTGACCAATGAGAGAACACCCAGCCAAGGTGCCATTTTTCTGCTCCCACACCCGGGCCCTCTGGCTACCTGCCCGCACTTTTCCCAATATTTTGTTAAAGCCCTGATGGAAAATACTAAGTTTGGAGGCAGGATGCTATATATGGCTATAGATTCCGCACTGAAACTTTATTGCCATTTTTGAATACATTTTATGTTATTTTGGCTTACTCAGCTACTGCCTTATTTTGTATTTGCCATTTATCAATTCAGTACAAGATTTCCTGGCCCTCCTGCCCCACTGCCCACTATTTTCTGTCCTCCTGGTGTACCCTTTGGACCCATCCACTTTACTGACTACCCTCTGAAGTCTGAATACAAGGAATACACCCCAGAAAAGATACTCAAACTCAATCCTTTGGCCTGCATAAAATCTGCAGTTAGATACAACTGTCAAGGCCTGCAGATATTCTCAACACCCAAATTGTTTAGAGGGAAGTTCAACTATCTTCCTGCTTACAAGCTCCGCATGGAACTGCCTGTGACCCCCAAACCTATGCCTTCCTCCTTGCCTGACCTCCCAACTGACCACACCGGCAAGCTATTTGGGATTGTGTACACCACCCTCACAGTGGTGATTGACACTATAATCCCAACTGCCGGCTTGTGATCCTGGGTGAGGAAGCCTATCTACTACCTTTTTAAGTTAGCTCCTCTCTTGTGGTGGGCTTTACCCGCAAAAAATCTGGCCCAAGTTATCCCTGAAAACAACAGGCTGGCCGCCCAAGACTGGATCCCAGACAATCTGAGTGAGGTGGAACTTTGCTGGGCATTTCTAACTTAGGTCCTGATAGCAATTGGATGATATTGGGTTGTGTGCCATAAACTAACTCAAAGGGGCTTTTCCTGGCAGATCTGTTCACATGGGTACGGCATACAAACAATGCAGTTGGTAGCTGCTTATACCAGTCCTCAGGTCTCCCAGCAGTGAGCTTGGCCAAGGCCTGCACAAGGCTGTCATTCAGCTGCTCCACATGTCCATTGGCCTGAGGATGATAAGGTGTTGTCACTGTGTGCTGGACCCCATTCTTGGTGAGGTATATGTTGGTATCTTCAGAGGTCAATTCTTTGCCTTCTTTGGTTATCAGGAGTTCTGGCTTCCCAAACTTGCTGATGATTTCTTTTCCTATGAACTGCCACACGACATTACCTGTGTGTATTTTTACTGCTTGTGCCACTGGCCATTGAGTAGCAAAGTCTATTTCAGTGATGATGTATTTCTTTTCATTGTGTTTTCCTGGCATGGGGCCCACAATGTCTAGGGCCCATACCTTGAAGGGCAGTTGCAAGCAAATAGGTAGTACTGACTTAGGTGGGGTATTGCTTTTTGAAAATTTCTCACATACTTCACATTGTTCTAAGACTTCCTGGACATCCTGTTATAGGGTCAGTCACCATGTTTTGTGTTTGAGAAATTCATAGAGGTTGAAACTTTTTGTGTGCCCTAGGTCCCTATGATAACGCAGGATTGTGTCAACTTGTTGATGTGTGGGGACATAAGGGATGGTGGTTCTGTCAATCATTTTTTGATGTAAGGTCCCATACACATCTGCAAATAAGTTTTTGTTCTTAATGACTGTTTTTTTGTTATATATAGGGTATCAGCACTTGCTGTCTGTCAGTTTGTGTTATTCATAGGCTACAGTCAGGAAGTCACCATCATTGTTTTTTATTTGTAGTACTCTCCCAATGGATGTGTCAGAGGCGTCTGTCTCCATTTGATATTCCCCATCATGTTTGGGGTATTGTAGAATGGGTGCAGTTTTGAGCTTCTCCTTAAGACTTCTGAAGTAAAGGTCCCATTGGGGGGTTCATACAAAATTAGATTTGACGCCAGTTATGGAAAACAGGGATGCAGTCAGGAAGCCACAGTCAGGTATGAATTGTTGTACATAGGCAACCATTTTCAAGAATGTGCAAAGTTCTGACTTGTCCTTTGGAGGTGGTATTTTGCAAATGGCCTGGATTTTCTGGCTGTCAGTTTTAATGCCATCTTTTGAAACTATGTGTCCCATAAAGGGCAACTGCTTTCAGAAGAACTGAGATTTGGAGGGCTTGGCTAGCAGCTTATGTTGCGCCAGGGTAGCAAAGACTTCCTCCAAGTCCTTGAGATGTTGTTCTACTGAGAGACTATAGACAATAATGCTTTCCAGGTATACCAAGGTGTTCTTGCCAATGTGGGGGGCAAACATTGCGTTCATGAAGGTCACAAAGGTTGATGGGGCGTTTGTCATTCCAAAGTTGAGTAACACACACTTGTATGAACTGTATTTAGTGTGGAAGGCTGTTTTAGGGATATATTTCTCCTTGATATGGATCTGGTTGTAGCCTGTGGTTAGGTCAATCTTGGATAAGACTGTGGCGCCGCCCAAGGTATCAAAGAGGCCGTCAATGAGTGGTAGTGGGTAACAATTCTTGATAGTAACTTTGTTTAGGGCTCAGTAGTCTGTGACTAGGTACAGGGTACCATCTTTCTTTGCTATAAAAAATACAGTAGCACCAAAAAGAGGCTGTGAGGGGCAGATAAGACCTTTCTCCAACGCCTTCTTGAGGTAAGCGCATAGGGTGTTGTCTTTGTTTGGGGTAATATTCTAGATAAGTTGCGCCTTAGGTATAGCTCCTTTGAGTTGGATTGAGTGTTGGATGTATTTCTCTGGCAGTAACCTCTGGCAGAGCCTCTTTGAAGATTTCTGGATGGTGGGCTACAATTTGTGATCCTGAGGTGTGGTGGTATCTTGGTAGTCCTTGAAGTGTATGATTTTTTACTGACAGGAGTCCTAGTCAATTGCCTTGAGGTTCTCCCTTTTGTCCAGGGTCTCCATGATGTGTACAAAGATGTGATCATGCAGGAGCTGGTCTACTGATTCAGGGTAGATCCGGTGATTGACTCCTTCACATTTGATATTCAGTACTGAGGTTGTCCAGTCTACATGAGGATTGCTCCTTTGCAACCAGTCCAGCCCTAACATGATGTCAAACTTTGGGAAATTGATGATGGGGCCCTAGATAATGGAATGCAGGTTCTCTAGCATGATAGAGAATGGAGCAGTTCCCCTTGTCATAGCAATGTGATGTTCATCAGCTAAAACCATGTTCTTAATCTTCAAAGGATTATTGGTTAACTTGAACTTGTCTACAAAGCTGCTGTTGACTAGGGTTTGATCTGCACCCAAGTTCAGGAGTGCTGAGCCTGTGTAACTGCAAAAGCAGAAAGGATAAGACATCCGTTTATTAGGATGTCTGGCAATGGTGTAAAGTACTGGGTCTTCTGAGGGCACTTGGATCCTTGGGCATTGATCCAGGTCCTTGGGTTAATACTCATTGTTGGTCAAGTTGGGAGTTGTGTGGGAAGAGCTTGGCTTGCTTAGTGCTCTTCCTGGGCTTTTCCCTCATATTGATTGTCTTGTGTGGCAGTGATACAGAAATAGGTATGGTTTGACTGACCATTATTTCTGTTTCCATGTCCATTTAAACCTGTGAGTTTGTGGTTTGCATTGTTGCTGTTGTTCCCAGGAGGCGGTTGATTGGAGCGCCCAGCTGGGTGAAAATCTTTGAGTTGCTCTCTCTTTCCAGTTTTTGCCTTGTGGAGAGTGTTGACCGTTTGTTCTGCTTTCTCTGCCTTGCAATACAGACTTTGCAAGTTGGTCACTTGGACCAGGTTTACGTGTCTCACTACATGTGACTTGAGTGTGTCATAGTACATGAGGTGGGTAGCTGGAGTTTCAAAGGCCATATCTGAGGGGGCACATAGTTGGAGTTCTTTGTAAGCTTAGATGAGCTCCTTCACTGTGCCTGTTTGGGTTAGATTCTTTACTTGGCGCATGATCATGAGTGTGGTGTCCTTCAGCACAAATTTTGCCAAGAAGTCTTGTTTGAAGGTGTCCCAATCCTTCTTGGTGTGTTCTCCATGCCACTTGTTCCACCAGGTACCAGCGTTGTGAGTCAACCAGATGGAGATCTCTGCAATCCAGAATCTCTGTGGGCATTCCATCTGAGCTTGCTTGCTTTGGGCAGATTGGATCCATGCTGTGGCATTATTGTTGTTGGCTCCTGCAAAAGATTCCAGGGCAGTGCTTCAAAGTCTTTGGGCTACATAGGCTGGCATGGTATTCTCATTAGTTGGACAAGGAATAGCGGAGGTAGTCTGGAAGAACCCTTATGCAGACATGGCGTTGAAGGCAGAGAGTGGGATCACCATGCTCTGGTAGAGCACAAAACTGTCAGGTATTTTGGCACCAGGTGTGTACAGGGTCCAATCAAGCAGGAGGCCAGACATGATTCTATCAAGTATTTGTTGACCGCGGCGGGTATGGGCAACAGGCAGAATTTTGGGGGATAAAGTAAGATGAAAAACCTACTTTTTCTACCAATGTTGTAACTGTGCTGTTTTAGCAGAGTTTCAAGGGGGAAAATGTTTAGAAACTAGATAATAATCTTTATTGAGAGATAAGTATTATATAGTCATTGTAAATTGTGGATAACAGAAACATGATAGCGCTAATCACACAGTGGGATAGTGGAGAGAGTGACCTGATCCTGGTAATAGGAAAAGCGCCAAAACAAGGTATCTACCGTAAGGAATCAGCCTCTGTTCATGTTGTTGGATTTGGGTATTTGAGTCAACTTCTTAACTTGGCTTTGAGTGGCTGAATAATTGGATTACAGGTCATAAATCTGCTTACTTGGAACCTTGCTGGGGGGTCAAGCCTGCTGTTTTGACATTATCAAACTTCCAGTCTTGATACTTGACAGGCTGACAGGTTTCTGTTCCTCCTGGTTGGGGCAAGGCATCTCTGGTGGACCAGGGTTTGGCCCAACTGGCAGTCTGGCGGTCTTCTGTCTACCCTGATTAACACAAGGCTTTTCCTGAGGCCCGGGGCTTAATTCCTGGGCTTTCAATACAAGTATTGAAATGTCATTCATGACAACAAGAGACTTTTTGTAACTCAGAATCATGAAGTCAAAAGGCTTCTCAATAATTTCCAGTCCAGCTTTTGATTGGTTGTTGCTTAATAAATATTCCTGGGCCTAATTTTGGCTGGAAAATTTGAGTTTGTGGGATCTGATGTGGAGGCCTTTGATTGGTTAGTTCTAATATTTCCTAATAACAGTCTACACTAAGCCAGCAAGTAGTTCAAACTTCCCAGTGTTTTTTAGTAAGTGAGCAATGGGAGAAGGAGGGTTGGCAGGATAAGCTAATGTAAATATTTTATCACCAGTATGTGCTAAATTCTCTAAAAAATTGAAGGATTTGGTGGGTTTTTGAGGATTTTTCTTTGTATGTCAAGAAAAAAGTGTCATATTCAGTGCTAAGAGGGGGGTAAATTTACAATAAAGGCATTATCTAGTTTTCAGATATTTTCTCCATGTAACTATGCTCATACATCACAGTTACAACAATTATTTGAAATAATATAACTGTGGGGGCTTTATACCTAATTATATGAAAAGAAGATGATAGAGACATTATATTTAAGTGAGATTAACTCATAATTTTGAATCAGAAATGTTGTAACTGTGCTGTTTTAGCAGAGTTACAAGGGGAAAAATATTTAAAAACTAGATAATAATCTTTATTGGGAGATATGGATTATATAGTTGCTTTGAATCAAGGATAATAGAAACATTATTGTGTTGATCACATGGTTGGATAATGAAGGGGGTGGCTTGATCCTTGTAATGAGTCAAGCGCCAAAATGAGTCACCCACTGAGAGTGATCAGCTTTTGTTCATGTTATTGTATTTGGTAATTTGAGTTGTCTTCCTAGCTTGGCTACAAGTGAACAGATAATTGGGTTGCAGGTTGCAAACCTGCTTACTCAGAACATTGCTGGCAGGTTGAGCCTGCTGTTTTGACACCCCCCCCCGGCTGAGAGCTGGCCTCCTCTGGGGCCAGGTCATCAGGGAGGTTGTTGGAAGCCTGGGCGCCGTATTGAACCAGCTGTTGTTCTGTGGCAGGTAACACAGTCTCACGTTGCTTTTGTCTTACCTTGCAGCGCCTGAGGCAATCATGGTGGAGGACCTTGTCCTGCTTGCGCTTCACAAGCTCTTACACAAGGTAAGTGTTGTTATTGTTTACCTTTAGAATTATTGCGGGACCAAATTTCTCTGACTGTAATTTGCTCTTGCTGGTATTTATAACCCAGACCTCATCGCCAACTTCATGTCTGTCTTTGATAGGAACAAAGGTCTGCTGAATATGTTTTTCTTCTTTTTCTGTTTGGTTGCTATTGGCTTGCACAATTTGAGGATCTGAGTGGGAAGGAACTTTGTTTGGTATCTCTAGTTTGGGTCCTGATAGTGCCTGTATGATATTGGGTTGTGTTCTGTAAACAAGTTTGAAGGGGCTTTTGCTGGTGGATCTGTTCACACGGGTCCGGCATACAAGTAGTGCAGTTGATAGCTGCTTATACCAGTCCTCAGGTCTCCTGGCAGTGAGCTTGGCTAAGGCTTGAACAAGGCTGTCATTCAGCTGCTCTACGCGTCCATTGGCCTGAGGATGATAAGGTGTTGTCACTGTGTGCTGAACCCCATTCTTGGTGAGGTATACGTTGGTATCTTCAGAGGTCAATTCTTTGCCTCTGTTGGTTATCAGGAGTTCTGGCTTTCTGGACTTGCTGATGATTTCCTTTCCTATGATGCGCCATACGTTGCTGCCAGTATGTGCTCTAACTGCTTGGGCTACTGGCCAGTGTGTGGCAAAGTCAATGGCAGTGGTAATGTACTTTTTTCATTATGTTTCCCAGGCATAGGTCCCACAATATCCAGGGCCCACACTTTAAATGGTAATTGTGTACGGATGGGTAATACTGACTTAGGCGGGGTCTCACTCTTTACAAACTTTTCACACACCTCACACTGTTCCAGGACTTCTTGAACATGACAGTATAAGGTTGGCCACCAGGCCTTGTGTTTTAGGAACTTGTAAAGATTTCAACTCTTTGTGTGGCCAAGATCTCTATGGTATTGCAAGATGGTATCCACCTGCTGGTGCGTGGAGATGTACAGTATAGTTGTCACATCCAACATTTTTTGGTGTAAGGTCCCATAGATGTCAGAAAATAGGTGTTTGTTTTTGGTAACAGTTTTTTTTGTGATATCAGTAGTACTTGGAGGAAACCCTTTGTCTTTGGTATGCAGCACCAGGAGAGTCCAGTATGGATCAAGCCCATTTTCTCCTCTCATGGCTCTGACATATAATTGGGACAACGCATCAGCCATGGCCAGCTCTGGGCCTGGCTTGTACTGTATAAGTGTAAGGGATTCTATCTCTTACACAAGTCATTGTTCCATTGCTGGGATTTTTAAGACACAAATGGATCATTTAAAACAGAGTTTAAATTCATAAAATTGGATTAATTTACAATCCAATTCAATTAACATGATTAATTTGAATCCACATTCAAAATTGATAAATGAACGCGCTTTTGAAAACAAAAACAAAAGCCAGAGCAAAAGCAAAAGCAAAAGCAAACGCTTGAACTCAATACTGAATATAAATTCTATTTCAAATTTGAAAATACAAGCAATCAAGGATGTAAACAACAACGGCATTGAAAGTGCATTTAAATTTAGCTCTGAAACCATCAAATTACCCAATCAAAACCCAAACAAATGCTCCAATCTGCACCCAGAAATTTCAGGAGAACTATTAAGCCAATCAATCAAGCCAAATCAACCAAGCTTGAGAAGCAATATTCATCTGGCCCCCAATAGTCAACAAAACCACAGTGTAGAAGAAGAATGCACTGCAATAAGCCAAAATACTTCTTCTTCTTGCATTGCAGGCTGCAGTCTGCTGCATGCCTGCAAGGCAATACTTTCTACCCTACACCTGCAGGACTGCCTGTTAAACTCTATGATGCCTTCCCACAATTGACTTCAGTATTTAAACTGAATAATTTCCCTTGAGCAAATTGCTCCAACAATTTCTTTATTTCCTATCAACCCAATAAATCTATATTCTCAATTCTAAACACTTGATTAGTAGATTATAAAGTTTCCCCCACAACAACATGAAGTTCATCTTCCTTATTTGGACTTTTTGTGTGTTAATTAATTATGAATGAGCAAATGTTAACTTCAAAAACCCTTAACCAACTCCTACTGACAAATCTGAAGACTCAATTTGGTATTGTTTTGGTCCACATCAAAGACATACCCCTTATGTTGAAACTTCTCAATTCCCACCAATCATCTACCCCAAGGCCCCCTGGTTGGTCTTGGGGTACACCAGTGTTTACTATCTTCTCAACCACTTCACTCCCTTCTTGGGGAGATTCCGTTTTTTTGGTCATCTTTTACACATGCTAATGATAGGAATTCCAGTAGGTTCCACTCTGATCAAATTCAACTTGGGAGCTCTTCTCCATTCAATTGGGGAAAGGCTTCCCAATGAGTGGATTCCTGAAAATAAGCATGTTGAATCTTTTCAAAAGTTTCATCCATCTGGCTTGTCTGCGGGACAGGTTTGCTTGGGTCTTGAAATAGATGAGTGATTTGTGGTCTGTCAGGGCTGTGAACTCTTCTTGTTGTTATAAGTAGCAACGCTATTTGACTAGGCAATGCACAATTGCCAACAACTCTTTATTGTATATGGGGTATTGAAATTTGCTGTCTGTCAGTTTGCGTGATTTGTAGGCCACAGGCAGGAAATCACCATCATTGTTCTTGATCTGCAGTACTCCTCCAATAGATGCATCAGAGGCGTCTGTCTCCATTTGGTACTCCCTGTTGTGTTTAGGATATTGGAGGATGGGTGCTGTTGTGAGCTTCTCCTTAAGGCATCTGAAACAGAGATCATGTTGGGGGGTCCATAAAAACTTGTATTTGGCGCCAGTTATGGCGGATAGAGGTGCAGTCAGGACGCCAGAGCCGGGGATGAAACATTGTACGTAAGCAACCATTTCAAGGAAAGTGTGGAGTTCTGACTTGTCTTTGGGTGGCAGCATCTTGAAGATGGCCTGGATTTTCTGACTGTCAGGCTTAATGCTGTCCTTTGAGACTATGTGTCTCAGGAAGGGTAGTTGCTTGCTGAAGAACTGGCACTTGGAGGGTTTGGCCAGCAGCTTGTGTTGCGCTAGGGTGGCAAAAACGGCTTCCAGATCTTTATGGTGCTGTTCCACCGAGAGGCTGTAAACAATTATATTGTCTAGATATACTAGGGTGTGCTTGCCAATTTGAGGGGCAAACACCTTGTTCATGAAGGTCAGAAAGGTTGACGGGGCATTGGTCATACCAAAGTTGAGTACCACACACTTGTATGATCTGTATTTAGTGCAAAAAGCTATCTTGGGAATGTCTTCCTCCTTGATGTGAATCTGGTTGTAACCTGCGGTCAGATCAATCTTAGAAAAGACTGTGGCGCCGCCCAGAGCATCAAAGAGGCCGTCAATGAGTGGCAGTGGGTAACAATTTTTGATGGTAACTTTGTTTAGGGCTTGGTAGTCTGTGACTAAACGTAGGGTACCATCTTTCTTGGCTACAAAGAACACAGCCGCACCAAAAGGGAATTGTGAGGGGCGGATAAGTCCCTTCTTCAAGGCCTCCTTGAGGTAGGCACGCAGGGCATTGTCCTTGTTTAGCGTGAGGCAATAGATGGGGCGTGCCTTAGGTACTGCTTCCTTGAGCTGGATGGAATGTTGGGTATGCTTTTCTGATGGTAACCCGGGTAACACTTCTTTGAAGATTTCTGGGTGTTGCGCTACAATTTTGTGATCCTGTGGCGTGGTGGTATCCTGATGGTCCTTGAAATAGATAATCTTGTATTGGCAAGAATCCCAGTCAATTGTCTTGAGATTCTCCTGTTTGTCCAAGGTCTCTGTGATACGCACAAAGACATGGTTGCGCAGGAGTTGATCCATGGAGTCAGGATAGATCTGGTGGTTGACGCCCTTGCATTTGATGGTAAGTACAGAGGTTGCC
>QTSX02004988.1:0-358764 GCA_014839935.2 Entomophthora muscae | reverse complement strand
GGAGCTATCTTGGCTCAATTGGATGATGAAGGTGTGGATTGCCCTGTAGCTTATACCTCTTGTGTCCTGAATAAGTATGAGAAGAATTGCAGTGTAACATAGAAGGAGTGCCTTGCTGTGCTGCATGCAGTCAAGAAGTTCTGCCATTACGTGTATGGAACCCATTTTACTGTAGTTACTGACCATGCTTTTCTCAAATGGCTACAACAACTTAAGGAACCAGAAGGAGGACTAGCTAGATGGGCTCTCTGCCTGCAAGGATATGACTTCACTGTGCTGCATTGCCTCAAGATTCAACATCAGAATGATGATGGACTGTCCAGAATGCCCATTTTTGCTCTCCACCCTGCTGAGGCTGACAGGTTATACAAACTAATTGGATATCCTTCATTGTGGGAAAACAAGACAGAAGAAGTCCAAGTTGCCCTCTCTAAATTATCCAATGACACACTCATTTGTGACAATCAGCTCTTCAAGAAAGTACAAGACCACTAATTGCCTTATTTAAGGCCTAGTCTTTGCCTTTTGGTGGTGCTTCAAGATCATAAGGAGACAGGACACAGAGGCATTGCCAAGACTTATGCCTGGCTCCAGAATAATTACTTCTGGGAAACCCTTTTCCTGCTGATCCCAGATATTAGTGCTAGTTGCCATGATTTTCAACTCCAACAACCTAAATCTGCCACTCAAAAGTTCAAGCTAGTCCCCTCTCAACATGCATTTCATACTGTCAGTATTGACGCTATAGGACCTCTCCCTTGCTCCCAATCTGGTTGCTGCTTTATCCTAATTGCTGTTGATCATTTTAGCAAGTGGGTAGAAGCTTGCCCTACTAAAGACATCACTACCAAGGCAACCACCACCTTTCTGCTGCAAGATGTATTCTTCTGCCACAGTTGCCCTCAAGTGTTGTTGTCTGACAATGGAATTAACTTCAACGCCAAGTTAGTAACCTCTGTTGTTGAAGCCTTGGGGTCTCATCAGTCTTTCTCTGCCCCCTATAATCCTTCCACCAATGGGGCAGTTGAGCGTGCAAACTCAACTCTGGTTTCTATCATGAGGAAACTCACTTACTCTGACGCCACCAACTGGGATCTATATTTACCTGCTGCTCTCTTTGCCTATCTGCCTTAGCAAACATTGTGTCACCAGGTATTTCCCTTTTGCTATGCTGTATGGTTGTGAAGCCACTACCCTGTTGCTCTTGGGGGCCCCTACTCTCCTCTGATAAGGCCATGAACCCTGATAAGCATATCAAAGATCTAGTCAATCACATAATTGACATACAGGCCTCTGCCTACACGTCTGCATATAAGACCAAGATGCTTGAGCTCTCCCCTGACAATGCTGGGAGATCCCCCTGCCTGAGTTCAACATTGGGGACCACATTCTTTACTATCAACATAGAGTAGGAGGACATGCTCATAAGCTAGACTTGTTGTGGATTGGGCCCTAAGAAGTGACCTTCAAACAAGGGTCAGAGTATACTGTGAAACTCCTCTCTAGTGGTCAACAGTTTGCTTGTGTACACGCCAAGTTCCTCTGCAATTACTACCCCCTAAGGCCAATCTAGAGGGTGACAATGTTGTGAATGCTGCCATTCACCATGTTTTGTATTTTGACTTTGTTGGTTTGTTTTGAGGACAAATCCATCTTTTTGCTTTTGCCCTTTGAAATGAGGCTGGTTCTGAATTAGGAAATACAATTGTTTGGGTTTCCTGATTCTGCATAACTCACTTGCCCCACTCATTCTTGTGGCAAGTGATCCTACTGTCCATGTACTGTTTTGTGGTAAAGCTACACAGTATATAGTTGCAATCTTTATATCCAATAAAATTTAAGTTCTATTCACATTTTTGTCTTTATGTCTCCACATACTTTGGCGCCTCTCTAGCCATGTCTAGCAGATATTATTCATTCAGGACCACAAGGTAATTACATAGCCTTCCCTGCCATTCTAACCAAGACTTAGTACAAATCTAATCCTAATGTTAGGATTTCCTGTTGTGACTCTGTGCCGCGCCTAAGATCATGACAGTAAGACATCAATTTATTTGGGTGTCTGGAAATGGTATACAGTACCGGGCCCTCTGAGGGTACCTGAATCATTGGACACTGATCCACATCCTCTGGTTAGTACTCATTATTGGGCAAGTTGGAAATTGTTGGGGGAGAGTTTGGCTTTCTTAATGCTCTCCCCAGGCTTTTCCCTTGTCTTGATTGTCCTGGGTGGCAGTGATATGAAAGTGAGTTTGGTTTGACTGACCATTATTTCCGTTTCCATGTCCATTTGAGCCTGTGAGCTTATGGCTTCCATTACCATTGCTGTTCCCAGAAGGAGGTCTGTTGGTGCGCCCAGTGGTATGAGAGTCCTTGGGGCGCTCTCTCTCTTTCCTGTTTGTGCCTTGTGGAGGGCATTGAAAGTTTGTTCTGCTTTCTCAGCCTCACAATAAAGGCTTTGCAAATTGGTGACTTGGTCCAGGTTCACGTGTCTCATTATGTGCAACTTGAGGGCGTTGTAGTACATGAGATGGGTGGCTGAAGTGTCAAAGGCCATATCAGAGGGGGCGCGTAGGCAGAGTTCCTTGTAAGCGCAGGTGATCTCCTTTACAGTGCCAGTTTGCGTCAATTTCTTCACTTGGTGGATGATCATGAGTGTGGTGTCCTTTAGTACAAACCTTGCTAAAAAATCCCGCTTGAAGGTGTCCCAGTTCTTCTCAGTGTGTTCTTCATGCCATTTGTTGCACCAGGTGCCAGTGTTGTGTGTCAACCAAATGGAGATTTCCGCAATCCAAAATCTCTGGGGACACTCCATCTGGGCTAGCTTGTTTTGCGCAGATTGGATCCAGGCTGCGGCATTGTCTTTGTTAGCTCCTGCAAAAGGTTTCAAGGCGGTGGTTTGAAGTCTTTGTGCTACGTAGGCTGGCATGGCGCTTTCATCAGTTGGACAAGGCATGGTGGGGGTGGTCTGGAAGAATTCTTGTGCAGACAAGGCGTTGAAGGCAGAGAGCAGGATAACCGTGTTTTGGTACAGGATGAAGCCTTCAGGTATTTCTGTGCCAGGTGTGTATGGAGCCCAGTCTAGCGGGAGGCCAGACATGATTCTATCAAGTATTTGTTGACCGCGGCGGGTATGGGCAACAGGCAGAATTTTGGGAAATAAAGTAGGATGAAAAACCTATTTCTGCTACCAATGTTGTAACTGTGCTGTTTTAGCAGAGTTATAAGGGGAAAATATTTAGAAACTAGATAATAATTTTTTTGGGAGATATGGACTATATAGTTGCTGTGAATCAAGGATAATATGAACATAATTGTGTTGATCACACGGTTGGATGATAAAGGGGGGTGGCTTGATCCTTGTAATGAGTCAAGCGCCTAAATGAGTCACCCACTGAGAGTGATCAGCTTTTGTTCATGTTATTGTATTTGGTAATTTGAGTTGACTTCTTAGTCTGGCTTTGAGTGACCGGATAATTGGATTGCAGGTCACAAACCTGCTTGGTTGGAACCTTGCTGGCGGGTCAAGCCTGCTGTTTTGATAGAAATATATTGTTATGAGTAATATTTTGAAAGCTGGAATTGAGAGCTTTTGGCTGACACTAGTTTGGGCTGAAATAGTTGAGTATTTGCGGAAATATAGGCAACCAAAGATATTAAAGGAGAAACAAAACAGAAGTTTTGGCATAAATATCAACAAGATAGGAAATATCAGTTGAGGCTTAAATTCTCAGTCCTGATAAGCACTTGAGTCCTGTTTGTATATCTAAATTTTAAGAAAAATGTATTTATTTTGAGCTGGGTTAAAAAATAAACTAACAAAATAAGTTAAATTTACTTTTTATATATTTCAGACTTCCTGAAATTCACATTGAACTATAAACTTTAAAATAGCTTGGCTTAGATTATGGGTTGGTTTACGCTGATTCAAATTTAGATTTACTACCTTCAATCTAAACCAATATTGTATTGGTTGATATCCATTTCCTCAATTGATTTCATTGGGAGTATCAAGAGCCCTTATCGAGCTTCTAAAAAAATCACCGCAAAAAGTATAAATTAGTAAATCAATATACCTTTTGAAATCAAGAATTTTTTAGAGACTAACACGAGTAATAAATTTAGTCGATGGGCAAGATTCGATTTATAGACTTGGTTGATTTCCTAATCCATAGTAGAATGCAGACCTAACCAAATCTCTCTTTCTTTTTTGCCGACTTACACGGCCAAGGCCTTTCTTTTTTAAAAATGGTACAGAGATTAAACTGGAATTAAAACTTATCAAAATTTAGTCTAAAGGTACGTCTAGTTTCGGTAAACGGCACACCAAGTCCCACACGATCTGCCGTCGTTGTGGGCGTCGCTCTTTCCACAATCAAAAGAAGACATGTGCTTCTTGTGGATACCCCGCAGCTAAAATTCGCAAATGTAAGTTTAAAGTTAAAGTCGCCTGGCTAATTTAACTAGTTAACTGGAGTGAAAAGGCAATCCGCAGAAAGACTACCGGAACTGGCCGCATGGCTCACTTAAGAAGTGTTCACCAGCGCTTTAAGAATGGATTCCGTGAAGGTATCGAACTTTCTCTGGGTTTAACTAACACAATTAGGAACCGTAGCCAAGAAGCAAAAGAGCAAAGTAGAGGCCTAAGAAAACTACATGTTCTCAAAATCTAAGATGATATCTCTATTAAATAGCTTGTAACATCTAAACACTAAATAGTTTCAAAAAACTTTTCTTTTGCAAGTTTCTTAACTTTTTCTATAAATGTTTATATTAGCCTTCTTCAATAGAAATGCTTCAGAAGCGCAAAGTATTCTACATGATTTTTGTTATGATTGTAAATGTCACCCAGTGATTAAATTTACTCTTTAATTAGTGTTCTCAATATTTTCCCAATACATTTATAAGTTCTAAATGGGAATACTTTACATGAGATCCCGACTTATGAACAAAGCTCCTATATAAACGAGCTCCGCCTTGGAAATAACTTTGAAGTTCAGCATCGTCAAGGAATATAACTACTATGCTAATTTAAGTGCTTGGTTTCTTTTAAAAAAACATGGTAGTAATCTACCTTTTTTGTCTTAAAAAAATTAAGACATAATGTATTAATTGCGCAAATTAAAAGCTGGGATGAGCAATATGTCTGCAATAAAATGTCTTTTTTATTTAGTTTTCTCTGTAAAAATATTTTTCAGTTGGTAAGTATTATCCTTAATATTAAAATAGTGTTTAGGTGCTGTTATGATATAAGATGCTCTAATCAATTGTTTTTTATCTGCACCTCTTCTTTTCTCCAAAAGTAAGACAGTATAAATAAACAAGCTTTATCCAATGATAGGCTGTTTTATTATTGAGTGAATATCCTATCAATAAATCCTAGATTCAATAAAACAGTTTCTTATCCTCTACTCAGACAAGACAACAAAGACCTCTTGATCTTCACCTCTCAGGACAAGATAAATCACCTTATCTTTTCAGCTGTTCTTACAGCATGCCTTGGGATTAGAAGATACCAGTAATTGTACATCCAATTCGAATTCACACTAGAAGACATAAAAGATATGTATTTTCAGGAGCCATCACAACTAAACTCCTCTATCACCTACTCTTGGGCTCCTCCAGTGTTCCTCTGGTCAACTACTACCTTAGCTGTGTACACTTTCTTGTACTATTGTCTGACCTACTTTACTAGAAATTTTGAGTGATTTAATGTTCATGCCAAAGTCTTTAGATGAGTTATTGTCAGAATACCAAGTGTACTGTGTTGCCTCTTCAGGTGAGGAAGGGGTAGAAACAGGCATGGGCATGGCCCACCAGATGATGGGATCTAACTTTATCAGGTAGAAAAGAGTTTTTCCAGTCACTGCTCATGGTCCAGCTGCTGGCAAGGCAGAGTCAATCAGTCCAGTGAGTGCCAGGTATAGCACTCCCAGGAATTGACTACTCTGGCCAGTAACATCAGAAGTAGGCAGGGTTAAGATGGTCAGTTTGGGTGTTATGAGCAGCTCTATTGAAACCAGGTAGGCAGAAGGGTTGTTGTATTTCTCATTGAATATCAGGGAGTATATAGTGATTTTCTTACCATCACAGACAATGTGGTAGGAATCTTTGAAGGCATTGAAGTGGGTGGACCACTGTAAATTTTCCAAAGTTAAGGGTTCTTGATCTGGGTTTGGAAGATACTATGTGAAGTGCACAGTGCCAAACAGAGCGTCAGGAGAGTGGTAATAATTAAACGCTTCTGAGTCTTCAGATGAGGCTTGATATTCAACTTTTTAGGTAGAGTTCTGGTATCTGGGCAATTAAAGGTGAAAGAGTATCAGAAATATGTAAGAAAATAGGTTGGTGAACCAAAGGTTCATAACAAACTTTATTTGGTAAAAATGACAATACAAAACCTCACAGGTACTCTTAACTCATATAGTCGCTCACTGTCAGGAATGACAATCTTGTTGTATCTGAACCTCAAAGTATGGGGCCAGGGTCAACCCCTGAGCAAAACTCTTCACAGCCCATCAGTTCAGAAGACTGGGAACTTGGCAGCATGCAACCAGTTGATAATTTGTTTGTTAGTAAAGTTGATGCCAACCTGCTGAGATCCAAATACTTGACCACACCACAGAGTTTTCTGAGCAAACTGCCAGTGCCTGATGCTGGAAGTTTTCCTGAGGTGCCAACACTTGACACTGGTGGTTTGCTTGATGAAATAAGCAAGTCTACCAATGAGAGTTGTCCCAAACTAACCTGAAGTTCAGGAAGTGGCACTTGACCTAAACATCTGCCCAATGCTAATTTTTGAGTTATCAAACAGAAAAGTTTAAAGCCTTATTATCCAGAGGTAGCCAATGGCAACCTGCTCATGCTACCTCACCACCCATGATCCCTAACGCCAGCCTGCCCAAGCTTAAGAAATCTGATCAGAAAACAAGGCCTGATAGTGCAGTATAAATGACAACCTCCAGAATTATCTCATACAGCATTGAACATTCTTCATGTTGACAATTCTCAAAAATATTTTTCTTATTTTCAATATCAAATAATATTTTTTCTGGATTAAATTATTGATATTGATAATAAAAGTAATATCTAACTTTTATTTTGAGCTTTTAATTGAAATTATAAAAGATAAAGCAAAAACAATTTTTGAAATTGTCAACATGGAGAATGTTTCATGCTGTATGAGTTAATTCTGGAGGTTGCCATATAAATACCTGCCAGTTCAAGATCAACTCCCATTGTCATTTTTAAATAAAGATTATGAGATATTGGGCTTCCCAATTATTGCCATATTTTATCCTAGTTGTCTGCCAGTTAAGTCAAAATTGTCTGATTCTCCTGCCAACCTGCCAGCTATCTATCATCCACCAGGTGCTTTATTTGGTCCTGTCTAATTTAAGGAATACTTTTAGAAGCCCAAATACAAGGATTACACCTCAGACAAGATATTAGTACATGATTTTTTAGCCCAAACTAAAGAGTTAAACAGATACAACCAGAAGGGTCCTTGGCACATTACTGAGCCCCACCTGTTCAGAGATAAATACAATTTTCTCTCTGCCTACAGTAGTTTTAAAAGCTATGACACCAACCAAAATACCTCAGATTTTAAACAAAATAATTTCAGATTTGAACAAAATCCAAGTTGTACAAGATTCAGGATTCAAATAATTTAAAAAAATTTGGTTAATAAATGTACTGTTAAACAAAAAACAACATTTCACTAGCACATCATACAAAATTATAGCAAATATCAAACAGTGTTGTTTAAACCACAAAAAAATGAACTGACACAACAAGTGAGATGAATGGATGCTGTTCTGGAGTATATTATAATCCAATCAGGATTCATATGAGGCACCAACAGAAGGACTAAAATGAAACAAAATTTGAGCAATCTGGAAGCAAGATTTCACAAGCACAAAACAAAATAAACTCACACAAGATGTGTAGTATGAGCAGCCTAAATTAGAAAAGTAACAGTTTAACAGCCAATCAACAGCTATCTAATTTAGGAACAGAGGCATTTTATTCATTTTCATGGCTCCTGATTTGTGTAAAATGGTCTTGAAAACCTTTCAAATATGGACTTGAGATTACAATAAAAATAAATCATAAAATTTTAAGCTTCTCTTTTTAGTGATTTTATACTAGGTTTTTTTACAATGGTTTTTACTAGCAACATTTTTGACAGCACTAGCAACCAAACCAGCAGCAGCCAAGCCAGCTTCAATGAAGGAAAGGCTCAGAACATGAAGGCACCTGTTTACACTCAAGCCTTTGAGGCAGATAACAAGAAAGCTGACCTGTACCTGACCTCCGACTCATATGGCTTTGACTTATTCAGTAGTCACTTAGTGTCTAGCTCTGCCCCTGCTCCCATACCCACCCTTGCACAAGCTGCCCATCAACAAACCAATCAGGATGACAACCTTGATTTGGAACAACTTCCCACCAGCAGTCAACCTGCAATCCTCTCAGCCAATCAGGCTCCAGCTCCAGCTCCAGCTCTTGCGGCCCAGCACCCCAAGCAACTAATAATTACTGCCCAAATTTTCCAAGAAATTGTGGCACTAAACCTTCAGGGTCTGTTCTGGGATCAGATAGCTAGCCAATTACAATTTACCTAAGCCATCATAATGCAGGAGTTTATCAATCTAATAAACAAGGGGAATCTGATTGGGACAGCCAAGAAGCCAAAGAAGGCCCCCAAGTCCCAAATCACTAAGGCGTACCCAATTATGCTTGACCTCCTGCAGCAGGACCCCAAGCTTCCCCTAACCCAGGTCCAGAAGCAACTTGCACAACATGATATTTGGGTGTCTGAGAGCATGGTGCAGCTCTGGATGTATGGCAAAGTGGCGTCAGTCCGTGTGTTGACCAATGTTGCTGGTAACCAATGAGATGACGCTAAGGATTCCCCATATAATCCCACCATAAAATCCAACCTGGTAAAATTCCTGACAAGTTTGTCCAGTGACGTCATCTTCATCTCCTACTATAAGCCATCAATAGCTTTCAATGATTTTGGCGCACAAGAAAGAGCCACCATCCAAAAAGGGAGGAAGGTCAAGAAGGTGACGTTCATTGATGTGTTTCTGGCTGTTTCAGCCAAGGATTTTGTCTACTATTGGACAAACCCAGATTTCACCAATGGCTATAAGTATGGCCACATTCTTGGTGGATTACTTGACTCCTGGGATGGCTCAAATTCCAAGCACCAGGTTTTCTTGAGCCACCAGATAGAGGATAGCTCCACTGCCCTTGAGGCCATCCAGCAACGCGGGCATCAGGCCTCTGTGTACCCAGCCAGCCATGCAGACATCCATCTGGGTGATGTTGTTTTCTTTAAAATTAGAGATACACTCCAGGAGTGCTGCCCTCAGACTTTTAACAACCTCTATCTTGGGATCCTTGGCCACTATTCTCTCTTTGGCTGCCAAATAATGGCTGACTTGTTTGCCCAAATTGTCTTTCATGTAAACATGGGCAACCAATCACACAAAGATAAGCACATCTCACCCCGTGCCACAGCCATCTATCAACCCATCCTGTAAATTTACTGCCCTCTTTGGCTTTGGGCAAGACAGTCTTCCCCTGTTGTACTAGGAAACCCCCTCAAAAACCAGCTAAGCCACTCAATTCAAATAAGGATTTAGCCCACACTGTTGACAAGAGATTTGTTGTTGCATATCCTATGGAGTCTCCATCCACCACTGCCCCCTCCATGGAAGAAACCCTGATTAATTTAGATTGTTTATTAGCCTGGTGTCAACCATTGTTGAAGAGCATTAGGATTGCCCAATCAAAGGGCTTCACATCAGCTTCACTAAAAGCAATTGATCAACAAGATTCTGAAGGCAATTCTGGCCAATCAGATGGTGGTTTAGAAATTAATCAAAAACTCTCCAACTATCCTGACTCAGGTCAGCAAATATTCTTTCCTGGCCAATCAGATTTGGGCCAGATGGTCATGTGACAGATCTCATGGTTAATTCATCCCTTAAACATAGCAATGGGACTTTTGGCCCCTGCTTGTTGATTTTGCAATTTCATTAAAGTTTGGTTGCCATTACTATCTCTCTTTTAAAAGTTTTACTTGGAAACTCTGTTTTGGGTTTTCTGTTTATTTAAAAAGTGTTAGTAGTTGTCTTCTTCAAACTTACCTTTAATTGGCTTGGTTTGAACCCTGTTGTTCTTCTGGAGTTCCTAGAAGAAGTGTTAGTGTATAGTTGTTGTAATACTTACGCTTGCTCTCAAAACCTACAATAACTCAATCCTTAATCCCTAGTTGCTTTTAATATAAATGCCTACTTTTAACTGTGTTTACCTTGGTTTTTGTTTGACTTCCAGTCTGCTTTTGCTTCACTTTTGAAAATACAAGGCTTACAAGACCTTGTTGAAGGCATCCACTTATCATTTAAGTTCTGGTTTGCCTTGCTTGTTGTTAGAACCCCTAAGTTGGTAAAAAGCATTTATTTGAGACCTCAAATTGGAACTTTTGGGTTCCAAGTTATTCAGAGAATTTTGTGGTGATCCTCCCAGTCATTAAATTTGTGGTGGTCACCCTGGCCCCCTTTTTGCTGCTACTCTGGTCTACTTCCCCCAAATTGTGGCTGCACCTCTCCTCTTTGGCGCGCCTTGTGAGTGATGATCCCTTATGTATTTCCTGGGTAACTTCCTCACTTCTGGCAAGGTCATAGTCAAGAGCCTGACTTGTGACAACCTGGATTTGCGCTCTACAGAGCCCCCCTTATTTGCTCCCAGTATTGAGACCCCTCCCTTGTCTTCCTCTTTGGTGCAGGATAATACAGATTCTGTCCCTCTGCAGGAAACAGAGACCCTGTCTTTTTTCCCTACCAGACCCCTTGGTTGGTTGCTGGTTTTGTGTTGATGGGATTGAACTCCTACTTCCCTCAACTGTCCCTGGTGTCCTCCCTATGGTCCCTCTTCATAGTGACTGTCCCAGTGATTCACTGGGTGGCATCCTGGTGGTTTGTCCCACCAGGATGGGAGCCAAACTTAGTTAGTTTAGCCCCCCCTCACTCACACATCCAGCCAATGACAGACAAGGAATATAACAAGCATTATATGGCAGCCATCACACACAATCCTTCTATCCCTACCCCTGCCACCACTACCCCCACCTTCCAGCCCCACTCACCCAATCCCAGACCCCCCAGGCCAGCACTACCTCTACGCCTTCCTTCCCGCACTATTCTTCCTACTAGGCATCACTTTTCCCCGCCCCCAATAAACTCTCTGTCACCAAACATTTTCTATTTATATTATCTTTATTTTGAATTTTGATTGTTCATGTTCTCTTTGTTTATAGTTGGTTTTATTCTTTATGTTCAGCTTATTTCTATAAAATCATATATTTACTATGCCATGTATCTAGATCCAGAACACAGCTATTTTTGGCACTTTACATAGCCCCTTGTGAAAATATTAACAACAATTTGGTGATCATCAAAATTTGAATTAGAAAATTATAGGTTAATTGTGTTTAGATAAAGTTGTTACTGATCCAAATTCAAAGCCTTAATGATAAACTTTAAGCCAATCAGGAGCTGAGTGATAAAGTGATTGTTGTGGCATAAAGGGTCATTCAATAATTCTTTGATGTATGTGCGCTAATTAATATGATTGGCTGGTTGTTTTGTCATTGTGCGTCATTGCTGCTGTGGCAAGTTATTGATGAACTAGTGTTAACCCAGCAGCTGATTGGGCACTAGTTCACTAACAACTTGCCACAGCAACAATGGCACACAATGGCAAAGCAATCAGCCAATAATATTAATTAGTGAACATGCATCAAAGAATTATTGAATAGCCCTTTATTTCACAGCAATCACTTTACCACACAGCTCCTGATTGGCTTAAAGTTTATCATTAAGGCTTTGAATTTGGATCAGTAACAACTTTATCTAAACACAATTAACCTATAATTTTCTAATTCAAATTTTGATGATCACCAAATTGTTGTTAATATTTTCACAGGGGGCTGTGTAAAGTGCCAAAAATAATATGGCAATTAAGGAAACAATACCAACACAAAGCAAACAACACATATTGAGTTAAGCATAAAACATATACACAATGGGTAAAAGGATGAGATAATGTAGTAAATGGGAAAAACAGGAATAAACAAAGAGGCAATAGTATCAGAATAATACAGATTTTATTGGGGTGAAAGCTATAAAAACATATGAAAAGGTTGGTAAAAAATTGTATGAGAGAATTGGAGAAGTTATTGAAAGATCTGGACCATGCAATTACAAAAATCAAAGACATTGACCACAAGGTCAAGGCAAAAGTCAAGGCTGCCATACTTACTGGGAACAAAATTGACAAGGTGTCTGCCAAGGCACTGATGGCCAAGATGCCTGATACCCCCAAAACAACAATTGAGCATCTTATTAACGTTCAAAAAACTGTAGTTGAGGGCCTCCAGTTCAAGTCATTTGCCCTCTCTGTGCTGTCTGTCTGGGTCAACAACCCTGAGATGTATGCACATCTCAAGCCAGCCAAGTGAGCAAGAACTGAGGATACAGAATTGCCTGCCCAACTGCTTGCGCCAAGAATGACCAAGCTGGCTGAGGCTGCAGGCAAAGAAGAAACATGCAAAGATAACCCAATAATCAAAATTAATAAATATTTTAAAATACTTACATTTTTTTATAGAAAACATATACAGTGAAATACGCTGAGTCCTGGTCCCCTTTGTACCTGCCACATTCTACACAAACTATGCCAATCATGTGGCAAGGCAGCTGTTTCTGTCTCCTGCTGTTTTGCACAAGCTAGAGGACCACATTCATGGTACCTTTCTGATGTCCTGGGAGGCATTAGCTGGGCTGACAAATGGTAAGGGGGCATCCAAGTGAGCAGTTACTGCCTACAAGGATGCTCAACTGGTCCGCCTGGACCTGGTATCCCTCCGTGGAGTTTACTGTGTAAACTTCATTGAGCTTGTTTGGGATGTTCTGGAGACGCTCCCATTCAAGAGTATACCAGAGATAGGCCAGGCCCATGTGGCTGCTTGCTTCTGCTTTCCAGAAGAGCATACCATCTCTTACCTCTTGGACAACTTTGGGCGCTCAGTGACAAAACTGGCTGTTGCAGACACAACAGCTGTGAAAAAGACAAAAATCCTCCTGGCAGACTTTGGGCTGGCCTGGAGTGCCAACAAGATGGGGCTCTCTCTGGAAATGGATCTCACCTTTTCTAAAACAAAACACAAGAAGGAGATGAGTACTGTGTTCAATAAGCTGTGTGAGTTTATTGAAGCCTTTGCTGGGCAAAGGCTTCACCTTGTGGTTTACTTGGGGTTTTTTTTTCTACTTCAAGATGAATGCAAACGTTGAGGACCTGGAAAGGTCCTTCTTGGGATTGACAAGGCCAGGCTCTCCCTGGATGAGAAGAAAGTTTCCCCAGGTATAACTTGATTGACCATGTGATCCAGGATGCCCTGGTCCTGGCTGGGATATACGGGTTTGCGGCCCCGCCTCAGAAGCTGCTGCTTCACTCCCACCTGACTGTACTGCCTTTTACCAGCTGCCGTGAATATTTCAATCAGAGTGTATCCACCATCTACAGTGTGGCAGTGGAGGTTGTGCACCACCTCCATTGCCAGGTGGATACATACCAAAGAACCCATTATAGATGCCCTTAAAACTCTCTTTTCCAATAAATATATTTACATTTTAGATTATTTTTATTTACAATAATTTTTATTTTAGAAAACAAGTTTTGCAAAATAAATCCTGGAGAAGGTTTTCATAAAAGTATAATAATATATGTTAATAAAATATACCTCTAAGTTGTACATTAACCATTTAATTTTTTAATTTCATTTTTATATTTATTTAATAAGAGTGATAAAAATATACTCACATAATCCAGTATCAAGTGTTTGGGATAGCCTCAGATGCCATAAAAAAATTAATATAAAATAAATACATTGCAAACCTTCATTGATGGTCCTGCTGAATGTGATTGTGGGCTTGGAAGCTTCTAAATATAAAAATGATAGTTAATAAATCTTAAATAATAAATTAGAGAATATAAAAAATTTGAACACACTAAGCCTTTAATTGATTGGCTGTTTGGCAAGGCACGCGGGGATGAACAAATCAGTGTGGCCATATAATTTGGCCACAGTCTCAGCTGGGAGGGTGTGGATCCCTGCCTACAGCAAATCAAAGAGGTCCTTGGTCCTAGTTGGGGTCCCTTGCTTGACAACTTGCTTGAGCCACCCAAAAACTTCCTTGATGGGATTCAAGAAGGGAAAATAAGCAGGGAGGAAGAGAAGGCGCAAATTTGATGTGGCCAATTGCTGGGGGCCCACTGAAATGCTGGTGTCAATTGATGAAAATTATTCAAGAATATCTGCCACCTTATGGAGACCAACATTATCCAGCACAATTACATTGGTGAAGCCCGGGCTTGTGCGCCTCAGGTGCTCCTGGACCAATTGGAGGAATGATAGAAAGGTACAGCTATTGTGAGAACCCAATATCATTTGATACAGATCATTTCCCTTTAGGCTGAGGAGAGCCACCATTGAATAGGCTGTGGCGCAGACTTCAGCACGCCAAGCCACCCTGTCATTTGAGCCTTTGGGGACATAGCCATATGCATTGCACATAGACAAGGCAAATGCTGATTTGTCAACATAGTAAAATTTGACTGTCCCCTTGTTTTTGAGAGCAGTGTAGGTCTCAGCGTATTTTTCTGGGTCTCAACATTGGTTGGGCTGTTTCTATTATAGGGAGATACCCCAAGCTTTTTCCAGGAAAAAAACATTCCCTTCACCAGATTATAGTAAAAGGAAATTGAGGCCTCAACCCCAAAAGTAGATTTAACCATGACCTGTATATTTGCCATTTCAAGATGGCAATCTCAGGTTATCCACTGGCAGATTGCCCATTTTTGCTCCTTGGTGAGCATGGTAGACATGCACAGGGATTTCTCTGCAGCAAGGGCATGGTCAGTATTGATGAACTTGTTGAAGGTCTTTGAGGTGTACTTGGGATCTACTCCAACAAGAGCCACAGCTGCCTTGTAGTCACCAGATTCCTGAATGAGCCAGAGAAGGATGATCTGCTTGATATCAGGAATACACTTCTGGGCAGGCTTAGTGGGCTCAGATGAACTGGGATCCTGATTAGTGACAGGCTTGCATGGCATGAGTACCTTGTTGTAGAAGGCTGCAACCTTTTTTAACACCAGCTGTCCCTCATCAGTTCTGTAGAACTCAGGCTCCTTGTCCTCTTCCTGGTTGCCAATACTGACGTAAGGCTGGTAGCTAGTGTCAAGCACAGGCTTAATCTTCTCCAGCATGGCTGACAGGACTAACTCTTGGTGGTACACAGCATCAAACATATACAAAGTAAGTTCTACCTCCTTGTTTTTAACTGTTTTGGTAGTGATGACCTTGGTGGGCTTCTGGGTCAGCTTAGGGGCTCAAGAGTTGATGCTCTGCACCCTAGAAGCTTGTGCTCCTTGAACCAGCTGTGTCAGTGCAGCCCCACTATTAAACTCTCCTCTCCTATCTTTTTCCTGAGTAGGCTCTTGGGTTGCACTAACTCTGTTCTTTGACCTGCAGGGGCAACTGCAATTGCAGCGCACAACAGGTGCATTGGTACTCTGTTGTTGTGTTCCTTTCATTTTGAGAATTTAATAAAATAATAAATAAATTTCAATTAAGTTACCCCCTAATTTTAATTTTTGCTTTTAAGTGAATATGGATATTTAATTAATATTTTTCCCACCCAATATCCCAATCATAGATTTTTTATTTCTTAATTAGTTGTTTTTGGTTTTACCACGCCCATTTTAGAATACCTGAAATAATTTTCACCCATTCCCCCAGATTTTACGCCAAATTAAGCATCCAACACAATATTTTTAAATTTGTGTTTCAGATTGTGTGCCTTATTTTAGATACCTTGGTATCATTCTTGATTACAATCCACTGCACACAACATTTGAGTGATTTCATTTACATAGTGAGTTGCCATTGTGTTTTGGTTTTGGGTTGAGTTTTGACTCACTGCACTTGGGTTTATTTTGTCACCAGTTCACATAGTTAACATATTTACACCAAAAGTCAACTCACATCATTTTCTTTGGGAATCAATGTATTTCAGATTGTAGTTTGAATAGTTTCACTTTGTGCGTGAGCACTTCTTTGCTGTGTTGACTCATTTTGTCCATTAACACCAAAAATACCTGTTAACAGAGTGTATATTTTAACCTGATAGTTGGAATTTGCTTAAATCTGAAATCATTTTTGTTTAAATCTGAGATATTTTTGGTTGTTGCCATAGATTTTAAAACTACTGTATCAATTAGACTTGAAATCACCTGTCACCCCCAAACCAATGCTCACATCTGCCACTGAGCTTTTCCTGGACCATACCAATAAGCTATTTGGGATTGTATACATTACTCTCATGGGAGTGATAGATACTATTATTCCTGCTGCCAGCCTGTGATCATGGGTGGGAAAGTCAACATCCTACCTCATTAAGTTAGCGCCAATCCTCTGATGAGCCCTGCCCACCTAGTCTGCAATTTTCCAGTTCCTAGACACTAGCAAGTTGGCAGCTCTGGGTTGGTTTCATGACACTCACCTGTAAGTGCCTCTGGGAATTCTTCATGTGCTATCTGGGTGATATGTTTTGGCATCTTAAATTCTGTTGTCTGGTTGGCTTGATTGTTATTATTTTTAAGGTCTTCAGAAACAGCTGTTTGACCTGCTAGTGGCCTATCTTTGCTTGGCTGGTCATTGGTTGTAACAGAACTGGTTGCAGGTTCATGAGGTCATCTCCAATTTAATTACTAAATTAGAATGCACTTGTTGGGAATTTTGACCAAGCAATGATGCCAATTATGACAGAGCTCACAGATTGGGGTTGCTACAACCGAATCCATAAATTAGTAGTACAAAATAAAATAATGCTAATTATGACAGAGCTTGCAGATATGAATTGCAGCTACCAAATAACATAAATTGGTAGTATAAATTATATGCATATTAGATCAGCAGTAGTCTGCTGACCTAAGCCTTAAACTAGCCAATGATAAGCGCCACCGCAACAATTAAATGATACATGATTTGCCGCCGCAGCACTTTAAAAATACACAAGCGCCGCAGCGCCGCCTAGCAGCTAGATTAGGCGCCAAAGCGCCAAACTACTTTTACGTCAAGCACCACTGCACCAACTGAAAATTATTGCAGGCGCTGCAGCGCCGCTTGGAAAATATTGCAAGCGCCACAGAGCCACCTTACTTTTACATTGAGCACCAAGGCACTGGGTTTGATTCCCCATAATCTCAAATTCCCATATTTATTACATTAATAAGCATTAAGCTTGTAGTATGCCAAGGAAGCAGGAAGTGATCCTGAAGTAACTAAATTATTCCACGCCAGCAAGGATCACCTGTACTGGGTGAAGATGAAGATATTCTATTGGTTGACGTGCAATAAGCACCAAACCTAGATTAATAATTACCCAAATTAGGGGTGTGTTAGAATATCCTAGAAGACATTGCTAGCAGCCCAGGAATTAACTTTGCAGAATGTATAAGAAGAATTAAGCATTTACAATAAAATCATCTTTGAACTATCTTTATTTTATCCTTAGTCTGGTTGACCTTTATCCTAATCCTTAAGTGCTTCTGCTCAATCAAAAGCCATTGTGCAGGCAATAATCATGGTTCCATTCAATCCTGGCTCTTCTGATACAATAATACTCATATCCTCACATATGACTGTATTCTAGCAAGTGTCCTATGCCCTATAATATCAAATAATTGTGGCGCTGTAATACAAAAAGCGCAACAGGGCTGACAGGCATTTCTAAGGCTGGACAACTTGATTAAAAATGGGTTCCTGATTGGGAACCCCAAATTACTAAATGAAGGGTGAGCTTGGACTGAGAGCCCTAGGCAGCTAAAGTTAGCCTGCCCAGGCCCAGCCAAACTATCCACCTAGTGTCTGGGTGGGGGTTTGATTTTTGCCCAGGGGTTTGAAGTTGTTACTTCTGTATTAGTTATGATCATCTATCTCATAGTGATCACATTGACAGAGTTTCAGATGTCTCACCTGCTTTCCAACATTATCAGGGTATCATCATGTATTATTCAGCCCTTCAGAGTTAGAAATGAAGCTGGCTGGCAGAAAGAGCCTACCAGAGGACAGATATTAACTTGGCAACATAAGAGAGATTAAAATATCCAGGACCAGAGATCAGTCACAGAAATCATAGTATCAATTATTCCAGAAAGTCAATGGAAATGATGCCAAATAGCTTGTTAGATTTATCAACTGGGAGGTCATGAGTGGACAAATAGCTGGGCTTTGGGGTAGGAGGGAAATACATGTAAACCTGATATACCAGAAGATAATTATAATTATCTATAAATAACCTGAGTTTGATATTGTATCAGCTTTTTTTCACAGTGTCAGGATACCAAGAGTACCATAATGCCCCTTCAGGTAAGGGAGGAGAGGATGCAGGTACAGGCATGGCCCACCAGATAATGGGACCTAACTTTACCAGGTAAGAGAGGGTCTTTCCAGCCACAGCCCAGGGTTCAGCTGCTGGCAAGGCAGAATCAATTGACCCTGTGAGTGCCAGGTATAGCACTCCCAGGAATAGACTATTCTGGCCAGTGGCATCAGAAGTGGAGGAGGGGGTTGATACAGTCAGTTTGGGGGTCAAGGGCGGTTTCATGGGGTCCAGGTAGGCGGAAGGATGATTGTATTTCCTGTTGAATATCAAAGGGTATATGGTAATCTCCTTGCCATTGCATACAATTTGGTAAAAATTTTCAGGAGAGTCTGGGCAGGTGTACCACTGCAGGTCTTCCAAAGTCCAGGGTTCATGTTTGGGATTGAGGAGATACTCTTTGAGGTTCACAGTGCTAAACAGAGCATCAGGAGGCCAGAAATAGTCAAATGCTTCTATTTTATTAACTGGGGATTGGCTTCCAATCTCTGTGGATGAGCACTGGTGCTTAGATGAATGCAGATGGAATAGTATCAAAAATAGGTATGGAATCAGATTGGTGAACCAGAGGTTTACAACAACTTTATTTGGTAATAATGACAATACAGAACCTTTCTGGTGCTTCTGGCTTATATAGTCATTCACATGCAGGTGCCTCTGGGCATTCTTATGATGCTTTCTGGGTGGTAAGGTTTGGCATCTCAAATTCTGATGGTTGGTTGGCTGTTTTATCATCATTTTTGGGGGTTTCAGGAACAGTTGTTTGGCTTTTTGGGGGCCCATCTTGGCCTGACTGGTCATTGGTTCTGGCAGGTTTGGCTACTAGGATCATGGGTTTTTTTCTAATTTGATTGCCATTTTGGGACTGGATTGACAGGCATTCTTGAGGCAAAAGAGCTTTATTAAAAAAGGGGTTCTCAATTGGGAACTCTAAATTACTAAATGGGGAATGGGCTTGAACTGGGAGCTCTGGGAAGCTAAATTTAGCCTTCCTAGGCCCAGCCAAACCCATCAAGGCTTGGGCATAGCTTTTGGGGCACAGGATGGGCCCCACAGCTACTGCCAGGGCAGGAGTGATTCACACACCTGGATATTTGCTTTCTGTTGTGTTTGGCTCCTGGGGATAACATCCAGGAGGACACAACAGGAAACATTTATAATGAAAGATCTGAGGTTTGAAGCTAGCCTTGGGTTAGCCTTCAGGGTAAAATCAATGGCACATACCTTAATTTCCTGGAGTACAAGATGAGGAAATCCTTTTGGCAAAAAGGAAAGAAAAAAGCTTGAAGATTATAAAACCAACACAAATTTGGATAAAATTGTCTTTATTAGGAGAAGTGATTCTACTTAAATAGTAGACAAGGGTTGGTGATCACTCATTAGGTAGACAGAGTGGCAGAGGGGGTCACAATGGGTTGAAATCATACCAGGATTAGTCAAGGGCTGGTATGGCAATATGGAATGGGTGAAATTGGAACAGACCCATTTACAGAAGGCAAGGAATTTCCAAAATTGAAAGCAAAACTAACCAAATATTTGTGTATATCACTATTTGAAGGCCATATTGAAATAGCATTAATGGCGCAATTTCTGAAATATCACCTCTCAAGATTGGACACAGAGAGTTGATATCTGCGGAGGAATTTGGAGTGAACTCAGGAAAAATGACAGCTAGATGATAGCAGCTTCATAGTATACTTGACAACCTTCTTGAAGGTGACTTCACAAGGTTCAACCCAGAGAAAGTCTAGCTTATGGGCTCTGCCTCCAGCACGGTTCTGATAGTAGAGGACTAGGTCACCTACTTGGTACTCAAGGAGGGGGCTCTAGAAGCATTGGAAGACAAGAGCTCTAAAGCATTGACCTTATAGGCAGTTGAGTATGCAATTTCCTGAATGTCAATGATACAATTAGTCAAGTCCTTGACATGGGTTTCAGGATTGGCAGACACATCAACCTCAATCAAAGGGGGTCCCAAGAGTGAGAGAGCCGTGGCTTCACGCCCGTATAGCATGGCAAAGGAAGATTGGCCAGTCCCTTGGTGTCTACTGAGTTGATAAGCAAAGAGGGCAGCAGGGAGGAACATATCCCAATTGACGGCATCAGAGAGGGTGAGTTTCCTCATAATGAACACAAGGGAGGAATTTGCTTGTTCAACTGTCCCGTTGGTCAACAGATTATACAGCACAGAAAAGGATTGGTGAGTACCTACAGCTTCTACAATAGACGTGATGAGGCAAGCATTGAAGTTGGTACCATTATCAGACAGCAGGACTTGAGGGCACCCGTGTTGATAGAGGATATCTTGCAACAAGAAGTTTGCAGTAATCTTGGCAGTTATATCTTTTGTAGCTCTGGTTTCAGCCTATTTACTGAAATGGTCTACAGCTACCAAGATGAAACAACATCCAGACCTAGAATGAGGGAGATGCCCAACAGCATCAATACTCACAGTGTGAAAGGCATGCTTAGGTGGGATGAGCTTGAACTGATGTTGTGAGGGTTGAGGTTGTTAGAGCTGACAAGAATGATAGGAGGCAAGGACATCAGGGATTAGAAGGCGCCTGTTTTTCCAGTAGAAGTTCTTGCACAACCAGTCGTGAGTTTTTGCTATAACTCCCTGGCCAGTATTAATGTGGGATTGGAGGATAATGAGTATTCTCATACTAGGGCAAACATAGGGAAGATAGGCATTGTTGACCTTCTTGAAGAGTTACCTATCCTGAATTGCAGTATCCTTTGATAAGGCCTGTAAAGCCAGTAAGATCTCTTCTGGTTCAGTTGTCCAAGATTCAGGGTATCCTATTAACTTGTATAATTGATCAGTGTTAGCAGGGTGGATGGATAGTATAGGCATTCTAGACAATCCATAAGTGTTCTGATGTTGTGCACCAGGACAGTATACCACAGTAAAATCATATCCTTGCAAGAGCAGAGCCCAATGTGCTAATTGATCTTCAGGCTCCTTTAAGTGCTGTAGCCATTTAAGGGATGAGTGATCTGTGACTACAATGAAGTGGGTCCCATAAATGTAACGTCAGAACTGTTTACTGCATGTAAAATTGCCAGACATTCTTTTTTGGTGATACTATAGTTCTTCTCATGATTGTTGAGGACTTGCAAAGAATAGGCCACAGGTTGATCTACACCCTCATTATTGAGCTGGGATAATATGGCACTCACTACTACTCCACTGGCATCAGTGTAAAAAAGATGAACTTATTATCATAATCAGGGTAGACTAGGATTGGAGCCTCATTGAGCTTGGCCTTCAGAGCCTTGAAGTATTGCTGTTGACTATCAGTCCACTCAAAGGATACATTCCAGAGGAGTTGGGCAAGGGGTTTGCTTAATTCAGCAAAGTCAGGGATGAATTGCTGGTATTATGCCATCATGCCAAAGAATACTTGGACCTCACATAGATATGTGGGGAGCAGCATCTTATCAATGGCTTCCACCTTATTGTCAATGGGGCATATTCCAGTCTGGATGACTTTGTGGCCCAAGAACTCAAGTCGCTTCTTAATGAAAGAACATTTGGAAGGTTTGAGCTTCAAACCTGCTTCTTAAATCTTGAGAAATACAGCCTTGAGATGGTCCAAATAGTCAGTGAAGGTAAAGCTGAACACTGTTATATTGTCCAGATAAAAAAGTACACATGAGAGCTTCAGGTCCCGTAGAATGGAGTCCATGGCTCTTTAAAATGTAGCTGGGGAATTAAAGAGCCCCTGAGGCATTCAGGTGGGTTTGTAGAGACCTTCTGAGGTAATAAGTGCAGCCTTTTCTCAGTCTTCTGGGGACAAGTCAACCTGCCAGTATCCTGATGCCAAATCCATAGCAGAGAAGAATTTAGAGCCTCCCAATTGTCTAAGGGCATCATCAATCCAAGGAAAAGGGTATGAATCCTTTTTAGTGAGAGAATTTAGGCAGCAATAGTCCATCACAATATGGTGGCCTCCATTCTTTTTCTTAAGGATCAATAAGGGGGAGGCCTAAGGGCTCTGAGAGGGAGCCAAGAGTCCAGCATCCAATAGTTGTTTAAGTTCCTTGGAAACCTGGGTATCCTCTACCATACTGTGGCAGTAAGGCTTAGCACAGAAAGGCCAAGCATCACCTGTATAAATCTGGTGAATGACCCCTTTTGCTAGACCATTGTCTGTAGGACCAGAAGCAAAGATGTTGTTGAACTGATCAAGCAGTTCTAGTACATCATTTTGTTAGATGAGTAATAGTTGCAGTAAATCAGCAGCTGTGAACAGGGAGAGAACTTGAGGGTCTTCTGGTAGGTTAAAGTTGCTGAAGGCTCCAAAGGGGTAGAGGGACGCCACTGGCTCTTCTCCTAATATGCGTCCATGCCCCACAACTTAATCCCTAGAAACTTACATGAGCAAAGCAGTCAGTTTGGCTAGCAGCAGTTGTACAGGCTCCTTATGAGTTTGATCCAGAATCCCAGGGCACAACCAAGGCTCTTTGCAACTTAAAGATTCAGGAGAGTACAAATATAAGAATGATTTCTTGGGTAGCTCATAAGATATCTGTGAGTCAATGATTACTTGAGAGCCAGGAAGAATGGTGATGGCTGCAGGCGCAAGCAGAGGAACACCTTATTTTGCGGGGCAAGAAAGAGGAGGGGAGCACATATAGGAAGAGTGAGTTCTGTACTTGAGCAAGAAGATACCCATGGGGTACTCAAGCACACAAGTCTTAAGGCGTTTTCCTGGGAGACACGGAGGTTCTTCAAAAATTAAAGGAACCTTGTATCCTAAGAGAGATAGGTACCCATCTCAAAGATTCACAATTCCATTTTATTCTTGGAGGAATTGTGTACCAACCAGGAGATCATAGCTTTTGTTCTCTAAAACAAAAACAGGGGAAGCAATGAGGAGTTTTCTGAACCTCATTGGCAGGGCAGAGCAGGCACTAATAGCCCAAGTCTGAGCCATGCCAGCAGTTCCATATGACTGAGTGTAGTTGAGGTTGGGAGCCAGCTTAAGCTTCTTCATTAAATTGGATGATACAACATTGATGGGGGAACTGGTGTCCAGGATTGCCTTAATTTTAACCTTCTGGATCAATACCTCTACTTGGGTGGTATCTTTCCCAAAGGGAGGCAAGACGGCCAACATGACCTGTGCTGCTTCTAGCTCCCTCTCTCATTTGGCTAACATGTACTGTAAGGCAGGAATCTCCTTATACACAGTCTGCAGTGGGAGAGATACAGTCACGTTTTGAAAGAGAGCTTTGGCTAGCTCAGCAGCTTCTTCAGAAGAGTCAAACAAGATGGGGGGTTGATGGGCCTGGGCTAGGTAAGGGCAAGCCACCATGGCCTTGGCTTCATTTGAAGGTGAGCAAGTTGTAGTTGTGGTTTTTCCTGAGCAAAGTTTATAGGGGACTGACACAGTCTCTGGGACAGCCAAAACAGAGTATCCATAACTATCTGACTCATTGCAGTCAGAGTCTTCAGGTTCAGAATCACTCAAAAAATTGTGGAACAGGTGAAGGATAGTTGGGCCAGACAGAGGGGGAGATTCCTTGTCAGAGGGAGGATCAGGAGGAGACAGGGGAGATTGGTCAGCAGAGAGTGTCTCTGTCTCTAAGCTGACCTCTCTTTTCCTGCCTGTTCCTTGGGGTCACAACCTTCCACTCAGGGATTAGTGCAAGTGCGCAAGTGGTGCCTGATCTGGCCACAGTTATGGCAGCCTTGTCTCTTAGGCTACCCATTTGATCCAAGAGCATAATATGCAGAGTACAGGAGGTGGTACCAGCGTTGCTGGCTTTATTTTCACAAAACCACAGTACCCCCATGGATCAAAGGCATGTCTTAAAAGAGGGTCTTAATACTCTTCATGGAATTAAGAGAAGCTTTGTGCGCCTTAAAGTGCAGGCATAGGAGCTGGTTTACCTTCAACACATTAGAGAATGCCATGTATGCTTCTCAGGGAGTTAACTGACAACTGGAAATTAGTTATTGCCCTTCAATATAAAAGGGGTCAGCAAACCCAGCCAGAGTTTCTTTGGGCTTAAAGATGATATGCATAAAAGCATCTTTCTTGAACTCCAAGCTGAGATCTTCTCCAAATTCCTCAATCAGGAGGTGTTTCTGTCCTCCCAAGTGACAATGGAAGGGAGTTTGGGGACCACAACTTCTTGGCACGTAGGATTCAGGCAGGTAAGAAAATTCTCCTTTTTAAGCTTGTTAGTGGCCCTAAACATTGCAGTTTTGTAGATTTTCAGAAAGGCAGTAATGATAGAGGTTTTAGGGTCAAATATTTGTTTGAATGAGGGCTTATTTTTGATGTTAATGGACTACAAGGTGGATTGCTGTTGTCACCTGGATTGAGAACATTAATGTGGGGATTGCCCTCAAACTCAGATTCTGCAGTAGGTTATCTAGCCCAAAGAAGTCAAAGGCTCTCCTCCAAGGTGTCTAGAGTAGAGCTGTTTTATCCACTGATGTCCCTTGCAGTAGTGGCAAAAGTTCCAAATTCATCAATCTGTATCTGTTGTACTGCCAAAGCGCCTGCAATCCCATTGACACAAGTGGCAAAAGAGGTAGCCTGGGCTGTCAAAGGGGTAACCTGCTCATTCATTGTTTCTGTTAAGCAAGTAAGGTTCTGCACCTCACGTTCCAGAGCATCCTGTCTATCTGCAAAGTCATTTTTCACCACTGCCAAATAGTCCAAAGCAAGGGCATAGTTGATACAGGGTTGATCTTCCAAACCAGGACAGCATCTGTGGTCTGTATAGACAGGGGCATCAGTGACCTCTGCCTCTCCTTTGTCATTAGATTCAGAGGACAAATCATCAGGGTTGGAAAGGTGTTAATGCAAATACTTGATCTCACCTTGCAAAGTAGCTACTTGGTCTTTCAATGAAGCAATGCAAGGGTCAGGCATAGGTTCTACTGGCAGAGGACTTTGAACACAGGCTTGGCGTTGCATAGTGGCTTTGAGCTCAGCTATGGCTTCCCATACCTTGGCCTTAAAGGCAGGTGGGATCTCAACAGAAGGAGCAGGGGGAGTCACTTTGATTGAGGCTACCCTGTCATCAACGTAGTTCTGAACCTGAAACAGAGTATTGCCTAGCACAGCCTTGTCTAAATTGTACTGTTAGTGCAGATGTTGGCCCCAATTATTAATGTGGGCTCCAACCAACTCAAGTTAAGAACTGACATGTTCCCAGAATTGGTTAAGCTTGTTAACCAAGGTCTTAAAATATTGAAAATATTTCAAGAGAGTTTCTTCTATCTGCCCTTGCCAGATAGCTTGATGGTTGGCTAGTTTGCATAATCAGTCTTTGATGTACCCAGGGAGAAAAGAGCAAAGAGAGTTCAAGGACAAAGTTAAGTATTTATGTGAAGCCAACAATTCTTGTTGGTTATCAGAAATACAAGAAAAGAGGCTATGGGTCCACTCCTGGTAGGCCATGTTCTGTGCATGGTTATTGGAGACGGCTGTGGCCACAGCAGTCAGAAGTTGTTTCTGTGATTCTAACATCAACTGGTGGTGAACTAAAGAAGGCTGGATAAATTGGTTGATCAGCACAGCAATAGTTTCCATGGACTCCATTAAAGCAGGGAGGGGAGACCAAAGTCCAGTAGGAAGAAATACAGATCTCCAGAGGCATAGCAAGGGCAGAGGCCAGGAATGGTATGAATTGCCACAGTGCCTGTGTGAAGGAGGGAGCATGCAGTGGTGCAAGCTTGTTCATAATTGAGAGAGAAAGCCAGAAGGGGGGCCCACACAGGCCCAGGAGATAACACCATTACTATTGGAGTAGAGGGGGAATTGGTGATATCATTCTTGAGCAGAGGACTAGAGACTTTGGGTTGTTTGGGTACTTCAGAAACAAAAGGAGAAGGAACAGAGAAGGCACAGGGAATAGAGTAGCCAAGGGGCTTGCAGCCCCTGTAGTGAGCATCATTTTGTTGTGTTTGGCTCCTGGGGACAGCATCCAGGAGTACACAACAGGAGATCTTTATAATGAAAGATTTGAGGTTTGAAGCTAGCCTTGGGTTAGCCTTCAGGGCAAAATTAAGGGCACATACCTTAATTTCCTGGAATACAAGATGAGGAATTCCTTTTGACAAAAAGGAAAGGAAAAAGCTTGAAGATTATTAAAACAAACACAAATGTGGATAAAATTGTCTTTATTAGGAGAAGTGATTCTACTTATATAGTAGACAAGGGTCAGTGATTACTCATTAGGTAGACAGAGTGGCAGAGGGGGTCACATTGGGTTGAAATCATATCAGGATCAGTCAATAGATGGTATGGCAATCTGGAATGGGTGGACATTGGAGTTGACCCATTTAAAGAAGGTGAGGAATATACAAAGTCAAAAACAAAACCAACCAAATCTTTGCATATATCACTATTCAAAGGCCATATCAAAATAGCATTAATGGCACTATTTCTGACACTTTCCAAAGCAAATACAGGTGCAGGCAGTTTCCTGCTACCCGCTCCCCCCTCCTGGTGGCTGGGAGCAGTTTGAATCCCGTTCAGGGATTTGAAAGTGGCACTTTTGTAACACACAGTTAAATATGATGTGCTCTCTAGTGCAGGTCAGGGGGTCAGATACCACAATATGCTCTAATATGAAGTCCCAGTAAGCTAGTTTGATGGAGAAAGTGCCTAAAGTCAAAAGTGCAGGAATCAAAAATGGGACCCCAAAAAGTGCAAAAATTGAAACACTATGTAGGGTGCAGAAATCAAAAATATCAAAGTTTGAAGTTCAAAAATCAATTTTCCAGAAGTTAACTTTAAAACCAAAAAACATATAAATTTTAACATAAAAACATATATTCAAATTTTTCTAGACTAAAAAAATGCAAGAAATTTATTTCTGCAATAAAAACTATATGTTATATAATAAAAAAATGCTTGAATTTACTGAACTTTAAAGAAACTCTTTTTTACTTTTAAAATCAAAATTATACTAGAATTTATATTTAAATTTATTCAATTAAATAAAAAATATAAAACTACACAAAAAATCACTCTAAAATTTATTTATATAGTAAAATGTTTTATTGTCACAACATAAAATTAAAAGAAAGTAAAAGTAATGCAAGATTTTATTTGGATTATTAAAGAACCTTTGCAATATTCTCAAGATGCGTAAGCCAGTTGGAGGAGTTGTAGGGAAGAAGGGAGTTTTTTGTGACTATCTCAAAGCTGTTGAGATCTTTGCTGCTCTGGAAAACACTTTGACGTCCATCTAAAAACTCCTGGTAAAGAGTTTAATTGGTTGCCTGTTCAACTTTGTGTAAAGTTACTCCTCCCCCTTAGGCCTCCACTTCAATTCCTGCCAAATGCTTGGGAATTTCTACCAAATTGTTTTTTAATATTTATCTAAAAGGTTACTGAAAAAGCTCAAAAAAGGCCATCAATTTAATATTTTGGAATTATTCTGAAGATGCCCCCACCTAACCCACCCAAGAGACACTTCTGGCTAAATATCATGTGCAAGAGCAACTGGGAGCAGTGGTAATAGCATCCAAAGCATATTACTGATGTTAGTTGGTTTGGTTTTTCTTTTTGACTATGTCCATTTAAAATTTGGAAAGATCTTCCTGCCTCAAGAAATGCATTTGTATCCGCTCATATCATTGGTCAATTGGTTTGTGACATTCAATCTACCACCTCAATTCTATCTTATCCCTTAAATGAATGCAAGAGTTGTAAAAGACCTTGCTTCATCATTCTCTACTCTAATAAAGTTCAAAATTTGTTAGTCTAATTTGCCCATTTAGTTTTTTCTGTTGCTTTTGGTGTTCAGTTGATTCCTTTCCCCCTTTGGCCTTCCAGGAATTGTTGGCAACAACCTTTTGGTTGTTGCTGAAACTGCAATTTTTATTGTGGTTGAGAGCTTGATTTTATTTCCTACTAACCTGCTCCCCAATTATCACACTTTGAGTTTGTTGATCAGGACATTGAACTTGGGTTCCTTCATCCCAACACAGCTGGCAAACTTATTGTGCCAGCTTTCCAGGGAGAGAGTAGTATTAATTGTTTTATTCTTAAAAAACTTTAACTGGTTCCATTCAATCTTGTTTTCCATTCTACCATGGCGTCTGGTCTCAAGTTTTACAATCCATTGGCGTCCAAAGTAATCAAAAAATGGAGCAAAGATAGCTGCATTGTCCTCCATATACTTTGTCTTCTTAAATGCCTCATATATCTTGCTGGAGTCATCTTTTCTCACCAAGGCAATGGCTGAAAAAGGAGTTGAAGGCCACCTTGGGCTCCTGAGAGGTGGATCTGGTAACCAGTCTGTTGAGCTCAATAAAGCTCTGCAGCTTTATTCTGAGGCATTATCTGAAGTGAAAGAAGCAGCCATTAGCCTTGCTCTTAAATACCTTTTGAAGGCGTTGGCTTGAGCAGGCTCAAAGTCAACAAGGAGTTGGGTATGATAAGGCTCTGATGTTTCCTCATCATCAGAATAGCTTGGGGTTTTTAAATTCTTCCTATTAGGAGAAAAAGTGGAGGGCATCAGTAGGGGGAAGGAGATCCAATTTCCCCTTTAGAATCTCCAAGGCATGAGTATAGTCATCCTCATTTTGTCCTGACATTAGAAAGTAAACCATTGGTAAAACATTATCACCATACTTCCCATGGATGCACCAAAGCTGGGAAAATATCTTGGGGCATGATGAGAAGGTCCCATCAGCCAACCAGATATAAGCTGTCATCAATCTCTTAAGGTTTTCCTGGGTGGCATAGCAGATTGTTCTCTTATGCTCATCAGGACCATTGTCATGAAGGAGAAACTGTTCGTCCTTGGAGGTGACTCTAAGATCATTGGGTATATCCAGTTCCAGGAGGGAGGTGGCACTTCTTCCCACATTGTCAGACTTCTGGCAATTATCACTCACATACTTTTGAAGGGATACAAAAGTATCAACAGCTATCTTTTGAAAACAAGACAAGTTGTGAATAGCCCTAGTGACTATCTCCTGGGAGGTAAGGCCCCTGTTGAAAGGCTGCCTCTGGCACAGGTACCACTTTATTAGGAGCTGATAGATCCAGTTGGTTCCAGGCAGTTGTGCTGATTGTTCAGTTTCTTAAACTGGGTGAACCAAGTTGTATTCAGATGGGCAGGGCAGGCAGGCCCCTCACAAGTGTAATGATGAAGCACCAAGTGCTTCTGTTCATCATTACACTTAAACATGAAACCATCATAGTAGAACCCAGAATTGCCCTTGCATGAAATTATTGGGAAGGAGATGGGCAGGACATCTGGCAGTCAGAACTTCTTTTCATTATTGCAAATATTTTGGACTTTAAGGATATCCCAGGTCTCAAGGCCATCTTCAGTGGGTTTAGCATCCCTAGAGTTGTACAGGTCTTCATGTTCTTCTTCTGAGATGTGAGGGGGCATCTCCTCTTTATCTTCCTGACTTTAGGCAAACTTGTGCCCAGTTGGGCTCTTGGAGGGGCTGGGGGTAGGTTCCTCTTCAGAAGGATCCTCTTCTGGAGAGGGGGAGGGCTCATGGGTCTTCTGGGTGGCCTTGGCAGCCTTTTTGGTGATCTTCTTGCTAGTCTTGGGGTCAGGCTTATTAGTTCTGAAAGGGGTGGTCTTCTTTGGGTTAATGGGAGTTGACTTGAGGGTATCTAGATGACTCAAAGTTAGTATTTTTTGATTAGTAAAAAAGAATATAAATTATTAATAAAGCTATCATTTTTTAACAGAATCTGAAAGCCAGAGTACCTTTTACTGATATTTTGTTAGTTTTAATATTTCAATTGAAGAGTTAACTTTATGGTGCTTTTGAAAGGAGCAAAAGGGGGGGTTGATCAGACAATTAGGGAGTTTCAATTTTGGAACTTCAATTTTGACACTCCCTAAAAACATAAGGAAACATATTAACATATTAAATTAATTTAATCTTTTTCTGAAAACTGCTAAAATCAGCAGTATTTACTAAACCTTTTATAAATCTATTATAAACTAACTCAAAATGCTTTAAACTTTAATATTTTATGAAAAAAGTCTTTAACCTTTAAAAAACTAACTTTAAGCTTGAAACCTCCACTGGTTAAAATATTATGATTTTGTAAAGTAGAGTGTTGGTTTGGTTTAAATGCACTTTTGATTTCTGCACTTTCAATTATAAACACCTATTGGAGCTTAGTTAATAAAATATTAAATTTCAATCATAATTTAAAAAATATTGGTGAGAACTAAATTAGTGTATTATGGATTTTGATTTGAAGAATTTTTGATTTTCTCACTCTATCAATACACTCAGTAAATTACAAAGTAATCATATAATATTTGTTTCTATCAGCACTCTATCTTTTACTCAATAAAAATTACCAAAATTTTAATCAAATGATTTACAGGTGATTGTGAGCCTGTATGACAGATTTTAGCTTATTTAGTTGAGTATGATATGTTTTTGAAGCCTTTCTGATCATTTACATAGTGATAGAATCAATATTAAGTGATATTTTATTTTTTTAATTTTGGTGAGTCAAATATTAAATTAATGAGATTACCAGACTTCAGTTTTTGCACTTTCAATTTTATCCCCTATATTCAAAAGAATGGATAATATCTATTTTAAAAGCCAAATTAATTTAAGGTGTGTTAAATTGCATCAATTTGCGCACTTTGAACTTTTTTATTTTAGCCACTAGTTAAAAATTTTCAAAAAAAGTCAAATTTAAGAAAAACATTATTTTTTTGACAATTTTTTATTAAAAAAGTGAGGAGATAAAAAATCCATCAATTTGGAGATTTCAATCTCCGCACTTCAACTTTAGGCACTTTCCTGGTTGATGAGGTACCCTGTGAAATAAACTGGTCCAAATGAAAAATCAGGAGGCCTGTAAACTGCAGGTTGGCAGCTGATAAATGAGAGATATGATGGGCAGCTGGGCTGGTAGGAACAGTATTCAAATTTTAGAGTACAAGGATAAAATATGATAAAAACTGGGAAAACCAATAATTCATAACAATTTTATTTCAAAATGGTAATAAAGCCTGACATGGGGTCTATGAGCTCATATACTTTCTCCTTATCAGGCTTTATCTTTAGGGATCAGAGATTATGGGGCTGACTCTCTAGGAGTTGGGTAAGCAGGCTGTCTTGAGTCTGAAGCAGCAAAATAACACTGAGGCAGAAAGTGTATAGTTACTACCCCCTTTGGCCTTGGATAGAACCATTTTCCCTCAAAAATCAAAGAAATCTAACCAAAGACCTGCCAAACCTTTAAATTCTTTGGAAGAATTGGTCCACACAGTTGATAAGCAATTTTTTATAGTGTCTCCTTTCCAAGCTTCCCCCTCCTGCCTAAATCCTCTTGACCAACTGTGAAGGAATCTCTGATCATCTTGTATTGTTACCTGGCCTGGGTATGTCCCCTCTTTAAACAGATTTGCAACAGCCAATAAAATGGGGTTAGTTCAATGGTCCAGTTTAACTATATCTCTCAAGTTTTCTGCTCCAAAACTCATCCCAACTCCAACAGCCAATCAGAAGTGATTTAGAAAATTAATGAAAAACCTTCTAATCCCACTGACACAGAGTTGAGAAGTTTTTCTAATAACCAATCAGGGTACTCCCCCTTTTTTTGGGCTCTTAGTTTTAGATAACTAGGCTTAAAAGACAAGCAGGCCCATTGCAAGTCCCTGCTTGTCTATTCTTTACAAATGAAATATTTAAGTTCTTCATCTAAGCCCTTAAGTTTTCTTTAAAAGTACTTTGTTGTTTTAAAAATCATCAGCAATTTTTTTGCCCTCTTACCTTCTAGACATGTCCCCTGTCTCTGGGTTCCATTTTACTAGCCTCTAAGGTCAACATTAGAGTTAAACATTGTTATTTACCTTTTTTTTGCTTTCAAAATTAAGTTTGAGCCTAAAATTTATTAGTAAAAACTATATATTTACTGACTTTAAGTTTGTTTTTCTTGAATTCAAAGCAAAAGCTGACTTTGAAGTTGGTTTTAAAGTCTTAAAAGCCTACTTGGTGGCTTCTTTGTTGCTCTTCACTGTCCTAGGACTCTCCCAAAGTCAAGAAACCTTGCCATTACCCCAAAAGTGGTTCTCAGTACCTAGAAAAGCCACTTTTACCAGTCAGAAATCCCTGGAATTTTCCCAGGACTTCAAAAATGTTGTTCTCTCTGATTAAATTCATGGTTATTACTATAATTTCTGTGTTGCTTCTGCTGTGCTCTGTATCTTGCAACTTGTGGCAACAATTATCCACTTCTGCCATCTTGATGAGAGAGGATCCCTCTAGCCTGCTGTACGTTCAGGATGATTTTTCTGAGAAGGCCCTTGACACCCTCTTAACTGGGAACTCCCCCATCAGAAGTTTGATTCCTTATAATGAGGGACCTCCATTTGATCAGGATATAAGCCTGTCCTCCCTGTACCTATGGCACCATCATCTCTGCCTGCCCCTTCCAGAAGAGTTCCTCTTGCTGAGTACTCATCATCACAGATTGTTACATCTTTTAGCTGCACTCCTTGGCTGTTGAAAAATTGCAGCTGATGATCTTCAATGTCTAGCTTCCCCTGATGACCCTTATCTTGTCCTTATGAACACCCACTTGAACGTCCATTTCAATGTTATACTAGATGGTGTCCTGATGGACCCTTCCCCTGGGATGTGAGCCAAGATTATTTAGTTTAGCCCCTCTCTCTCACAGGTGACTGCTCATTTTCTGGATCAATGAAATTAGTAGTCTGATCTTTCTGTTCTTGAGTGCTATTTCAGGGGCAGGTTAGTTGCCAGGATTTCTCTCAGTGGCAGACAGGCGGTAATATTTCACATGTTTTTCATTGGTTACTTCTCCTGAGGGCATTCTCAAGGAGCCAATCACCTATAATATTGCCTCAGCATAAGAGTAATGACTAATTGCTGCTCTAGGGCGTTCTCTGGAGGACCAATAGGAAAACTCTCATATGAAGGGAAAATTTTGGGTCAATTGCAGGGGGATTTGAAATTCAAAAAAAGCAGGTAGTTGTGAGTCAAGACTTTTGGGCAGGTGATCTGAAGGCAGACCAACCATAGTTCAACCCCTGTTCAGCATCTTGTTTTATAAGGGCAAGAGAATTATTATTAATGGAACACATGATCCAGATGATATTCTTCATCCTTGGGTATTTCAAGTGCTTGTTCTAAATTTTATCTAAAAGCCACATTTGAGCATATGGTGATACAACATATACTAACTTTATTTATATATGAAATTTAATACTTAGTTTGATATTGATTATTATGACATGACATTCTACTTTGTTTTCTGTCCTCAATAGCTAAAGCCTAATACAATAAATTATTACTTAGTATAGGGACTAAATAATCTATATTTACTTTGTGAGTGTCAATAGCTACCCATCATTGTTACACTTGGTTGGTTAGTGGGCCAACTTTAGGTCAATTGAATGAAAGGGCCAGATAGAGAACTTATCCCAAATTCATAAGGTAGAATATTGTATGAATGAGAGGAGTCCACTTACTCAGGAGAGCAGGAGAGTCAACTAGGCTGGTCAAGGTCAAGTAGAATAAGCTCAAGTGGCTCACTGAGGACAGAGAAGAGGAGCTTTCAAAGGTAGAAGGGTTCCCTATCTGAGAGCTTGGGGAGTAGGTAAATAAGCCAGCATAGACCAGTCCAGGTTAGACTCATCATTGTTGCATTTTGGAATAAATCAGCCAAACTCACATCTACTATGTTAAGAGTAATAGAGCAATCACAAAATCATCCAATTGTTTTATTAAATTTGTTTTTTGGGCTCTTAAACTAAACTACCAATGCTCCAAAAGCATTAGTCAAGTTTTACTTAATTGTGCATATACTTTGGTCTTTACTTCTGCAAACTTGGTTGGGATCATGGCTATTTTAAGCAACTTTTCAAATCAAGAAAGCCATATAAACCAATTGTTAACACACCACTGGTTTTTTCATCAGCTACCTCATTCTGATTTCTTATGACAAATCCTCTAGAAGATGCCTTCTCTAGCCAATCAGTGTTCACCTGCCCTGCCTATATAACCTTCTTGACTGTTAAATAAATAAACAGTTTTGTCTTAATATTACATTTTCTTCTGTCCTCACTAAAGGCTGCCACTATACCATTATCAGATATGGTATTAAGAAATAAGAGTCTTAAGCTAACTATTTGTATGATCTCTTCACCCAAGCAGTAATTTGCGACAATCATCAATATAGGCTAAGTCAAAGTAGCAGGGTTGACACCTGGAAAGTTTTGCACAATATACCCTGTGTCACTCAAACTGACTTCCTCACACCTCAAAGCCAAATGCAGAAGTCAACTCAAGTTTCTAAACAAGGCAACAAAAACATGTGACCATATTTACTCAGTGAACAGCTTGATTTGGCGCTTGAATCATTATAAGGATTAAGCCATCACCCTGTCCAATCCAATTGATTGATTGTCACAATCATGTTTGTTGCAGAACCTAGATGTATCAGAAATTAGGTTTTCCATCAAGGGTTTAAGCAACATAACAATTGCACAATTGTTTTACTGAGTTTTGATCCCTGCTTCAATTGTTAGTTAAATCAAGGTTCCAAATATGGTAAGTAATAGCTTAGTTGATTACACACCTAATCCAACAAAGAGAATGTAAGGTTCAATTCTACACTATTGATCATTCACACTAATTTCTTTAATTGGGAAGCCACGTGAAACCTAGTTTTCTGTGCTGGTTAATTCCTGTGCCATACTATCCATCCAAAGAATAGCTAATCCCATTTCCTGATCCAGCCAAGCCCAACCATCTTCCCTCTCTATATATTCTTTGAAGTTACAAACAAATAAAGCAGTTTTTGTCATTATATCTATTCCTCTGTCTTGTCAAAGGCTGTAACCATAACCATAACAGGTATAGTAATAAGAGTAAAGAAGCAATTGACTAACTATTATTAGAATTACTTCAACCTATAACATCATTTTACAACATTGAAACTCATTTCTTATTACACCAGCAGTCCTCACCCCTGCAGCTCCTTTTATGAGAAGGGAGGACAGACCCTGACTGAGTCTCTTGCTTCTTCCCTGTTGTGAGGGATCCAGGTCAAACCAGTCAAACTTACCATTATCATTTTCTGGCTGACCCTTTTTACCAGAATCTTCATGGGATTAAGCTTCAACAAGCTTTATCTCCAAGGAAGCATTTTCTGCAACAACACCTTATTGTCATCACGCCAACTGGCCATTATTTTAATGCTTTTCTCTTCCCTTTTCTTGAGAGGATCAATATCTTGGTTTGCAGCATGTTTCACCTGATGCAAAAATCTCATCAAACCCTACCAGTAAGTTCTAAAAATCCCAGGCATAAATCTGATTCCCTTATGATGGGGTTCCCTCTTTAGCAAAATATTCTGAATATACATCCTCAAAAGCTGCTTTACCTTCTACTAAATTTTTTTTGGAAATGTATTTGTAACCTCAAGACTCTCCCAGGCCTCCTCTAGGGAGCCTTCATGGATTTCCTTTCTAGCAGTAGCAGTTTGAATTCAGAGGACTCCAAACTTAGCTCTTTTGAATAATAATTGGGAAGACATAATGATTGAAAAATATTGAGGGGGAAGTGTCAAATTTGATAATTTATTTCATTAGAATGTTGCTGTTTTTGCATATATAATATTTGGGGTATATTTGACTGAAACCCCCACTGATTCAAGAATCAACCCTTGATTCCTATCACGTGATTTATGACATATTGTCAAGGGTCTGGATGTACAAGTATTCAAGCTTTTGCCATCACACCTAAAATCTAGTCATTGCCCAATTTGGTGCCTTTCCAATATACCATTTGACATACCAAAAATGGCATCAAACCAATATCACATGACTGTCCAGGTATCCAGCAACTCAAACCCATCCAGCACATGACCAGCCCCTTGTTTTGATCCAACTAAATCCCAGCCACAGCTAAAGCTATATAAGCCTAAAGTATTATCCAATAAAATATACTTCTTCTCTTCCTACTTTTATATTCAAAGCTTCCCCAAAAAGGCGCTCCTTATCAATATCAATGTCATCCAATCTGGATCATTACCTAAAAATCACCACATTTCTCAACCTATGAGAATGTACCTACAATGCAAAGGAATCACATGATACCTTTTGTTTCAATGTATTGCTTTGGCATAGAAATTCCCAAGCTCCCGGTGCCAAATCCTGGGGAATATATATTACAAATCCAAGCTATTGTTGTTCCAACTGGGAAACAGCTGATCAAACCTAAATGCCCAGACACCATTGTCTACATTTGGTTAATGTCAGGTAATTGATCTCTTGTCAAGTATGTTGATTGATTGTGTAGGTTAATCATTTCAATTCAAAGACACTAAGTCCTTGCTTGACACAGTCAAGTCCACTTTGGCCCAATGATTAAATCACTCTTAATCATATTTTTGGGTATGTTCTAATTAACCTTCAGGGTTAATTAAACTGTTTGCAAAACACCTAGTCCCCAAGATTGATTTGACCAATATTGCCTCAATTTTTTCAGTTAGTACAGCCTAATAACCAAACCATATTATATTCTTTTATTAAATATAGATACCTGTTCATATCTGGATTCTTTTCCTAAAGAATTCCAGTCCAACTTATCTACATTAAATAAAAAAACAGAGCAACCTTATATATATCTTGGAGTATTTATTTGGCTAAATATTAAAAGGTAATGTTGTACAGCAACACCTGTCCTTTCATCCGGCTCCGGTATTTACTGCCGCCAATGTCCATTCTGGAGAGAGAGAAGGTGCTCCCTATAGCTTGCCCACCCTTAGCCACTTCATGCCTGAGCATCAATGTCCTCAAGCATTGATGTTTGGTCAACCCCCACTCCTCCAAGTACCCAATTCTTTAAAAATGGATGCAAACTTCTCCCCCTCCAAAGACTCTATCAAAGCCATGGATGCTGATGCTTCAGGCAATGGTGCCTGCTCTGGGCATCTTGCCAATCAATAGCCAGCCACAGATACTTCTCTGATATGGTTCCAGAACTTTTCCCAGGTCAACCTGGACCAGCTTTGCTGGGATCTTCAAAATGTGGAGCACATCAAGGACTATCTTCAGCACTTTACCTATCCTGTGGTATGTCACAACAGAGTCCACTTGGGGCGTATACAGAGCCTAGTCCACAATCAAGGGGTATTGATATCCAACCAACAATCTTTCCTTCAAGTGTTTTATCCCAAATTGGGAAACATATTTATCACTGTCAATCAGCACCTGGAAGAAGTATCAATTGCTCAAACAACATGCTGCACTGGATAGACGCCATGGAACATAGTTTAGCTAAACTGGTCCCTGTGCACATGGTTCAGACTCTCACCCACCAAGGAGTAGACGCCAAATGGATTAGTGTAGTAACTAACCACATCCTAGAGATTGGTACAGCTGTGAGAAGCCTGGTCCAGGAAGTGAAAGTGATAGCCCATCAACTGGCTGCCATTCTGTCTATCACTGCTCATTCAAATCCTGCAGGAAACTCCCCCTCTATCTACCTGTTTGTTAGGGACGTCCTGAAGCTCTTTGACTACTAAAAGAAGATGCTGACTGAATTAGTTCATCAGAGCGCTGATCTGGCCTTCTTGTTTGATGGGATACCACACTGTCTTGGAGCTACACAATTGCCTCAAGCTCCAGCTATCCAAAAAAGAGCAGATAACCAAAATAAAGCTAGAAATGATAAAGAAGCAATAGCGCTACTCCAAACTCATCTCTCTATGCAAGAAAAGCACATTTTCTCCCTGTAAAACAACTTGAACATTACTTGTCAGAAGAATAAAATCTATCAGGATGAGCTGGACAAGCAACACTTACTCTTGGACGCCTTTCAGAGTCAACTAGACAAAATCAATGGTAATCTTGTTGTTCTCAGCTTGCAAGACCTAACCACCAAACCAAGGGACATGGACAGTCCCATGAGATTCTCCAGTCCCAAGTTCTTCTACAGCTATAATAGTGATAATGATCAGGCACACATGGCCCCCAATGCAGTACAGGTTTTGGAACAAGTATTGGAAACTGGGAACAATGTCCTGGTCACACCCAAAAACTCTGGGGTTGTCCCTGACCAGGAGGCTGAACACAAGGCTCAACAGAAGGAGGACCACCACTGTGCTTCTGAGGCCAGATTCACAGCCTCCAACATTTCCTTCTCCTGCCTTAACTGGTCTCCTGTCAGGATCAAGCCTGTCCCCTTACACCAGGGCACTAATAAATCCAAACCAGTTAACTTACCCAGGTTTGACTGTAAGAGCAACATTGCTACGTCCTTATAACTGTACCAGAAATTCATGTACAGTGCAGATTCAGTAATGTAGGACTCCACCATCATCAATTGCTTAGATGCCAAGGCCCAGAAATTATCTTGTTGTGCTTGTCAGAGAATGGCTGGACCTTCACTAATGTCTCCCAAGCTCTGACTGAAGAATTCGGTGACCAGGAAGCCCTTCTCAGCCGCAAGATGGACTTTGCTGACACTAAGCTGAAGATTGGTGAGACCCTAGAAGACTTCACTTCTAGGTTCTACCTGGAAGCCCAAATGCTGTCTTCAATGAACACAGTACACTTTATTGATGTGCAATCTGCCTTGCTAAAAGCAGTAAGGCTCAACTGGGAACTGTCTCTGGCTCTGAAGTTAGGCATTTACAGTGCTTGCACAGTACCAGATCTGATAAACATCCTTTGTACCTATGAGAAAGAATCTGAAATCTCTCTCCCTGAAGTCTGTCAGTGCCCCAGGCATATTACAAGCCTAGAGTTGTGGCTGAGATCCCTAAGCCCACTGAAAAGACAGGTGCAGCTCCTAAAACCTTGCTGAAACACACCTGCTTCAAATGCAGCATGGCTGGTCACTTCTCCTGTGCAAAAACCCCTATAAGAAGGTTTAATATACTGGCTTGAAAGACAAGAAGGGCAGTTATTCTGTAGAGTTGGGATCTATGGAGGCACCAGAGGAAGAGCCAAAAAACTTCTAGACAGCAAGGACAAGGAGAAATCCTTGACTGCTTTCCTAGTTTCATCTCAACCCTCTCCTCCCACTCCACGCCCACCTGATAAACCCTTGGTCATCCCCAGACCTAATGACATCCTTCCTCCTGAACCTGATGCTACATCTCCCTTGACAGACCCCATCTCTACTCCAGATCTTGGGGACCCTGAATTCAAAGGCATGAAAGAAGACTTCCTTCATTGTGTCCTTACTTTCAACCACAGGACAAGAAGTACAACTCTCTGTCCTGAGGTAGTCATCCCACAGATTGCCAGGCAAACTGTAACACTACTGTTTGTTATGAGGCATGGCACAGAAACACAACAGGAAATCCTAACCTTAGGATTGGATTTGTACTAAGCCTCAGTTAGTTGGCAGGGAAGGTGATGTAATTACCTTGTGGCCCTAAATAATGAATCTCTACTAGTTGTGGCTAGAGAGAGGCGCCAAAGTACTTGAAAACACAAAGAAAGAAATGTGAATATAACTTAAATTTATTGGTGATATAGAAATGTATTATATATTGTTTGTGGTTATCACAAAACAATACAAGGACATTAGGATAGCATGCCACAAGCATGAGTGGGGCAAGTGAGTTGCACAGAACAAGGAAGGCAAACAGATGAATTTCCATCTTCAGTAATAGGCCAATTTCGAGGAGCAAAAGCAAGAGATTTGTCCTCAAAATAACCCAACAAAGGCAAAATCAACAGAGCGTGAATATTGGCATTCATAACTTTGCCCCCTTCTAGATTGGCCTTAGGGGGGTACTTGCAGAGGAACTTAGTGTGCACTCAGGCAAATGTGTGACTACTTGAGAGAAGTTTCACAGTGTATTCTAAACCACATTTGAAAGTAACTTCTAACGGTCCAACCTATAATGTATCTAACTTACGGGCACGTCCTCCCACTCTGTGTTAGTAGTAAAGGAAGTGGTCTCCAACTTTGAACTCTGGTAAAGAAAAAACACAAAATTATTAGGAGAAAGCTCTAGCATCTTGGCCTTCTTGCTACGCAGGCTATAAGCAACAGTTAACTCTCCATTGGCATACTTCAAGTTGATATAGTGTAGTCAGCAAAGAGGAAGATCTGATGGGCAATTATCATGATAAAACATAGGGATTAAATGCTCAAGTATATTAAAAGTGTGGTCTTCATGATTGGTCATGGTTTCCATATTGTACTATAAAGCTGATGTCAATTGGGATATTATAGCTGTTATTTTCCAACACTATGGCCAGGACAGTCACCATCAACTTTCCAAAACAGAGGGGAAGGGGAGAGTAGGCGCCTTTGGCTCTAGTAGTCTGAGGACCAGCAGTGCCAAACTCTTTATGATAGGCCAGGTCAGGTGCCAACTTCAGATTCTTGACCAGCTATGATTAGATGATGTTATCAGGAGCACCAGAGTCAAGGATGGTGCACATGTGATTCTTGTTAACCACCAAGTTGAACTAAGTGCAATCTTGGCATTCTTCCCAGACCTCTGCTATATTGGAGACCTGGCGGACACTTAAACCCTTAAACTTCTCTAAGAAGGCAGCCATGACAGCTCTCACAGCTGGGCTTGCCTCTTGGAGGGATTCCAGAGCTGCAGAGACATTCACCGTGTATAGCAGCTTGGTCAGTTGTTTGGCACTATCATCCTTGTGAGTGACTTCTACCCCTGGTTGGTCCAGTTTCTCAGCATAGTGTAGCTGTCATGAATGCCAATATTCAAGCTCTGTTGATTTTGCCTTTATTGGGTTATTTCAAGGACAAATCTCTTGCTTTCACTTTTGCTCCTTGAAATGGGTCTATTTCCAAAAATGGAAATTCAGCTGTTTGTCTTTCTTGTTCTGCACAACTCACTCACCCCACTCATACCTGTGGCAAGTGATCCTATCGTCCTTGTTTTGTTTTTTGATAGCCACAAACAATATATAATCCATTTCTATATCACCAATAAAATTAATTTCTATTCACATTTTTTAATTGTGTTTTCAAGTACTTTGGCGCCTCTATCTAGACACAACTAGTAGAGATTCATTATTTAGGACCATAAGGTAATTGCATCACCTTCACTGATGACTAAATGAGACTTAGTAAAAATTCAATCCTAAGGTTAGGATTTCCTGTTGTGTGTCTGTGCCGCACCTCAGAACACAATAAAAATGGTGCTCACTACGGGTCTGAAAGCCCCTTGGTTATTCCTTTTGCCACTATGTTCTCAGGCCTGCCTCCTACTCCGCTACAAGATTTTCTTTGCCTGAAATTACCAGTCCTCCTATTAAAGAATACATCTCAGACCTGCCTATTGTCCTCACTGTCTTGAACTTAGGAAATGGTCCCTGCCTGGTAGCTTACCCTATGGGCACCCCCAACTTGGAGAAAGTCATGACAGTAGCCCTTAGGAAAGCCCATAATGGAGCCATTTCCCGCCTTCAACTATAGTTTAATTGAGCAGAATAGTATGAGTTAATTGTTGCCCCACAATTCCTTCAACACCTCCTCTCAGCGGCTGGTTCTGCTGACCATCTTCTCTTGTCCTTTGTGCAGCCGCCTTGGCTCATCACCAAATGGTGTTGGGGATTCACTTCCAAGAAATCCTGTCTCTCCAAGCCTCTGTAACTAATCATTGGAACCAGTTTGCTGCTTATCAGCAGTGAATTCACTCCTTGTTCTCTTTGGTTTCTGATAACCAATGCAATTACATTTCTTCTCAATTTTGTTTTGTTAACTCTATAGAGCAGATACACTTGTTCATCCCTGAATACATCAGGGAGTGTCTGCATTAATTTCAACAGTTACAACAACACTGGCAAACTTAAGTAGACTCCACCCTGAACGCTTACCTCTCCAACTTTGAACAACTTGTGGAGCAAATTAACAAGTTTAGTACCTACTCCTTTGACCAATTACAGTAAGTAACTGTCAGGGATCCAGTCTTGGGTGGCTGGCCCGTTGTTTTCAGGGGTAACTTGGGCTGTGTTTTTTGCAGGCAAAGCCCACCACAAGAGGGGAGCTAACTTAGAAAGGTAGGAGATGGACTTTCCCACCCAGGACCACAGGCTGCTGGCCAGGATTATAGTGTCAGTCACCCCTGTGAAAGTGATGTACACAATCCCAAACAGCTTACCAGTATGGTCAGTTAGAAGGTCAGGTGAGGAAGTGGGCATAGGATTTGGGGTCATAGGCAGTTCCATGGGAAAGTTGTAAGCAGGAAGATAGTTGAATTTTCCTCTGAACAACTTGGGTGTTGAAAATATCCACAGGCCTTGTTGGTTGTATCTAACTGCAAATTTTATGTGGGCCAAAGGATCAACTTTGATTATCTTTTCCAGGGTGTAGTCCTTGTATTTGATTTTCAGAGGGTAATCAGTGAAATAGATGGGTCCAAAGGGTACACCAGGAGGACAGAAAACTTCAGGCAGTAGGGAAGGAGGGCCAGGAAATCTTGAACTGAATTGGTAGATAGCAAATACAAAATAAGGCAATAGCTGTGTGAGCCAAAACAATATAACCTTTATTCAAAAATGACAATAAGGTTTGAGCGCAGAATCTATATGCATATATAGCATCCCGCCTCCAAACTTAGTATTTTCCAATAGGGCTTCATCAAAATATTGGGGAAATGTGGGCAGGTGACCAGGAGACCTGGTTGCAGGAGCGGCAAAATGGTACCTTGGCAGGGTGTTCTCTCATTGGTCAGAATGTCCAAATTGGTCACTTGATTTTCTTTATTTTGGGCTGTGGTCACAGGGTTGGGCCCAAAGCCTGTGTTTTCCTTTGGTAGTTGAATTTGAATGGTTACCTGAGAGGACTTCAAGTTCATGAAGTTCAAGGAGGCACCTTCTCTTCCTCCATTAGGCAATTCAAGAAGCTCTTCCTTGGGCACCACCATAGTTGAACCTGCACTGGTATTCTGGCTTTGGGACTTAGATGGGGCTTCAGCTTGCGGAGGCTTGTTATCAGAAAAACGCAGGCAGACAGGCTTTTGATCCATGGGGCCAGCGGCCTGCAGGAATTCAGGTTCAGGGCTCAAATCCTGTCCTTGGGCCCGGGTTTCCAGGGGTAATGAATTGTCAATCCTGACAGTGACAGTGCACGCTGCTTGAGGTCTCTGTGAGCTACAAATAGAGGTTACCCAAGAGATATCTACTATGACTTCCTCCATTGCAAAGCTTCAAACCTGAGTAAACAAGTTATCTGCACCTAAAAAGGATGTTTCCCCTTCCCCTCCCTCTGATGATATGGTGGATAGGGAACAGGGGTTACGGAACGCTATCAGAGAACTACATGTGTCCACTTGTAGCAAGGATGTCTGCAGACCCTCCTCAGCCATATTCTCAATTTCTTGCCTTGACTGCACAGGTTGCTACCCTTCATCAAGAATTTGCTGTTCTTTGTGCTACTGTGACTGATGCCACTAGTTTGGTTGCGCTTGCTGACAACAATGACTGCTGCCCTAGGTTGCCTGGGAACCCTCAAATCCATTGCACTAGGGAGTTGATTGCCCTAGCCAACAAAGTTGACCACCTAAAGCAAGACCATCTCAGCCTAGAAAAAGATTTTCAAGAGATGAGTGAGTTAATTGACTCTGTAAACAATAGGTTCTCCCCTTGTCTTTTAGTAGGACCTTCTTTAACCTTCTGTTTGGCTGAACTCTCTAGGGTGGTGACCACATATGGACATTGACTGGAAGTTACTGAGCAACATGTCAATTGAGCCAACAATGTAAATACCTGCACCACTGATACATTGACCACTTTGAAGAGAGTTTCTGTCAGCTGTGGACATAACAACCCCCTCTGAATCTGAAGCCAAATTTTCTCTGTGTATCAATGTTCTAGATAGCAATAATGATGGCCCTACCCCCCAAGACTCACTTCAAACCTACATTCAAACAAGTCTTTGATCCTAAAATGTCCACCATAGTGGCCTTCTTGACTATCTACAAGACAGCTATGCAAAGAGCTTCTGATGAAGTTAAGAAGGAGCATATTTTAATCTGTTTGTACCCTACCTGTCAGGAGGTGGTGGTACTCAAACTGCTTTCCATTGACACTTGGGAAGAGATGAAGCAACTTCTAATCAATGAGTTTGGTGGCAACCTCAGTCTAGAGGTGAAAAAGGACGCCTTCATGCATATTGTGTTCAAACCAAAATAAAGCTTGGCTTAGTTTGCAGACAGGTTCTACATGGAAGGACAATAATTGATAACTTGCAGTTAGCTAACAGCACATGAATCCTACATGGCTTGTGCTCAAGCCCTCTAAGTTAATCAACTTGTGTGCTCCCACTTTAAAGCTTGCAAGGCCATGCTTTCATTCATTAAGATTATAGAGACACTGTTACAAGACATACACCTTAATCACTCTGGAGCTGTTGTGTGAGATAATTGAGTTGTCCCCAACTCTGATTCTTCTTCCTGTGGCCCTCTCATCCTCACTATGAGCTCCCAGAATCCTCCTAGACACCAAGGGTGCTATAACTGTGGACAAGTAGGCCACCACTCCTGTGTCTGTAACAATCCACAAGTTGAAGGTAATGACCCTAAGAACCAGGCAGTAAAAGAACAGTCAACCTAGAGGTGTAGAGGCTCTTGGTTGACAATTCTTCCCAGTCTCCTCCAATTCCCCCATCCATAGCAGATACTGAGCATACCAACTCTGAGGCTCTTTCAATTACGCTATTATTCCATGACATCTCTGATAATTCAGACATGGATGATTCAGATACTGAAGATTCCAATGCCTATGGCTATTCAGCTCTAGCAGTTTGTCACAAGTGACAAACTCCTGCTAGAAATTATCATGGAAAACCCCCAATTACAAGACACAAACCCCAGGACCCTGCAGGCGGCTATCCTGCGGGCCCAGCTGCCTGTGTTTTTTTGGGCTTGAATCAGAAACTGATTTGACTTTGGAGGAAACCCCAATAATTGCTAGTGTAAAAACTTCTACATCCAACCCCTGTCCTCAGAAGAATCCTCTTATTCCAGCCAATGGGGGTGCCAACTCAGGCAATGATCCCAATATAACGGGGGTCACCGCCAATGGAGGATTGCAGAAACTTCCCCAAGAACATGGGCTGCCAGATGATGACAAATCCTATGCCTCAAAGAATGAATGTTAGATCCCCTGCCCCAGTCCAGCCAATGAAGAATTATTCACGTTGAATGCCACCAAGGGTTTCAAAAACCTGGTAAATTATATCACCTGACCCAAAGGATTTTTCAAAAAAAATCCCATGGCAGATGAGCATACTTATACTATGGGCCTGCCAGAAAGTTGCACATTGCTATTTTTATATTAAAGTGGTATGAATATTTGGTTCACCCAAGTCATCCTATATCTAATTTTAGCACTTTTTTATTTGCATTATGATTTCTGCGGCTCTGTCCACTTCACCATCTAGTCCCAAGAAACATCAGACAAGCTGCCCAAGTTATACTGTTCACCAGGAACACCCTTTGGCCCGGTACATTTTACTGAATACCCTCCCAACCCAGCCTATTCAGATTTCACCTTGGAAGAAATCCTGCTTCACAACCTGGAAGCCCAAACCAGAGAAACTGAGATCATTAGCTTTGAAAGAGCCTGGATTACAGTGCTTCCCCTGCTATTCTGCGGCAAGTATAATTAACTGCCCTCATACCTGGTATCAATGACTCCCCCTGACCCCCTGGCTCAAACGCCCACAAGAATCTGTTGCTGCAATTTAATCCACCTCCACACAAATATTTGGAGTGGTGTATATCACTCTTAATGGCCTCATTGATTCTATGGTGCCCTCTAGTGAGCCTTTGGCCATCCTAGGGAAGTCCCTATCATATATTGTAAAGTTAGCACCCATTCTGTGGTGAGTCCTTTCCTCTGGACCAGCAGGCTGCCTGCCTGCAAGTTCTCAGAAAACCACCCCATATGGTTCCCTGACACAGTTCTCAAAATCATTGATGTCTCTTACAAACTACACCCTGGGAAGACTACAACCAATACCAAGCCTCTGACTGAAGCTAAGGAGGTTGTCTCTTGCCCATATCTCACGCAAACTAAGAGGTTGCCTATGTTAGTAGAGTCTTCTGAAGAAGCAGCTGAAGTAGCTGATGCTGTCTTCAAAAATTTATCAGTTTTGCTTCCTCTTCAGACTATTTACAAGGAGCTCCCAAGTTTGAGATGCATGATCAAAAAGTGGGACAAGGAACTAGCTAAAGCCCAGGATATTCTGGCTGTCTTCCCGCCCTTTAGTTTTAAAACTACTTGCGTAGAGATATCCATCCAAAAGGTGAAGATCAAAGCTGTTTTGGACACAGGGTCTCCAGTTAATTTTGTATCCTCCAAGCTTGTGAAGAATCTTAAACTTGCCCCTGACATTAACTACCATCAGTCTTATGGCACTGCTAGCTTGTCTATGACTTGCGCTATAGGGGCCTATTCTGCTCTCCCTATGCAGTTTGATAAACTACTCTTAGTTGCACCTGCTGTAGTTTTAGAGAACAAGAGTTATGATCTGCTAGTTGGTACCCAATTCCTCATGGAATACAATGAGATTATCAACTTAAAAGATAGCTACCTCTCTATTCTAGGGTATGAAGTCCCCCTGATCTTCAAGTAACCTATCAAAATCTCTGGGAAACACCTCAATACTTGTGCTTTAGAGTACCCAACTGGTGTCTTCACCTTGAAATAATGTAACCATTTGTCCAACATAAAGTTTACTCCCATGGCCTGCCCTGCGTCTGAAGGGATTCCACTTCTGGCCAATTCTGCTGTAATCATCCTCCCTGGCTCTCAAGCCATCCTGGACTCTCAGATATCTTACAAGTTGCCTGAATGCACATTTCTAGAGCTATATTTGCCTCCCTTGTTAGGTTGCAATGAGCCCTATCTTGGCCCTGGGATCCTAGATGCCTCTCACAAAGATCCTGTCCAGCTGTTGGTAGCCAATTTAACAGTCCTCCCCATATCTGTATCATGAGGTCAGGTTGTTGGTAATGACAAACTACTGAATGCTCCTGATGTTCTTTCTTTACATCACTTTGGCACTTTCCAAGACTTCAACTTACCTGAATATGAACCACATGTCCTATCCCTGTTTACCACCCAAGACTTCCTACAGATGTCCCCAGTTCAGAAGAAAGAAGTGCTTGACTTGTTAGATCAGATTGCGGACATCTTTGCTAAGGATAGAACTGATTATGGTCTATCTAAAGGAGTCATTCATCAGATTGATACTGGTGACGCACCTCCCTTCTGATCTAAACCTTGTTGCTGCAGTTAAGTGTAAGACGTGCAAGTATCTAAGAGACTCAAACAGCTACTAGATGCCAGACTGCTTGCCTCTTCACAGAGTCCTTGGGCCTCCCCCTTGCTCATCTTGAAGAAGAAGGATGGAGGTCACCACATTGTGATTGATCATTGACTTTTAAATTCTTTAACCAAAAAGGATTATTACCCCTTGCTGCGCATAGATGATGCCCTTTGCTGTCTTGGAGGTTCTAAGTTCTTCCTGGCTATGGATTTGGCATCTGGCTACTGGAAAGTCAACCTCTTCCCTGAGGACAGGCAAAAAGCTGCGCTCATCACCTCTGAGGGACTGTTTGATCTTACATGCATGCCTCAAGGGCTGTGCAACACTCCTGCTACCTTCTAACGTGCTATGGACTCAATACTCTGTGACTTAAATCTCTCTTGTGTCCTGATGTACTTGGATGATATAACTGTTTTCAGGGCAACCTTTACCAATCACTTGGCTCATTTGAATGAAGTCTTTCTTAAGATTTGAGAAGCTGGCCTCAAGCTGAAGACATCTAAATGTGCTTTCTTCAAGGAACGTCTTGAATTCTTGGGTCATGAAGTAACCCAAACTGGGATCCAACCTATGAACAATAAAGTTGAGGCTATTGAAAAGATGCTTCCACCTACCAACCTTTGTGAGGTGCAAGTCTTTCTGGACATGATGGGCTATTATAAACATTTTATACCTGACTTTGCTGAGACTAGTGAGCCTTTAGTCCAGTTTCTACACAATGTTCCCTTCAAATGAACTGCCAGTCAACAGCAAGCCTTTGAGACCCTTAATCAAAAGCTCAAGAGGGCTCTCATCCTGGTGTATCTTAACTATGATAAGGAGTTTATCATCTACTAAGATGCTACCAATCTAGCTATTGGGGCTATCCTTGCCCAACTAGACAGTGAAGGAGTAGACCACCTAGTGGCTTATACATTTTTTGTCCTCAATAAGCATGAGAAAAACTATAATTTCACTGAGAAATAGTGCCTTTCTGTACTACATGCTGTTAAAAAATTCTGTCATTACGTTTATGGCACTCATTTTACTGTGGTTACTGACCACACCTTGCTTAAGTGGTTACAACAGCTCAAGGAACCTGAAGAGTGTTTAGATAGATGGTTCTTTTATCTTCAAGATTATGATTTCACAGTATTACATTGCCCAGAATCCAGCATCAAAACACAGACAGGTTATCCCAGATGACTATCCTTGCTCTACACCCTGAAGAGGCAGCCCAATTGTATGAGCTGATTGGGTATCCTTTCTCTTGGGAAAACAAGACTGAGTAGATTCAATCAGCCCTGAATAAGCTATCCAAGAACACTCTCATCTGTGACAATCAGCACTTCAAGAAAGTGTGTGACCAGTATCTACCCTATGTACGCCCCAGTCTTTGCCTTTTGTTAGTGCTCCAAGCCCACAAAGAAACTAGGAATGGAGGCATTGCCAAGACCTATGACTGGCTCCAGAATAACTATTATTGGGAGAACCTCTGTCTGATGATCACTGATGTCATCTCTAGTTGTCATGACTGTCAGCTGCAGCGTCCCTGAGCTTCACCCTTGAGTTCAAACTAGTTCCTCCACAACATGTCTTTCACACTGTCAGCATTGACGCTGTAGGGCCTCTCCCCTGCTCCCGCTCTGGTTGCTGCTTTATCCTAATTGCAGTTGAGCACTTCAGCAAGTTGGTAGAAGCTCGTTCTACCAAGGACATCACCGCTAAAACCACTGTGGTCTTCCTCTTGCAAGATGTATTCTACTGTCATGGATGCCCCCAAGTGCTACTGTCAGATAATGGATCTAATTTTAATGCAAATCTAGTGACTTCTGTTATAGAGGCTTTGGGATCTCATTTTTTCCTTCTTAGCCCCATACAATTGTTCCACTAATGGGGCTTTATAATGTGCTAACTCAACCTTGGTTTCCATCATGCAGAAACTAACCTACTCTGGTGCTGCTAATTGGGATCTATACCTGCCCGCTGCCCTCTTTGCCTAATGCCTCATTAAGCATTGTTTCAATGGGTACTATCCCTTTGCTATGTTGTATGGGTGTGAGGCCACCACTCTGTTTCTTTTGGGGAGCCTACTCTCTTCTGATGAAGCCCTAAATTCTAACGCCCACATCAAGAACTTGATCAACCGCATAATCAACATCCAAGCCACTGCCTACACCTCTGCATACAAGACCAAGGCCCTCCCACTCTCTATCAGCGAGGCCAAGGGTATCCCTATCTATACATCCTTAGCTGTGACTATTCCCCCAGAATCTCAATTAATACCCAATACTGGAATCTCTGTCACTACCTACTGGCACACATGGAGAAGTTTTTAGTATTCCCAACGCCTCTAGACTAGAGCCTTGGGTTGTCCCTGGGATTGTGATGGCTGGTGATAGAGAGATCCTGATGATCCTAGCCAACATGGGCCCCATTCTCTTGACTGTTGCCAAGCACCAGCTGCTAGCCTAAATCCGCCTAAAAAATCATGCCAACATTAAGGAGACAGCTCTCTTTGCTGAGTTCTCTGAGCTAGCTCTCCCCTGTGAGCTCCCTCTGGCACTGCCTGTTGTCAGACAAGACTCCTTGAACAGCCTTTCTGAAACCCAGAAGGACCAAGCAGTGAACCTCTTTGCTCATTACAAGGAGGTCTTTACCAAAGAAAATATGGACTTGGGCAAGGCCATTGGTGTAGAGCATACCCTAGACATACAATAGAGCCTATCAATTTGCTCTGGGCCTATCTGACAGTCTCAGGCTAACCACACTGTTGCCAACAAAGAACTTAAGAAACTCCTTAGCTCTGGGATGCTGGTACCCAGCAAGAGCCCCTGGGCTTTGCCACTCCTTATTGTCAAGAAGAAATAAAGCTCTAATGGGGTGGTGATAGAATACCACTGTCTGAATGCAGTGACTAATGTTGTGAATACCGCTATTCACCATGTTTCAATTTTGCCTTTGGTGGGCCATTTTGAGGCCAAATCTCTTGCTTTTGCTTTTGCCTCTTGAAACAAGTTATTGACTGAATCAGGAAGTTTAATTGTTTGGTTTCTTGATCCTGCGCAACTCACTTGCCCCACTAATGCTGGTGGCAAGTGATCCTACCGTCCTGGTAGTGTTTTGTGGTATTCCTAACCACTATATATTCCATTTCATATTCAACAATAAAAATTAAGTTCTACTCACATTTTTGTCTTTGTGTCTTCTGTACTTCACTGCCTCTCTCTAGCCACAACTAGTAGAGATTATTCTTCCAGGGCTGCAAGGTAAACACATTTGCCTTCCCTGTCATCTAACCAAGACTTAGTACAAATCCAATCCTAAGGTTAGGATTTCCCGTTGTGTGTCTGTGCTGCGCCTCAGAACACAACAAAAATGTGCTCACTATAGGGGCTGTAAGCCCCTTGGTTATCCCTTTTGCATCCATGTTTTCAGGTTCTTTGCCTCCGCCTATACAAGAGTCAACTTCACCTGAAATACCCAGTCCTCCTATTGAGGAAGATATTGCCAACTAGCCTATTGTCCCTACTGTACTGAACCTTGGGAATGGTCCCTGCCTAGTTGCTTACCCCATGGGTACCCCTGACTTGGAGCAAGTCATGTCAGTAGCCCTTGAGATAGCCCATGAAAGAGCCATCCCTCGCCTTCAGTTGCAGTTTAGTTGGGCTGAATACTACAAATTAATTGTGGCTCCTCAATTTCCACAACATCTCCTCTCAGCGGCTGGCTTTGCTGAGCACTTACTATTGTCCTTTGTGCAGCCTGCTTTAGCCCACCATCAAATGGTGTTGGGACTCCATGTCCAAGAAATCTCATCTCTGCAAGCAGCAGTTACTCATCACTGGGACCAGTTTGCTGCCTACCAACAGTGGATTCATTCCCTGTTTTCCTTGGTATCTGATAACCAATGCAACTCTGTCACTTCCCAGACCTGTTTGGTCAATTCTATTGAACAAATGCGCCAGTCTATCCCCAAATACGTGAGAGAACACCTACACAAGTTTCACCAGTTAGAAAAACCCTGGCAAACACAAGTAGATTCCGCCTTAAATGCTTATCTCACTGACTTCAAACAACTTGTGCAACAACTCAATACATTCAGCACGTATTCCTTTGAGAAACTACAGCAGGTAGAGAAATTTGCTGCTAGTGGCCTTAATGAACTCAGTACAGCATTTGAACAAGAGAGATCTGCCCCCGCTGCTACTATAGCTAAACTCCAGAGTCAAGTTAATGAGCTATCTATGCCCAAACCAGATGTTCCGCACTCTCCCCCTTCTAATGACTTGGCAGATAGAGATCAGAAAATATGGGATGCCATTTGCGAGCTACATACAACTACCTGCAGTCAGGGACATCCTGCTGAAGCCCCTCAACCTGATCCCCAGGTGCTTGAATTAACTGCTCAAGTTGTAGAGCTACAGCAAGAACTTGCCGCCCTACGTGAAATGATGGCAATTGCTGCTAGTCCAGTTGGGGTTTTCAATAAGATGGTTGCTGCCCTGGCTTATCAGGAGCTCCTCAAATCCAATGCACTTGGGAATTAATTGCTCTAGCTAACAAAGTGGATCAATTGAAGCGGGATCATACTGAACTGGATAGAGACGTACAAGAGATGAATGTCGTGATTGACTCTGTGAATGATATGTTTGCCCCTTGCCTCTCAGTGGGGCCATCCCTTACTTTGCAACTGGCTGAACTCTCCACAATAGTGACCACCCAAGGTCAGCACTTAGATACTACTGCACCACAAACCACTCAAGCTGTCAATACAGGAGCCTGCACTATTGAGACCCTTACTACCCCTGAAGAGAGTGTTTGTCAGCTATGGGCTAGACAGCCCCCTCTGAATCCAAAGCAGAGTTTCCCCCACGTATAAACATACTTGATAGCAACAATGGTGGACCAACCCCCAAAACACACTTGAAGCCTACCTTTAAGCAAGTCTTTGATCCTAAAACCTCAACCATTGCAGCTTTCCTAACTATCTACAAAACTGCCATGAGACAGGCTTCAGACAAAGTTAAGAAAGAACATATTCTGACCTGTATACATCCAACTTGCCAGGAGGTAGTGGTGCCTGAGTTGCCCTTCATTGAGACGTGGGAAGATATGAAGCAGCTTCTGATTAATGAGTTTGGTGGTGACCTTAGTTTAGAGGTAAAGAAGGACACCTTCATGCATATTGCTTTCAAGCCTAAAGAGACACTAGCTGAGTTTGCAGACTGATTCTACATGAAAGGACAGCAACTGATCACAAGCAGACAGTTGACAGCCAATGAAGCCTACATGGCTTGCGCTCAAGCCCTCAAGGTTAGCCAACTTCTATGCCTTCACTTCAAAGCCCAAAAGGCTATACTTTCCTCCATAAAGAGCATAAAGACGTTGTTGCAGGATATGCACCTTACCCACTCTGGCGCAGTTGTTAGAGAAGGTTGAGCTACTTCTAACTCTGGTTAATCTTCCCGTGGTCCTCACATTCTTACCATGAACTCTCAAAATCCTCCTTGACGCCAAGGTTGCCACAACTGTGGTCAGATAGGAAATCATTCTTGAGTCTGCACCAACCTGCGGATTAAAGGAGATGATCTAAAAGAGCAGGCGGGAAAAAAACAGTCAACCTAGAGGCAGAGACGCTCTTGGTTGACAATTCTTCCCAGTCTCTTTCAATCCCTCCCTCTATAGCTGACTCCAAGACTGCTGACAATGAGACTCCTCCTATCCTCCTCTTGTTTCACAATATCTCTGATGACTCTGACCTGGATGACTCTGATACTGACAACACTGATGCATATGGATACTCTGTTCTGGATGTTCCCAAAACCATTACAGTTCCCTATAAACTACGCTCAGGAAAGACTACAACTACTTTTAAGTCTTTGCCTGAAGCCAAAGAAGTTGTCTCTTGCCCTTACCTCACTCAGGCTAAGAGGTCCCCTGTGCTAGTGAAGTCATCAGAAGAGGCTACCAAGGTTGCTGATGCTGTCTTCAAGAATGTATCTGTTTTTCTCCCCCTCCAGACTGTTTATAAGGAGTTCCCGGGATTAAGATGCATGATTGAGAAGTGGGATAAGGAACTAGCAGAGGCTCAAGATATCTTGGCTGTCCTTCTACCCTTTGGTTGCTTTACCACTTGAGTAGAGATCTCCATTTAAAAAATGAAGATCAAGGCCGTTCTAGATACTAGCTTGCCAGTCAATGTTGTCTCTTCCAAGCTTGTGAAGAAACTCAGACTTGTCCCTGACCTTAACTATCACCAGAAGTTTGGCACAGCTGGACTGTCTATGACCCGTGCCATAGGGGCTTACTCTGCTCTACCCATGCGGTTTGGCAAACTTCTTCTAGCTGCGCCAGCAGTTGTCTTGGAAAATGAGAGTTACTTTCTCTTAGTTGGCACCCAGTTCCTTAGGGAATATAATGGGATAATCAACTTGAAAGATGGTTACCTCTCTATTCTGGGATACAGAGTCCCTCTGATCTTTGAAGAGCCAGTTAAAGTTCCCGGGAAACAGCTCAAGACATGTGTCTTGGAGTATCCCACTGGGGTTTTCAACCTCAAATATTGCACTCACTCCTCCAACATGAAATGTCCACCCATGGCTTGTCCTGCATCTGAGGGGATTCCTCTTCTAGCCACGTCTGCTGTCACCATCCCACCTGGCTCCCAGGCCATCCTAGACTCCCAGATATCATATGAACTACCTGAACAAACCTTCTTGGAGTTGTACTCTTCCCCCTCATTAGGGCGCAATGAACCTTATCTCTGTCCTGGAATCCTAGATGTCTCTCATAAGGGCCCTGTTCAATTGTTGGTAGCCAATCTGACTGCAATCCCCATGACTGTGTCTAGGGGGCAGGTTGTTGGATATGGGAAGTTGTTGAGTGCTCCTGATGTCCTTTCTATTCATCCCTTTGGTTTGTTCCAGAATTTTAACCTACCTGAAGATGAGCCTCAAGTCTTATCCTTGTTCACTGTGCAAGAATTCCCACAGCTGTCCCTGGTTCAACAGAAAGAGGTGCTGGATTTACTAGACCAGTTTTCTGACATCTTTGCTAAGGACAGTACCAACTATGGGTTAGCCAAAAATGTTATCCATCAGATTGACACTGGCAACACTCCTCCCTTCTGTGCTAAACCATATCACCGCAGTCATGTAGAGGACGCCCAGGTATCTAAAGAGCTCAATCAACTTTTAGACTCTGGGCTGCTGGCACCTTCCCAAAGTCCTTGGGCATCCCTGCTACTCATCCTAAAGAAGAAAGATGGGGGTCATTGTATTGTGATGGAGTATTGCCAATTGAACTCTTTGACCAAGAAGGACTCATACCCCTTGCTGCATATTGATGACACCCTCCAATGCCTTGGAGGCTCTAAATTCTTCTCTGCAATGGATCTGTCATCTGGATACTGGCAAGTTGACCTATTGCCCAAGGATTGTCAGAAAGCTACGCTTATTACATCTGAAGGGCTTTTTGAGCCTACTTGCATGCTGCAGGGACTCTGCAACGCCCCAGCCACCTTCCAAAGGGCCATTGACTCCATCCTCTGTGACTTGAAGTTGTTGTGCGTCCTAGTATACTTGGATGATATGACAGTTTTCAGCACTACCTTCACCAATCATCTGGCTCATCTCAAAGAGGTGTTCATAAAGATTTGAGAAGCAGGCCTCAAACTAAAGCCTTCCAAGTGCGCCTTCTTCAAAGAGCATCTTGAATTCTTAAGCCATGAAGTAACCCAGAACAGGATTTGCCCAATGACTAAGAAGGTTGAAGCCATTGAGAAAATGCTTCCGCCCACCAACCTACAAGAAGTACAAGTCTTTCTGGGGATGATGGGCTACTACAGAAAGCTTATCCCTGACTTTGCCAATACTAGTGAACCTCTAGTCTAGCTATTACGGTATGTCCCTTTTGAATGGACCACCAGTCAACAGCAAGCCTTTGAGACCCTTAAGCAAAAACTCAAAGAGGCGCCAATCCTAGTGTATCCTGACTATGATAAGGAGTTCATCCTATACACTGACGCTAGCAATCTTGCTATTGGAGCTATCCTGGCTCAACTGGATGACAAGGGTGTAGACCATCCTGTGGCTTACACTTCCTGCAGGCTAAACAAGCATGAGAAGAACTATAGTGTCACAGAGAAGGAGTGCCTTGCTGTGTCACATGCAGTCAAGCAGTTTTGTCACTACATATATGGTACCCACTTCACAGTTGTCACTGACCACGCTTCTCTTAAGTGGTTACAACAGCTTAAGGAGCCTGAAGGGTGCCTAGCTAGATGGGCTCTACGTCTGAAGAGATACAGCTTCACAGTGCTCCACTGCCCTGGGATTCAACACCAGAACACTGATGGGCTCTCCAGAATGCCCATTCTTGCTTTGCACCCTGCAGAGACTGACCAGTTATACAAACTAATTGGGTACCTGTCTTTGTGGGAAAGTAGGACAGAAGAAGTACAACTGGCCTTTTCCAAGCTATCCAAAGATACCCTCATATGCAACAATCAGCTCTTCAAGAAGGTACAAGATCAGTATCTGCCTTATATATGACCCAGTCTTTGCCTCTTGTTGGTGTTGCAAGCTCATAAAGAGACTGGGCATGGAGGCATTGCCAAGACCTTTGACTGGCTTCAAAAGAATTACTTCTGGGAGAACCTTTGACTGCTGATCCCAGACGTCATAGCTAGCTGCCACAATTGCCAGCTGCAAAGGCCTCAAGCTGCTGCCCACAAGTTCAAATTAGTCCCCCTGCAACATGCCTTCCACACTGTCAGCATTGACGCGGTAGGTCCTCTCCCACGCTCACGTTCTGGGTATTGCTTTATTCTGATTGCAGTTGATCATTTCAGCAAGTTGGTAGAGGCTTGCCCAACAAAAGACATCATGGCTAAGACAGCTGCTACCTTCCTGCTACAAGATGTTTTCTACCGCCATGGCTGTCCTCAAGTGTTGCTCTCCAATAATGGGACTAACTTCAACGCCAAGCTGGTAATCTCTGTTGTCAAAGCTTTGGGGTCTCATCAGTCTTTCTCTTCCCCCTACAATCCTTCTACTAATGGGGCAGTTGAGCGTGCTAATTTGGCACTGGTCTTCATCATGAGGAAGATTACTTACTCTGACGCTGCCAACTGGGACTTATACTTAGCTGCCGCTCTCTTTGCATACTGCCTTAGCAAACATTGTGTCACTGGATACTCCCCTTTTGCTATGTTATATGGGCAAGAGGCTACTACCCCTTTGCTCTTGGGGGCCCCCTTGCTTACCTCTGACAAAGCCATGAATCCTGACAACCACATCAAGGATCTAGTCAACCACTTAATTGATATACAGGCCACTGCTTACACTTCTGCATACAAGACTAAGATGCTTGAACTCTCTCCCATTAATGCTAGATTCTACCTCCTGCCTGAGTTTGATGTTGGTGACCATGTACTTTACTACCAACACCAAGTAGGTGGTCACACACATAAGTTGAACTCTCTATGGATTGGCCCTTTAGAAGTGACTTTTAAGCAAGGGTCCAAGTACACTGTAAAGCTCCTCTCCAGTAGCCGTCCTTTTGCTCAAGTGCACGCAAAGTTCCTTTGTAAATATTAACCCCCCTAAGGCCAATCTAGGAGAGGGCAATGTTGTGAATACCGCTATTCACCATGTTTTGATTTTGCCTTTGGTGGACCATTTTGAGGATAAATCTCTTGCTTTTGCTTTTGCCTCTTGAAACAAGTTATTGACTGAATCAGGAAGTTTAATTGTTTGGTTTCTTGATCCTGCGCAGCTCACTTGCCCCACTAATGCTGGTGGCAAGTGATCCTACCGTTCTGGTAGTGTTTTGTGGTATTCCTAACCACTATATATTCCATTTCATATTTACCAATAAAAACTAAATTCTATTCACATTTTTGTCTTTGTGTCTTCTGTACTTCTGCGCCTCTCTCTAGCCACAACTAGTAGAGATTATTCTTCCAGGGCTGCAAGGTAAACACATTTGCCTTCCCTGTCATCTAACCAAGACTTAGTACAAATCCAATCCTAAGGTTAGGATTTCCTGTTGTGTGTCTGTGCCGCGCCTCAGAACACAACAACTAAGAAGGACTTTTTGTGACGGAAATTGCAGGATAGTAAGAAACTGTCTCTATGTGGTGGGGAATTACCATCCAAATCCACATAGAGTTAATGATTAACCACCAACGCAGCTTCAGATACCGTTTTGTAAAATTTTCAAATGAGAAACTAGGATCAAGTAGAATAATTAATCCCAACCAAAGTAGACCAAGATAAATAGCCTGAGAAAGCACCAGAGAATCTTCAAAATAAAATTCAGGACATTTAGATTCAACACAATTTTCAGTTACAAGGTTATGAGAAACAATTTCAAGATTGGCAGGCATTGAATTAACATTAGAAAGTACTGACAACAAGGTTCCAACTGCAGGGACTCTCCTTCCAGTAATAATCTGGCTGAGAATAAGATTGTAGGGAATGTATTGCAACAATCCAACCACAGGATGCATTTCAAAAAGTAAATTAGATCAAGGGATATTTGATTTTTATTGAGTAAATTTTTGGGAGGGCTCAACTCTTAGAGTTGAAACAGTGAAAATTATACAATATATATCAAAAATTGACTAAGCAATACCACCTGGATCCTGGGCTCCTATTCCTTTCACATTGTCAAGTAAGTATCTGGTTCAGGTTGCAAAGACCCTTGGGTGACTAACTTCTGACATCCATGCTGATTAACAAGCTCATATTGGGTGATGCTTAAATTACGTCAATTTATCAACATCAATTTGCAGGGAGGAATTGGTTTCAGCTGGCAGACTGGAGCAGCTGTAACCCATTTCCAATTGACTGTTTGATTTAAATCACTTAATTTGGTGAATTTTGGTAAAGGGTTTCCGGCTTTTCAAGCCTTTCTACTTGGCCAAATAATTCCTGGCATGATGGAACTGTCAAGTTTATACTTCTGGGAAGTATAATAAACAAAATAAAGGGGAAGATTAAGAAGATAATGATACTTTATTGAATATGAATATAGGTTAATATATAGTATCATGATAAGCCACATGTTGTCCATGTACGTCATGGGGGTCATGGGGCTTATCTGAGTAATGTTCCTCTTGAGTCACAAGGCTTAATCAAGTTGTGCTCCATTTAGGACCTGGATTGAGAGATCCCTGTCATAGATGGTTAACTGATAATGGTGCCACCAGTTTATTGACTGGGCAGTGAACCATTTGATGAGCCACTTGGTGATTTACTTGGGGCGTTAAATCCCCAAGACGGCGTAATCAAAGATGTTGTGACATCTCCCCCTGGGGTGCTGGAAGGCGGAGCCTTGGGAATATTTTTGAGGGTGTCTGGTATACAGGCTTGGTACTGATCCAGTTTGGCGTTAGGAACAGGGAGTCTTGAATTTGTTGGGTGCTCTTGCCTTACACAAACAAAGTCAATAATGATGCATACATTTTAGTTTGGTTCGGGCTCCAATCCCTTTGATGAGGTAGGTGTTATTGGGCTTCACTTTCATGATAATGCCTGGTCCACGTAACCCTGGGTCTAATTTGTGTTGGTTGTGATTGACAACCCAGATCTCATCTCCCAATTGGAACCTTTCTTTTTGTAATGGGATTGCTTCTTGCTGAACCCTTTGTTGTTCCATTGTCTCTTGGTCCTTTCTGGCTTGTAGTACTTTTGGGTCATTGCTGTCTGGTATCTTCTTTGGAATTGGCAGTTGTGGCCCCATGGTTGTACTGACAAGTGAAGGTTTTTGACCATAGACAAGTTCATAAGGGCTTTTGTCTGTATTGCAGTTGACTTGTGTTCTGCAGACCATAAGGGCAGTTGGTAGCATATCAACCCAGGCTTTTGGATTGTTGGTAGACAACTTACTGAGGGCTTCCACTAGAGAGCCGTTTAGTTGTTCTACGTGTCCATTTGCTTGTGGGTGATATGGGCTTGCTGTGACGTGCTTTATCCCATTTTTGGCAAGATAGATATTGGTGTCAATAGCTTTAAGTTAAGTGCCTCCGTCTGTGATTAAGAGGTCAGGCTTTCCAAACTTAGCTATGATTTCTTTGCCAATGAATTGTCTCACGTCATTGCCTTTGTGCTCTTTTGTGGCTTGTGCCACAGGCCACCTGGTTGCATAGTTGATGGCTATAATGATGTACTTCTTGTCTTTGCTTTCATCAGGAATAGGTCCCACAATATTTAACAACCATACCTTGAAGGGCTGTGTGATGGATACAGGTACTACTGACTTGGGTGGAGCTTTGGTTCAGGTGTACTTTTCACAGACCTCACATTGTTCCAGTACTTCTCTGATATCATATAGCATATTGGGCCACCAGTAGTGGGTCTTGAGATATTCATGCAAGTTTCTGCTACAGGTGTCTCCCAAGTTTCTGTGATAACAGAAGATTGTGTCAATCTTTTGTGTTGACGGAACGTAGGGTATAGTGTCACCATTTGGAAAGATTTGGTGAAGGGTACCATATACGTTTTTGAACAGATGTTTGTTCTTTAGGACTTTCTCTTGGATGTCCATTGGTGTGCCAGGTGGGAATCCTTCCTGGAGATTCCCCATGATTAACATGGGCCAGTTGGGGTTGCCATCAGTGCAGAGGATTTGTTTATTGTATAGTCTTGATAGGGCGTCTGCAGTAAGCATCTCTCTGCCTGGCTTGTATTCAATTTGCATGGGGTATCTCTGTATGAGACTCATCCATTCAGCTTGTCTTCTTGACAGGTGTTGTTGTGTTTTAAAGATAACTAACAACTTGTGGTTGGTGAATACCTTGAACGTCTGGGCTCCTTCTAGATAATATTGCCATTTCATGAGGTAGTGTATGATGGCAACCAGCTCCTTGTTGTGTATAGGGTATCTTTGTTTGCCGTCTGATAGCTTCCTGGATTCATATGCCACAGGGAGGAAGTCTTTCTGGGCCGTTTAGATATGGAGGACTCCTTCTATGGCATAATCAGAGGCGTCGGTTTCCAGCTCATAGATGCCCTTGTGGTTTGGGTATTGTAAGATGGGGGTGGTGACCATGTGTTCCTTCTGTTGGCGGAAATGTTGATCTTGTAAAGGTGTCCAGACAAACTTGGTTGTTTTCCCAGTGATGGCTGATAGGAGAGCTGTTTGGGCGCCCCAGTCAGGGATGAACCTGCGTGCATAGGCTACCATTCCAAGGAAAGTGCGGAGTTCACTCTTGTTCCTTGGGGCTGGCATTTATGTTATGGTGCGTATCTTGTCTGGATCAGGCTTGATACCGTCTTTGCTAATGATATGACCAAGGAAGGCTAGTTCAGTTGAGAAGAACTCACATTTGGACAGTTTGGCAATTAGTTGGTTTTCCTGCAGGGTACAGAGGAATGCGCGGACGTCTTCCCAGTGTTACTGTAGGTTGGGACTGTAAATGATGATGTCGTCTAGGTAGATGATTGCTCTTTTCCCAATGTTTTGCTTGAATACTTTGTTAATAAAGGTTACAAAGGAGCTGGAAGCGTTTGTAATTCAAAATTGAGGACAACACATTCAAAGGACCTGTATTTAGTTTAAAATGCGGTCTTTGGAATGTCTTCAGGTTTAACACAAATTTGGTGATATCCTGCTGTCAAATCAATTTTTGTGAAGATTTGAGACTCCCCAGGGCATCAAAAAGGTCATCAATTAGGGGCAGGGTATACCTGTTCTTTATTGTGACCTTGTTGAGGGCCCTGTAGTCTGTGACTAGGCGGAGGCCTCCATCTTTCTTTGCTACAAAGAAGACAGCGGCACCAAAGGGTGACTTTGAAGGTCTGATGAGGCCTTTCTCAAGTGCTTTGTCAAGATAAGCTTTCAGGGCGTTGTATTATTGTGGTGTGAGGCGGTAGATGGGTTGTGCTTTGGGCACACTACCTTTCAGGTTGATCTCATGTTGTATACCCAGGTCAGGGGGCAGCCCAGGTAGTGATTCTTGGAATATGGAGGGAATTTTTTTGACCAGCTGGTCCCTAATTGGGTTCTGTTTGTGTTGGATTTCTGTGTTTTTGAAGTGAATGGCTTCATATGTACATGTGCTCCAATTGATTTTGCTTATGTCAGTTTCTTTCTCTGTTTCCATGATCTTTACAAATATGTGGTCCCTCATGAGGGTGTTGAGATGTGTTGGGTACACATGATGGTGGACTTCTCCTCTCTGGATAGTGAGGGTAGCATTGTCCCAGTCTATGTGAGGCTTTGTCTTTTGCATTCAATCTAATCCAAGTATGACATCATATTTGGGGATTGGGAGGATGGGACCACTAATTTTTGTTTGGACGTCACCAATTTGGGCGCGGAAAGGTCTGGTCTTGTGGGTAACTGGTGTGCTGTGGTTGTCCGCCATGATGACCCTTTTGATGTTACTTCAAATGGTAGGTAACTTCATGAGGTCTTCAAAACTCTTGTTGATAAGCAATTGATCTGCTCCAGTGTTGAATAGTGCTGTGCCCTGGTATCTGCAAAAACAGAAAGGATAGGTAAGGAGTTTATTTCCATATTGGGCGGCAAACAGTTGAAGATTGCTGGAGGGAACCTGGATCATGGTGATTGAGTCCACGTCCTGTTCTCTGTACAAGTCTTGTGAAGAGGTGAAGGGCGGCTTGCATAAGCACTCCCCTGAGCTTTTATCTCCTTGTTGGTATCTTTGGTGCTAGCCTGGTTGGCTTGTGCAGTGCAATTCCCGTGTTGAGGTTGGGTACTGGTGGCTTGGTTGTTTTGTTTATTGGGGCAAGGCTCTCTCTTAACAGTGGGGTTTTACTTGCGTTTGTTGGAGGCGTGTAGATTGTCAGACTTCTGAGCTGTGTGTTTTCCCTCTAAGAATACATCCTTGAGGTTCTTGCAGCAGGTCATGTCAAACTGGCGTCTAATGTGTGTGGGAAGGACATTATAGAAGTCCAGGTGTGGCCCAGGTTCATCAAAGTTGATGGTGTTGGGTGCACAGTCACGTAGTCCTTTGTATGTGGCAATGTATTCCTTGATGATTCCTGTCATTTTGAAGGTTTGGAGTTTGGTCATAATCACCACGTCTGAATCCTTCATGGAGAATTTCTCAAGGAATGCGGCTTTGAACATTTCCCAGTTTTCCTTCTGGCCAGGATGTTGAGCCAGCCATTTGGTAACAAAACGTGAGGCAGTCCCTGTGACGCAGAGGGCAATTTTGCTAACCCAAAGTCTTTGGGGAGTACTCCACTTGTTTGAACTTGCTCTCGGTGCTGTTGATCCAAAGCAAGGCGTTCTCACGGCGTAGTCCTGCAAAGGCGCCAATCTCAGCAATACGTAAACGCTGAAACACTATATTGGTATCTCAGGTTGCATAGGTGCTGTTGTGGCTGACGTGGTAGGGAAAAGTTTGCGGGTTTTAAGAGCGTTGTACTGGTTGATGGGTACAAGGAGATTATTGTAGATGACAAGGCCTGGGGGACGTCTTGTCCTACTTTGTAATCTCTCCAACCGTTAGGGAGTGACATTGCTTGGGTTCTTTTCTTGGGAGGAAATTTTCCTTTGAGTTGGGTAGGTATGGATAACCTACCTGTGCTACCACTGTTGAGATTATACTTCTTGGAAGTATAATGAACAAAATAAAGGGGAAGATTTAAAAGAATGATACTTTATTGGATAGAATATAGGGTATTATATAGTATCATGATAAGCCACATGTTGTCCATGTACGTCATGGGGGTCATGGGGCTTATCTTAGTAATGTTTCTCTTGAGTCACAAAGCTTAATCAAGTTGTGTTCCATTTAGGACCTGGATTGAGAGATCTCTGTCATAGATGGTTAACTGATAATGGTGCCACCAGTTTATTGACTGGGCAGTGAACCATTCAGTGAGCCGCTTGGTGATTTACTTGGGGTGTTAATTCCCCAAGAGGGCGTAATCAAAGATGTTGCAACAGAACCTACCATGACATTACCCTCTGCTTTAGCCCTGGGCACAATACCATCATCCAGAAGATGGGATAAGGAGAAATTCTTGTGGGCAGGCAGGAGTTTCATTGCAGCTAAGATAAGCTTAGGGTGGCCAATAGCAGTGTGATTGCGCTGGTAGAACTCCTGAATCAGGTCTGGGGAATTGGAACAATCATATTGGGGGATCCAAGAGTTTTCAGAATCAGGATAACTCTTTCATGACACCAAATATTCCAACCAGTGTTGATTTTTTGGGAAGCCAGAATACAATTCAGCTCATACTCAAGTTCTCCCTCCACAAGAATAGGTTGGTAAGAAGGAGTCTCAGTACCATTAAAGGGTGTGAGAAGGCATTCATGAAAGCTGTGAAAGATCTTGAAAGCCGGGGGTAAATCTAGCCGATATGCAGAGAGATCAATTTGACGTTCAACCTTGAAGGGACTAACTTTCTTGGGACCTAATTTGCAACAGGGGACCTTAAGTTTTATATTGCAAGCATCAACCATGACTAAGTCACCTGGCCTGTAAGTTGGACCTTCCTGGCGCTTGCAATCTGTGTATTCCTTATAAGTTGTCATGGTGGCGGCAAGAGTAACCTGAAGCTCCTGATGGACCTGCTTCAATGCAGCAGCTTGATCAGTGGCAGCTTCTAAGTTACTAACCAAACAAGGACCAATGTTGGACAAAGGATTGTAGCCCACATTGACATAAAATGGTGATACTTGAGTTGACGTGTGCAGGGCATTATTATATGTGAACTCTGCCATTGGTAGGTTATCACACCAGTCATCTTGTCTTGCGTTTGTGTAGCAACGTAGATAGACCTCCAAACTTTGGTTTACCCTCTCCGTTTGTCCATCAGATTGGGGGTGAAAAGCAGTGGAGCGGCACAATTTGATACTAAGGATTCCAGTAAAAGCTTCCCAAAACTGAGCAATGAATTGGGGGCTGCAGTCACTCACAATCTCCATTGGGATGCCATGTAGGGAGAAGATTCTATTCACAAACAACCTAGCTGTTTTCACCAAAGTGATTGTGGTTGAGCAAGGTACCAAGTTACCATTTTTTGAAACAATCCACCACCACCATGATTTTATTTGAACCCCTGGGAACCAGGAAGTTCACCAATGAAATCTATCAACACAGACGCCCAAGGCCCTGCAGCAGGCTGCAGTGGAACCAGTAAACCATTAGTCTTGTTCTGGCTTGCCTTGGATCAAACACATACCAGACAATCTCAAACAAAAGCTGCTACTTGCACTGTCAAACCTTTCCAGGAAAACTGGGGGTGGATTAGTTCCACTGTTTTTCCTTGGATGGCCTTCCATTGGGCAGGTATGATGAGACTCCATGATTTCATCCCAAATAGTGCCATCAGGAACTCACAAGCAACCTTGATAGTATAGAACTAGACCTATCTTGTGATAGCCTTGTGGCTGGCTCACCAGGTTTGCACATGCTAGTCCCAATAACCTATCATAACCTTTGGACAGAGGCTGCAGAAACTTAACTTTGGAATATAAGTCAAGGTCTGCGCCCTCAGTTAAGGACATGGTGGCCAGTGAAGCAGGTGGTGGTAATAAAAAAGGAACCACAGCCTCATCCGGAATCATTGTGTGCGTGTTAAACTCCACATCCATACCAACATTCAGGAGATAGGAAGGGCTTCTGCTCAACACATCTGCCAGGTGATTATCCAATCCTTTAATGAAATTTTAACAGAACTTGTATATTTTCAAGTCACCATGCCATCTGGATTGGCAACTTGACAAAGCCCTGGGTTGCTGGTAATACAAAAGAGCCTTGTGGTTGGTTCTTACTACAAATGAATGACGCACTGACATGGGATGGTGATGCCAATGCTTCAGAGATTCCACAAATGCCAACAATTCCTTGTTGTAGATCATGTAATTTTGTTCCCAAGCCTCCATCTTCTGGGAGAAATACCCTACAGGTCTCTCAATCCAGTCACTAGCTGAATATAAAGGGGCAGCCACTTCAGACAAATAAGGGGTAAATTTCTTCAAGAACGTACAGGTATCCAAAAAACTTTGGAGTTGGGATACTGTCAGAGGTGTAGCATAATCCTAAACTGCAGCTTCCTTGTCAGGGGCAATAGTGTGGCCATCCTCAAAGATAATGTTACCCATAAAGGTAACCTTACATTTAAAGAATTCACACTTACTCCTTTTAATGATCAAATTTTCCTGGAGAATGCACTCTACAATTGCTGACAGGTGGGTATTATGTGACTCCTTTTCTGGAGAGAACACCAAGATATTGTCCATTTACGCAATGGCACATACACCTAGGAGATCCCTCAAGACTGAATCAATTAACCGCTGAAAACAAGCCAGAGCATTTTTTAACCCAAAAGGCATTACCCAGAACTAGAAGATGCCCTTCTTAGTTCTGAATGCAGTCAACCATTCCATTCCTTCCAAAATCCTGATTGATTGAAGCATTCAACAGATCCAGCTTTGAGAATACCTTTACATTCTCAACGCACCAAGAAATCTAAGCTTTGAGAGGTAAGGGATATGGATCAGGGATTGTAATGTTATTCAAATTCCTGTAGTCAACACAAGGATAAAGAGACCCATCAGAATTATGAACAAACAATAATGGAGAGCAGATAGACAAAGCCTTCTTGAAAATTTAGCCCTTTGCTAACATGTCCTGAGTCCACTCCTCCAAACATATGTCTTCCTTCAAGGTTAAAGGGTAAATAGAAGATGCAATACAAATCAGATCAACAGTAACTTCAAAGTCAAAAATTGAACTGAGTGTGCTTGGGAAGAGCCTCACCCCTGGTGACTTCAAACACCACAGACCAGGGCTGCAGACATGCTGGTAAGTCTGAACTTACAGGAACAGGAACCAATTGAATGGTCTGAGAGGACTGCTCTAATTCAGACATCCCCAACAGCAGAATTTGGATGGATATGCTTGAAGAGTGTTCCACCTGCAGCTCATTTTCCTTCAGCAAGGTTGATACATTATAGTCTTTCCACCAACCCACCCCCAATATAATGGGATACATAAGGGTAGAGCAAATGGAGAACCTGGCAATAAAGGACTGCCCCGCAACTACAAATGTTACTGGCTTCTTAAGTTGAAAGGAGGGAAACATTTGACAATTCCTGCCCCTAATAAGCATTCCTAGATGATACTTGAGTTGGAGTAAGTCTGCAGTCTTGACACTCATGAAGTTCTTGGAAGTACTTGTATCTAACAAAATAGTCAGCTGATAGATAGTTTAACTGTTATCAATGCTACCATAAAACAAGAAGTAACCAGAAGTATATTTATTTTCAGCAAATTTTGAAATATCAGCAGGAGTCTGCTTCTCCTTGGTAGTACAGACAGCGGCTAAGAGACAAGATGCTCCTGAAAATATTGCTCAATCATTTCTTGGACAGCAGCAGGAAGGACAGGATGATCACAATTGATGGGAACAAGGGGCAACTCTCTGGGACTAAATTGATGAAGGCTTTGCAGGCACAACATGCTGAAGCATTGACAATAAACTTTCAGGGGCAGATGCTACTGGTGCTTCATTAACCTTGTCTGGTTTGTTTGAAATTGCCAATTGCAACTGAGAAGAACCTCAGGAAGAACAATCCTGACTCTGGCTGGAAGACCCCATTGCAGAACAAGTTCCAGAAAACCAGGAGCGCACAGCGGGTTTGGCTTCAACTTCCATTGAACCTTATTTGAAAACCAACAGGTTTGAGACCAGAGAAATAATTTGGCTTACCAGGGCCTCATTTGTGGTTAATGGGGAATCCCAAACTGCCAGATCCTGGGCAGTATAATCAACTGCTAACCACAACAATGAGAGTTTATTCACCTCAGGAACCTCAATGGTACAACAGTAGGCAAGAAGCTGAGGAAGGAATGTTGAGAGTGGAGTAGTACCCTGTTGGAAGGTGTACAACTCAAAATATACTTTGAGCTCTTCAATAGATACACACAATTTTTTTAACAAAGGGTAAAGAGATGCACTTTCAGTTGAAACACGTGGATTGCGCTCCACTGCAGACAACAACCATTTGCAAGCATCCTCCAAAACCTTCATCATTACATGGTAAACTTGGGATTTGTGGCTAAGGCTCAAACAAGAATAAAATGATAAAGCCAACAAAAGTTTCACGCAAAATTTCATCAGTGGGTGGAGCAGGAAAATAATCTGGACGCCAAAATGACATGGTGCAACGGAAATAAGAAACAGAAGATCCAGTCTCAGCAACTGCAACCAGAGATGGAAACCACAAATTAAAGAAAAGCCCAAACTGGAAACTCAGAAAGGAGCTGATACAAATAAACATGGTAAACACAGATATCTTGACAGAACAGGAGAAAAGAAACAAATTCATGACAAACTGCTTCTAAAAACTCAGACGTAGAAGAGTTGAGTAATGTGACAGAAATTGCAGAATAGTATGAAGCCGTTTCTAAGTGATGGGGAATTACCACCCAAATCCACATAGGATTAATGATTAACCATCAACACAGCTTTAGATATTTTTTTGTGAAATTTCCAATTGTAACTCCAGGATTAAGTAGAACAATTAGTCCTAACCAAAGTAGCCCAAGATAAATGGCCTGGGAAATCATCTATGTATCTTCAGAATAAAATTCTGGACATTGGGAGGCAACACAATTTTCAGTTTACAGAATGGGGGGAGCTCCAAAATTGGCTTGTATGAAATTAACATTGGGTAGCACCAACAACAAAGTTAAAACTTTGGGGCCCCATCTTCCAGAAATGATTTGGGTGAGAATTAGATTGTACAGAATATACCGCAACAACCTAATAACAGGATGTATGTTGAAAAGTAAATTAGAACTAGGGATAAATGATTTTTATTGAGTAAAATTTTGGGAGGACTCAACTCTTAGAGTTGAAACAGTGAAAATTATTAATATATATCAAGAAAAATTGAATAATCAATACCACCTGGATCCCGGGCTCCTGTTTCTTATGCATTGTCAAGTAAGTATCTGGTCCAGATTGCAAAGAACCCTAGGGTGACTAACTTCTGACAACCATGCTGATTAACAAGCTTATATTGGGTAACCCTTAAATTATGTCAATTTATCAACATCAATTTACAAGGAGGAATTGGTTTCAGCTGGCAGAATGGAGCAGCTGTAACCCATTTCCAATCAATTGTTTGATTTAAATCTGTTAATTTGGTCAATTTTGGTAAAGAGTTTCTGGCTTTTTGAGCCTTTCTACTTGGCCAATTAATTCCTGGTATGATGGAACCTATTGTGACACTTTTTCCTCTTCCTTATATAGACAACACCTTGGATTGACTAGGTGGTGCCAAGTTCTTCTCAGCCATGGATATAATCTCTGTCTACTGGAAGATTAAACTGCCCCCTGCTGACCAGGAAGAGTGCTCCATTATTACCAACCAAGGCCTATTTCAACCCACTAGCATGCCGCAGGGTCTATCCAACACCCTGGCCACCTTACAACGTTCTATGGACACTGTGATGGGGGACTCAAGCTCTCCTGCGTCCTGGTCTACCTTGATGACATCAATGTCTTCTCCCACACCTTCAATGAATACCTTGTACACCTGAAGAAGGTGTTCAAACACCTGTTGGCTGCCAACCTTAAGTTGAAGCCATGGAAATGTAATTTCTTCAAGGAGCACCTGGAGTTAATTGGCTTGACCATTAGCCATGATGTTCTCTGTCCTGTACCCCTCAAGGTAGAAGCTATTGAGAAGATGCAGGTGCCTTCAAGCAAGAGAGACATACAAGTCTTTCTGGGGAAGATAGGCTACTACTGCTGCTTTATCCCCAACTTTGCCTCCCTGGACAATGCCCTGTTCTAACTCTTTAGAGCAGATGTGGACTTTTTCTGGAGCCTGTCTTGCCAGACATCATTTGATGCACTCAAGAAGACCCTTACTGCTGTCCCCGTGCTTGCCTACCCAGATTTCTCTCAGATGTTTATAGTACACACTGACGCCAGCCTGACAGTCATTGGTGGTGTGATTTCTCATCTTGATGCTGAAGGGCTGAAACATCCAGTAGGGTGCTGCTCTTGCACCCTCAACATCTATGAAAGGAACTACACAGTTACAGAGCGCAAATGCTTGGAAGTGATCTACTTATATCAACAGTTCAGGGCGTACTTTCATGGAGTAAATTTCACAGTTATCACTGAACATGCTTCTCTCCAGTTTCTGAAGGAGCTGAAGGACCCAGAGGGCTGCCTTGCTCAATGGGCTATCAAGCTCCAGGCTTACAACTATGAGATTATTCACTGTGCAGGGACTGCTCACCAGAATGCAGAATGTCTCTCCTGTCTTCCCACTGTTGCTCTAGTCTCCCCCATGGCTGACATACTCTATGACAAGTTTATGGAGAATCCTTTTTTAAGGGGGAGGAGCCAATAGAGATACAGAAAGCCCTCAAAAAGCTGACTGTTGACACAAAGGTCTTCAAAGGCCAACTCCTGAAACTTTGTGGAGACTCCTGGCTGCCTTATAAACATCCATCCCTGCTCATGGACTCAGTAGTAGCTGCAAACAAGACTACTAGACATGGTGGCATTCAGAAGACACTAGTGATGTTGCAGCAAAATTGCTTCTGGGAAGTAATGCACACAAATGTGGTGGAGACATTAGCCTGCTGCCATGACTGTAACATTGAACGTCCAAAGGTAGCCAAGTTCCAGCACAAGCTAGTCCAGCCTGAGTTTGCCTTCCACATAGTTACTATTGATGTAGTGGGACCACTTCCAATTGCCAACAGCAATAAAAGGTTCATTGTTGTAGCAGTTGATCACTTGACTAAATGGGTAGAAGCTAAGGCTATTCCTAATCAATATGCACTGGTGACAGCCACGTTCATCCTGGAAATTATCATATACAGACATGGCTTCCCCCAGATTCTGCTGACTGACAACGGCACTAACTTCACCATTCATGTCATACCCCGCCTCAACCAGTTAATGGGGATCTAAGGTACACTATCTACCCCCTATCATTCACAGAAAAATGACATGGTAGAGTGCACTAATGGGAGCCTATTACAGATACTCTGGAAGCTCAGCCATCAACAGGAGACTGAATGGAATACCTTCCTGTCCGCGGCAACCTTTGCCCATAACATTGGCTACCACTGCGCCACTGGGAAGCCTCCCTTCCAACTAATCTATGGAAAACAAACAGGACTGGCACCCCTGCTATAATCATTGATAAAACCTAGCTTGTTGGTATCCCCAGATGCCTATATCAACCAATTAGTTCAGATGCTGATATGCTTATAATCTGACGCCTACACTGTCAACTGGAATCAAAAACTCCAAGACTCTGACTGAACTGCCGCAAAATGCCCTGCCCTACCTATACACAAAATTGGGGACTCAGTCTACTTCTTTAGTAATAGAGGGTACAGTTGTGAGTCTAAGCTCACCTCTCTCTGGCAAGGCCTGGTACAAGTTATTCAGAAGACTGGCCCTGACTTCTATACGCTTAAGGAGCCCCATTCTGGGCAGTTTATTACTAGAGTACACTCTCAATATATACATGTTTCTCCTAGTAGTCAAGAGTAAGACCCAATGAGGACAACAACATGAAAAAAATCCTAATTAAAAAATTCCATGGATTGTTGTCCTGTTTGCAATAGTGATGCACCAAAGTATAAGGAATAAGAATGAAATAATAAGGTGTTTATTGAAGACTGACAAGACTCTTTCAATAATGCACCAACTGTTCTACCACCTGAATGGCAGCCAGGAAACACATCTGGTTGCCTACAGATCTGCAAATTAAATGACCAAGGATTGAACACTGGACTCCCACCATCTGGTTAAAACAGTTTACCCCCAATAGCCACTTGAAAAGAAACACCAATGAAGAGACAATACCATAGGAGACTTTTAAAAAGGGCATACTCAATGGGAACTGAACACACCTATCCCGTTGAGCACTTTAAGAACCTATCCCAGGAAGACCCCCATGTTGGCTTCCCACTTGAAGTCACACCAATTGGTTCCTCAAAGGACCAGATTCCCCGCCATCACCATAGGCACCAGATAATCAGCTCCACCCACTGTATACTTCCACACCACCTCTTAGAAGGCACAACAAAGGTGCTGGTAAAAGTTGTCCTAAGACACCCAACTGAAAGTATTGACCTCTGTTGCCCCTAGCACAGCCCAAGCCCTGACCACCGCCTTGACAAGATTTTTCATGGTGGAATGCTGGATTGCTGTGAGCCCTTGGCTGCCCAACTGAAATACCTTCACTTGCTCCTCCAAGTAAGCTTCCACTGCGCACATGGAGAATCATCAGTAAACCTTGTTATCCTCCTGTAGCTTGGCCCCTGTCACCTCCTTGGGATTTCCCAAATCTAGAAACAGAGCAGCATACAAGGGATCTACCCCCACCAAGGAGACCTGCAGAACTTCAATCTGGTTTAGATGAATACCCAAGTCCAAGTATGAGCCATCAACATCATGAAGAGTGACCAACTTGTGGGCTGCCTCCTCTTCTGGCACTGGCTTCTAACTCCTAGCTTTCTTGGGAATGACCTCTTGCACTTTATTTGGGGTTGCTCTGAAAGTTCTCTTGGGATTTCTGGTTACCATGGCCACTTCTGAGGTTGTCATGCCCTTTTTAAGCCACTTTCTGATCCAGCGGGGGGAAGTGTTGCAGAGCCTAGATGGATTAGATTTTAGGTTGTCCATCAAGGGATTAAACAATATAACAATTGCACAATCACAAAAAATTTCTGTTGCATTTTGATTCCTGTTTCAATTGTTAGTTAAATCAAGGTTCCAAATGCAGTAAGCAATAGTTTAGTTGGTTATAAACCCAATCCAACAAAGAGAATACAAGAATCAATTCCACACTGTGGATGATTCACACTAATTCTTTTAATTAGGAAGCCATGTGAAACTGGTTGTTCTGTGCTGTTTAATTCCTGTGCCTCACTATCCACCCAAAGAATAGCTAATTCCATTCCCTGGTCCAGCCAAACCCAACCATCTTCCCTCTCTATATAGTCTTTGCAGTTAAAAAAATCAGGTTTTGGCATTATATATTATATTATTCTGTCTTGTTAAAGGCTGTAACTATAACCAGAACAGATATAGTACTAAGAGTAAAGGAGCAATTGCCTAACTATTTGTAGAATTACTACAACCTATAGCACCATTTTACGGCAATGTTTCTCTTAAAAGAATTCCCTCAAACTATATAAGCCATATCTCCCAATTAAAATAAATATCTAGTTTCCAAATATTTCCCCCTTGTAACTTGCCAATACAGCACAGTTAAAACATTGGTAGCACAAGTAGGGGTTTAATATTACCTTTTCTTTCTAAATTACTCCTGTTTCTTGTACTTGCTGTGGTCAACAATTATACAAAATAATCATGTCCAGCCTCCCCTTAGATTGGATGCCCTACACACCAGTAACTGAAATACCAGAATGAGACATTATTTACCAGAACATGTTAATACCAGTTCCCACCTTCAATGCCTTTTCAGCTCAGGGGGTTGTGATAATCCATATGTGAGCAGTTTTGCAGGCAGGGCTAACGTTAGCCAAGGAAGGAATAGTCACTTGAGACAGGTAAATATTGGTTGTTTATTGATATATATAGGAGGAGTAAATAAGGAGAAGTGGTGTTAGCAGAGGAATGGTGATGGATTGGGTCTTGGTGCATGCTGTAAGATGGTGTAAGTAGTGATAATTGAGGAGAGTAAGCATGTAAGTGGTCAACTTTACCTAGGATGGAGGGGTAAAGTTTCTCCCCATGATTGTCAAGTAGCTTTGAGGAGGTCTTGAAGTTACTAGGCAATATTGGATATGCCCAGAACCATCATTGAGGGGGCTGTCCAGAGAAACATCTGCAGAACTAGATGATTTGGAGGTTTCTAGGAAGTGAAGTTGGTTGCTTTTTTTTTCTGAAAGCTCAAACTAACCACTTGAGTGAGTAAAAACAGTGGCAAGCCAAGAGGGGTATCTGCTGCTGATGGCCTAAAGTGTAGGTCACTGATGGGGGTAAAGTCTAAGGTGATTCACTTGTGGAGACTTATTGCCTGAGTCTGAGGTGTTGATGATGGGGACTGTCATGGTAGAAAAGCTCACATGAAAGGAATTTGTAAAGGCTTCAGAAGTGGCTTAATAGTTGTGTAGAATGCTATACAAAGAGAATAAGTCAGGAACAGAGAAAAGCAGTCTGGAGAAATTTTCCAAACTTTTTCCAAATTGATTTGCCAAGGTAGAAGAAGATGGAATGTTTTGCCTTAGTTTTATTCAGTAGTAAAATCAAGCAATAATGTTAAAGAAATTGAAGGTAAGAGGGATTATTATTAATTTTCTAGGGCAGGTATAGGTGTTTTGCTATGAGATCAGGATACAAAGCCATTTTGGTGGGACATTTTCCTTGGACTTTACTATAAGAGTAAATATATGGGCAAAATGTTGAAAAGGAACAAGAAGAACAATTTAAATAGGGGCTCTATTATTTAAGCTGGTTAAGGTTAAATACAGGGAAAACTGGTGCTGGAACAGTGGACCAGGTAACACTTTGGTGTGCAAAGAGTGGATGCTGTGAGTGGCTTAAGCAATGAAAGCTGATTCCCTAGTTAGATCACAATGAAACCTCAGGAACAATCTAGTTTTAGTAGGACAAACCACCTCAAAAAAGCCATCTTTATTTACGCTATCTTGAATTTTTGCTATCTTAATTTTATAGTAAAAACACCATTCAAATTTACAGCATTGCAACTATGAAAAATGCTTTTAAAAATTTAGTTTTTTGAACTCCAAAAAGTCCAAACAAATCATAAAAAATAAAATTCAAAATCATTTCTAGGCTTAAAAAAGCCTCAGAATTTCAAATCTGCAATAAAAGGAGGTCAATTAGAAGTAACAAGGCTGAATTGTGGCATAACCAATACAAACCTGAGGATTCAGCTAATGAAGCCTTTTGAAACTCAGCCTTTTTGGCAAACCACTCAATCAGCCACCATCCCGTTCCAGACCCTCTGATTATTATATTTTGCATGTATTGCAAGGATATTTAAACTCAGCAATTATTTCAAATAAAGCTACACTATTTTATCAAATCCTGGATTTTGGATGTTTCTGGCTTTATTGCAAATCTCCTGTTTTTGCCTTGAGTTTGTTGCCAGAACTGTTCCAATCTGGAAGGCAAATACCTCTGTCTTTGAACCCACAAGACCATAAGAACCAGCCTTTCCCCCATTATATCTTAGCGTAAAGGGAAAAAGTAAAAATCTCCACAAAAACAACCATTTTCATCTATTATAACTATGATCTATACTTTAAAATAAGCAAATATTTGTACCAAATACTAAATAAAAATAAAAAATGATAAAATTAAATGAAATAAAAGAGAAAATAAAGAAGAGTTTACTAGGAAAGGGCTTAAAAATTAGTAGAAAGAGCAACAGAGATGGCCTGAAGATACTCAAGCTTTCTATGCTTGGGATAGTAGGCAAGGACTACCTTGATAATATCTGTGTACTTTTTCACTGCCTTAGTTTGCTTGGGGGATCACCCTTGGTCTGCATGCCAGTCTTGAAGAGCCAGGCAGAGATGGCCTGCTGGGTTTGGAGATGGATAAGAATCTTATTGAACTTGGGCTTCTTAACCCAGACCCTTGTGGAAAACTGGCTATGCCACCTTTCAAGGGGAAAATGTGATCTTGATGAGGCCGTCTTTGACCTGCTTGAAGCAGTTCCAGGTGATTGAGTCACCACCTTTTCTGATGTGGCGTGCTCCTTGAAAGATGCCAACCCAACAAGTTTCAAAATACTTGATGAAGGGCGCAAAGACTGCCTGGTTGGCAATGATATAGGGGTGGCAGAGGAGGGCATCATAGAAGGCATTGTTTTCCTCCTTTCTAACCAGAGCAAGGGCAGCAAAGAAGTTGAACACGTCTTTGGCCTCTTTGATGCCTTCAGAATTGACCAGCCTGGGAAGATCTGTACACTTTTAAGGACGGCGGCAGAGTGCCTTCAGAAGTGAAAATAGCATCCCTGGGGGGAGCTCTTGAAGACTTTTATGAAGGCATTTGCCTGAGTCTGCTCAAAATCCACTACCATATATTCATGTTATGATATGATTTCTGGCTGCTTCTTGGAGGTGATGGTGTCTTCATCCTGGGAGGGGGTCTTCTTTTTTGTCCTCTAGTATCCTTGGTCTCATCTTCTAATATGGGGAGGATCTCATCAAGCTTGTTCTTTAGGATAGTGAGAGCACAGACATATGTGTCCTGTTTCTTGTTGGGAAGGAAATAAAATACCAAGGGAAGAAAAAGATTGCCCACCTGCCCATGGATATTCCAAAGCTGGCTGAAGAGCTTTGGGCAGGTGGATAAAGTACTATATGCAAGCCAGGTCTTGCACTTGAGGAGGTTTTGCAAATCTTGAGAGGTTGTGAAGCAGATAATGCGCTTCTGTGCATGTGGGCTATCCTCATACAGAAGAAATCACTCTTATGGCGGGATGGCTTCTGCTCTTCAGTTAAGATTAACTGATCAATGGATGTTGCACTGACACATTCAGTGTTCAGAGCATACATCTGATTAGTGAGGTATCTCTGGAGTTTAGAGGCGCCACCAACAGAGGAAATTTGGGAATCATTAAGGTTGAGCAAGGCATTGTTCACGACCTCAGTTGAGGTTTTATCCCTGGTGGTGGAGATCAATTGCTGAATAAACCACCAGATGAGATGGTAGAGGGGGTAAAAAGGCTCAGTGCAGTCATGGCTAATAGTTAGGGCTTTAAATCTTGTGAAGCCATATGCTGTAAGCCTTGCTGGGCACCCAAGGTTATCACATTTGAAGTGTTTTGACAAATGGTTTTTTCTTGTCATTACAGGTGAAGCTTTACCCCTTGTACACAAAGCCAGCACCCCATTCTTGAACATGATAGGGTAGCTAAGAGGAAAGGTAGTAGGCACAGCAAAGGCGCCATTGAGGTTGAAAATGTTATGGACTGTGTTGATATCCCACGGCTCAATTTGGTTGACAACAGGAGCACCAGGCTCCTGCTCCTCCTCAGGCTCTGAAGTGGGATCAGAATAGTGATTGAACTCAAATAACTTCTCTTGGGGGTCTGAGGGGGAGTATACAAAGAGAGAGTGGGGTGGGGTGGTTTCTTCTGGATTAGAGGAAGGCGTGGGGGTCTTGGGAGGTGATTTAGCCTTAACAGGCTGCTTCTTGGGGATAGTCTTGGACTTTTTGGCCTTAGGGGGGTTGACCTTGCCCTTGAAAGCCTTGGGTGTGGCTTTGAGGTTGGATCTAGGAGGCCTCTAAAAGTGAATTAGTATCAAAATATGAGCAATTTGGGGGCAGTTTTCAAAAGAAAAATTAGAATGTATTAAATAAAAAAAGTAGTAAATATTTTTGCATAGAATTTTAGACAACGTCTAGAAATATATACTATAAAAATTGCAATGGTTTTTATTTTGTAAAAAAACTTTTTTATTAGTAGCGCAAGTAGGAAAAACTTTGAGTTTTGACTGAAAACTTGCAGTCTAAAATGGCGTTTTTGAAATGACATAATTGAGGTGCCATAGCTCAAAAACATAGTGTTTTTGACCATTTTTTATATTAAATTAACAATTTTACGGTGGAGTTACCTCAACCAGACCAAAGAGTAAAACTTGAATATTTAAAAAACTAGTTTACACAACTGGGGCTAAAAATTACCCAGTTGTTTAGAAGAGGCCAAAAAATACATATTTGTAAAGTTTCATAAGTTTTCTTACATTTTTTTACTTAAGTGGTTTTTGACATAAAAAAATACTTTTTAAAAGTGGAAAGCAAGAATTGCAATTAGGGAATCAATATAGCATAGTCTGGCGTCATATGTAATTTCCCCTTATTTTCCCCTATTCATTGTGTGCATTAAATCTATTGGGTGATATGAAACCCAGTGGAATTTGAAGTGACGTAAATAAAAATGGCGTAATCACCTCCTTTCATATTAAAATCACTATTAAAATATTTTATTAAGGAAACTACTATCAATATATCCATGTATAGATAAGTTATAAATTACATATAGAAAAAGTGGTTTTTTCTACCAGGTAATGACAATCACTAGTATGACTATCATTGTCAGGGATCCAGTCTTGGGTGACTGGCCCACCGTTTCTGGGGGTAACTTGGGCCAGGGTTTTTGCAGGCAGGGCCCACCACAAGAGAGGAGCTAACTTTAGAAGGTAGGAAGCAGACTTCTCCACCCAAGACCACGGGCCGGCAGCTGGTACAATGATGTCCACCACCCCTGTGAGGGTGATGTACACTATTCCAAAAAGCTTGCTGGTATGGTTGGTTGGAAGGTTGGGTGAAGAGGCTGGTATTGGTTTGGGTGTTACAGGCAGTTCCATAAAGATATTGTAGGCCAGGAGATAATTGAATTTTCCTCTAAACAGTTTTGGGGTTGAGAATATCCACAGGCCTTGGCAGTTGTATCTAATGGCGGATTGGATGCGGCTAGCGGGTCAAGTTTGAGGATTTTCCCTGGTGTATAATCCTTATATTCAGGCTTCAAGGGATAATCAGTGAAGGGAACAGGCCCAAAAAGTGCACCAGATGGATGGAAAACTGCAGGCAGTGGGGCAGGAGGACCAGAGATCTTGAACTGAATTGATAGACAGCAAATACAAAATATGGCAATAGCTGTAAAAGCCAAAGTAACATAGCCTTTATTTAAAAATGGTGATAAGGTTTGAGCGCAGAATCTATAGGCATATATAGCATTCTGCCTCCAAACTTAGTATTTTCCATCAGGGCTTTATCAAAATGTTGGGGAAAATGTGGGCAGACAGCCAGAGGGCCCAGATGTGGGAGCGGCAAAATAGCACCTCAGCTGGGTGTTCTCTCATTGGCCAGAACGTCCAATTTGGTCACTCAATTTTCTTGATTCTTTGTTGTGGTCACGGGGTTGGGCCCAAAGCCTGGGTATATCTTTGGCAGTAGGGTTTGATTGATCACTTGAGAGGACTTCAAACTCATGAAATTCACAGAGGCGTCATCTCTGCTTCCATTAGGCAATTCAAGAGGCTCCTCTTTGGGTGCCACCATGGTCAAGCTGATACAGGTATTCTGGCTTTGGGACTTAGCAGAAGCCTCAGCTTGCAGGGGCTCAATCCCAAAAAAATGCAGGCGGGCAAGTCCTTGGTCCATGGGCCCAGCAGCCCGCAGGAATGTAGGTTCAGGGTTCAAATCCCACCCTTGGGCCTGGGTTCCCCAGGGTAATGAATTGTCAATCCTGACAATCATAGTGATGTTATTTTAAGTTGTTCTTAGTATAAGTGTCTTAGATTAATACTATAGGAACATCTTCTGATTTTATACAACAGGCTTTATTTTAGTGTGAGAATAAGCTTATTTTAGTTTAATATAAATGGCGTAAATTGAGATGACGTAAAATTGAGATGGCGTAAACACACCCCACACTAAGTGATTTCATATGTAAATAAAGTTAGCAAAATAAGATTCAATTAATTTGACTTGAAATGACAAAATTGATATGGTGCTCTTTCAAGACGCTGCATTATAAAATTATAAGTGAATTTTAACTATTTTATTATGTATTTTATTTTTTTGTGATTCAAAATCACTAACACAAAAAACACCATCTCAAATTAAATTTGAGATGGTGTAAATTGAGATGGCATTTTTGAGATGGCAGGTCCTACCTTGGTTTTTGCGCTCTGTGATCATTGTCTAAGTTGTGGCATGTTTTCTGATGAATATTATTGGTTAGAAGCCAAAAGCTTAAAGTATAAGCAAGAAAACAGTGAATCAATACTTTAAGCTTTTGAGAAAGTAAGTGTGTAAGCTTAATTTTTTATAAGAAAAAGTGAGTCCCAATGGTTTAAGCTTTTAAAGAAAGTCATTATGAAGGTGGAAACATTGGGGGAAAAGACACTATAAGAAGGAGGATAGGTGTAAGGTTGACAGGGTCTTTTTGAAGTCTTTTGGCTGCAAGCAAGATTGTTGTTGAGTGCTGTATCTGCATCTTAACGGTTACATGCTGATTGGTTTGTAGTAACCATAACTCTTCTAAAGCATTAAGAAGTTCTTTATGAAGGAGTAGCTGTTCAAAATGACTCCAAAAAGGTGCCAAATCAGAAAGTTTCTAAGAGGATCTTTATTCTGTTAATAAAGACTATCTTGACTCCTATTCTCCCTTTTGGTGACAGATAACTTCACTAATGATAATTATTTTGGAGATGATCAAGAGGATTGGAAGAGGAAGAACTTTAGTCTGTTTATCCATAGAAAACTCCTGGCTAAGGAATGAGTAACACAGTTCAACTAAACTTGAGATCAAGGATATTGTTGTACTGAAGCTTATCATGCAAAAGCCCCCCTAGATGGTGGAGCTGCTTTGGTAGCCTATGCATTGTTGTGAAATATTTCCCCCTAGTTATCAAGTGCCAATGATAATTGGGGACATGATGAGTCCCTTTCAGAGTGTTTAGATAATTCACTTTTGTCCTTTCCATAGAACAAGCATATCTGAGGATGACAACCTCAACTCAACCCAGCCAGTCCCTGGCTTTGACCCAGTACACACCTTAGTGATCTCATAAGAGTAGGAGCGCCACAGGGTTCTTCTAGGCACCCTTGTCAATACCTTGAGCCAATGATGAAAGTATCATGCCCAAACAAGTGGCCCAGCAACTCTGTAGGCTGCCTTGGAATTCTTTGCAGGAGCCAACAGCAACAATGCCACAGTGTGGATCCAATCTTCCCAAAACAAACTGCCACAGATAGAATGCCCAGCACGCTTCTGGATTGCAGAGATCTCTATTTTTTTGACCCATGACACAAGAACCTGGTGTAACAAGTGGCACAAGGACCAAACTGAGAAGGACTGAGAGACCTTAAAGAAGGAATTCTTATCCAGGTTTGTGATAAAGGGCATCACACTCATGATCATCTATCAAGTGAAGAACCTGACCCAGACTGGCACAATGAAGGAGCTTACTTGATCCTACAAGGAGCTCTGCCTACAAGCTCCCTCAGATATGATGTTTGACAACCCAGCCACAAACTTATGTACTACAACACAATCAAGCCACATGTAATGAGACACATCAACCTGTACCAAGTAAGCAATCTGAAGAGTCTCTACTGTGAGGCAGAGAAGGCAGAGCAAACGTTGAATGCCCTCCACAAAGCTAAGGCTGGAAATAGAGAAAGACCCAAGGACTCTCGCCCAGCAGGTTGCACTAATTGTCCTCCACCTGGAAACAGCAATAACAACAATGGCGCAAGTCACAAGCCCTCAGGATCAAATGGCCACAGTAGCAGGAATAATGAATGGTCAAATTACACTCACTTCAGGGTCAGTACTAAACAGGAAATCAGGACAAGGGAAACTCCCAGGGAGATCATTAAGCAAGACAAGCTCTCCCTGCCAAACTCTTGCCTTTCCCAACAATAAGTACTACCCCAAAGCCATAGAACAATGCCCAATGATCCAGGTACCATCAAGCAGCCCAGTACTCTACACAAATTCCAGACACCCAAATAAATTGATTTCCTATCCTTCTGCTTTCAAAGTTACACTGCTTCAGCGCTCTAAGACTCAGGCGCAGATTGTACTCTAGTCAACATCACCTTTGTGAGCAAGTTTAAGTTAGCTACTAATCCTTTTCAGATTAAGAACATAGTTTTATCTGATGAACATCACATTGCTATTACCTGAGAGACTTCTCCCTTCTCCATTTCCCTGGAAAACCTTCATTCTACTATTAAAGAAACTGTCATTGAATTTCCTATATTTGATTTGATACTTGGACTGGACTGGCTGAAAAGAAATAACCCTTGCGTAGACTGGGCCACCTCTGTGTTGACCATCAAACAAGAGGGAGTCAATCACCAAATTTACCTGTATACAGTTGACCAACTTCTGCGGTACCATGCATTTTTAAACATTACAGAGACCCAAGAAGAAAAGGAGAACCTCAAGGACATCAACTGGGACTCCTGCCAGTACAAAGATATTCACTTCAAGGACAAACAGGACACTATCACCCCAAAGGACAAAAGCAAACTGAGAACCTTCCTTGGTATGGTTGCCTATGTGCACTGTTTTATCCCAGACTGTGGTGTTCTCACTGTGCCTATGTCATACATCACAGGTGTCAGGGCCCAGGGTTCCCATGGCAACCAGGTAGCATAAATAGCTACAATATCACAAAAATTATGAAAGCGCTTGTCCAATGCACACACAGAAGAGAACCCCTCCTTTGCACCTCAAATGGCCTGGGTTTTTAAAGGCCCACATACTGCAAAACCCCATAATCAATGCCATAAGCAAAATTGGGTCCCAAACCTATCAGGAAAAGATATATCATACAAGCAACAAATTGATCAATTAATCAGGCTATTGATTCCTTGCAGGATTTATAAATAGCTGTGGCACTTTGGCAGACAATAGCCAAATGTACCACAGTTTGGAAGAAACTAATACATCACCCTTCTTACACCCCAACATGCAGTTTTCAAATAGATCACCAACACCACTGAAGACAATGCCACCAGGCAACTGGTGGAACTAGAGACTGATATTTTCCCAGTAAGTATAAATAATGAGGGAGAGAAGCCCTTCCCATTACTGAAGTTGTCTAAATAAATGTTTTATCCCAATGAGCCATTGTTTGATTGCAGGAATTTTCTATTTTTGCTCTAATATAATTATTCTACTAGCATCTATATGTGAATCACAACAGTAATACTCCTGTTCCTTCCCTTACTTTCCTGGTTCTACTTCAACTCTCTTGGTTATACCTGCTTGCGTCCCTGACTTAGAGTTCTACCATCCTCATCACCTCGATCTCCCTCCTGGATATCCTAGAGGCCAGATTCCACCAATCATGAAGTAGATCCCAACTACTCCCCCCTTGCCAGAGGACCTTCCTGTTCAGGACTTCAGTAAGCTGAGGGTCATCTATATTACAGTGTTAGGCCTAGCCAATCAGGTTGTGCCCCACACTGAAAGTTGGCGTCCCTGGGCCACTGCAGCCAATTATCTTATCAGAATTGCCCCCATTGTGTAAATGACCTTCCAGGCCCAGCTTGACTCTCCTGTGAGAGTCCAGCTGGACACCAGTATGGTCTGTGACAGTAACCAATAAGAATACCATCTCTTATGTCAAGGATCCACTCATTAGTGAGCCTTTCTCCAATTGAATGGAGAAGAGCTCCCAAGTTAAACTTAACTAGAGTGGACCCTACTGGAATTCCTATCATTAGCATATGTAGAAGGTGACCAAATAATTGGAATATTCCCAGAAAGGAAGTAAAGTGGTTTAACAAGTAGTAGACACTGGTGTATCCTAACACCATCCAGGGGGCCTTGGGATAAATTATTGGAGGAAATTGAGCAGGTCCAACATAGGGGGCATGGAGGTGGTGTGGACCAAATTGATACCAAATGGACTCTTCAGTTTTATCAGTGGGTGTGGGTTTGGGAGTTTCAAAGTTCACGTTTGCCTTGCCATATCCAACTAACACACAGAAAGCCCATACCAGAAGAATAAGCTTCATGTTGTTGGGTGGGGACTTAATTTATCTACTAATCAATTTTAGAAGTTGAAAAATATATTTATTGAATTTGTTGAGAGGAATAAAAATTGTTGGAGCAATTGCTCAAGCAGGAGTGATCAGTTTAAATACTGAGTGAAGATGGGAATAGGCAAGGTGGTTACCAGAGGTTCCTGCAGGAGTTGTTGAAAGAGTATTGCCTTGCAGGACTGAAGCCTGCAATTCAAGAAGAAGCAAGGTTATTTGTGGCATATGGCTTACAATTTGGATCCTTGCATTGGTCTGGGCTAGTTTCTGGGCTTGGATAGGGATTTTTTCTTTGGATTGGTTGAACTTTAATTTCTGATTGACTCTTTGGAGTCCCTGGGTGCTTGTGTGGTTATGTGGTACATTTTACTTGATTCTGATTGGTAGTTACTCTTTTTTGAATGTGATCAGAGCTGTTATTGCTTAATGTAATATTCTTTACGTTGTTGTCAAGTCTGATCTTATGTTGTGTTTTTGATTTTAGAGTAGGATTTATATTACAATTTAAGATTCTGTGTTTGCTTTTGCTTTTCCTAATAAACCCAAATTCATTTAAAAATTTTGAAGGCGTTTTTGACATGTTGTTGCTGAATGCATTAATAAAGCTTGTGTATCCATTTTCAGCATTTAAAAATGCAGTTTTGGTGTTGATTTTCTTGATGTCCATAATTGCAGTGAGCTGTTTTTGTAATTTTTCCTTTGTGAAAGGAATGTAATTCCTTACACCTGACAAGAGCGCTGATAAGCAAGCCATCCATGATATTTATGCTCTGTAACATAAGGGTCACACAACCCTTCTGAAGGACTTAGTAAATGAACAATCATCCTGCACTTGTGCCATTTCACCACCCCAAACCCAGGCCACCAGCCTGTCCAAATTCCCATTTCCCAGCCAACTGAATCCTGTTCATTATAATTAAAGTCTTGTAGCAGGGTACTATATGAACCATTAGAACATGTGCCAAGATTTATTGCTATTTTAAAATAAAGGTTATGATATTTGGTCTTTTAATTATTAACATATTTTATCTTAGTAATCTATCAGTTCAACTCTAATCCTTCCTGTCTGCCTGTCCTGCCGCCCACAAGTTTTTGTTCTTCAGGTGCTCACTTTGGACCCACCCATTTCACAAAGTATCCATTCAAACCTGAATATAAAACTACACACTTGAGAAGATATTAGCGCATGATCCCTTGGCTCAAACTAAAAAATTGCCCAGATATAATAAAAGGGCCCTTGGTTTACCACTGAACCCTGGCTGTTTAAAAATAAATACAACTTCCTCCCTGCCTATCAACTAGACATGAAGCTGCCTTGCACCTCAAAACCAATGCCTGCCTCCACCTCTGAACTCCCTAGATAACTCCAATAAGCTGTTTGTAATAGTTTACATCACCCTCTCAGGGGAATTGTCACTATAATCCTGGCTTCTGGCCCATGGTCCTGGGTAGAAAAATCTATGTTGTACCTCTTTAAGTTAGCACCCATCCTTTGGTGGTCTCTGCCTGCCTGTCCTGCAGCCCTTTCAATCCCAGAAAATGACAGGTCAGCTTCTCAGAGTTGGTTCCCTGACAGACAGGATGGGCCTCTAGTGAGGGGAGCAGTAGGGATTTCTATTGTTGGAATTGAAAGATAGTATCCTGAGGTGGCAGATGGATGGTCAGGAGGAAGGCCCAAGTGATGGGAGTGGTAGAACTCTGGGTCTGGGATGCAAGCTGAGGTAGCCAGGATGTATGGAGTAGATCCTGGCAGCAATGGGTGAGAGAAGAGATATTTCTGTTGAACTTCATTTAAAGAGGCAAAATATATAAATAAATTCCTAACAATATAATAAATTCTTGTTCACCAAAGATGCTCAATCTACATAGACATTTATTAAAGATGATATAAACAATGAGAAAAGATTCCCTTCCTTATCTTTTTACTTACTGGATGAACATTGATTTCTTGTGCCACCATTGGGCTGGTGGCATTATTCCCAGTATTACTAATATCTAGTTTGGAATCCTGAAGGTTTTCACACACAGAGAAAAGTAAATTGATTTATATCATAAGTAGTATACTTGGCTTTTGTCTGCCAAAGTGCCACAGCAACTATTAAAGCCCATCAGAATTTGATTGCCCAATTATGTTATCAATTAATTTCTTTCACAATTTACTATTTCCTGATAGGTTTGTGGTACAATTTTGTCTATGGTACTAGTTTCCAGATTTTGTGGCATATGGACCTCACAAATTCTGGGTCATTCAGGGTTGCTGAGGGGTGGCTTTGCATCTGAGAGGGCATTTTTGAAGGGTTTTCATGCTTTTTTTGGTACTAAAGCCATGTGGCCCAATAACTTATCAGAGGCATCTTGAGCCCTGAAAAACTGGTTTTTTTGTTATCCAAACCATTCTTGTTTATATCAAAAGGCTGTAAAACTACTGTAATAAGCTACTAAATAAAATCATGCAAAGTTGTACTACTCCCTGCTTCTAAACTCAAAAGACAATTTGTATGAAAGTGTCAAGGGTCTGGATGTACAAGCATTCTGGCTACTTCCAACCTACTTAACATCCAGCCATCACCCAATTTAGTCCATTTCCAATATACCGTTTGACATACCAAGAATGGTAACCAAGCAATATCACCTGACTGTCCAAGTATCCAGTGGCTTGAACCCATCTAGCACATGACCAACCCCTAGGTTTGATCCAATCAAATCCCTGCCACAGTCAAGTCTATATAAGTCTAAAGTATTATCCAATAAAATATACTTCTCTTCCTTCTTAATTCCATATTTGAAGCTTCCCCAAAAGATGCTTCTTATCACTGGTAGCAGCTACAGTTTTTTTACCACACCCATGAAAGAGAAAATGACTGACCAAAACCCACCCACCTTTGCTCACGTACTCAACCAGGCCACATCCCAGGATGCCTGGAAAACGTACTTCCGTGTCCACAAAATTGACAAAGATAACCCTAGTGGATGCACCGTATTCAAAGGTCTGGTCATGCCCAAAGCATGCACCAAGATAATTCAATACAGTCACTCTCTTCAACCACAAACAAACGCAATACCACCTATCACAGGTGAAGTTAACAACACCAAATACATTGGTTTTGACAAGTTCTTTGGTAAAAACAAAGAAAACATCATCAACTTGCTAGACCACACAGCCGCCAAACTCTGCGCCAGCTGCATTCCCAACAAAAAAATGGGTCTAGGAAGCCAGCAAACGCCTGAACAAGGCCGCAGCTAACTGGTTTGCTACCTGGGTTGGCTCACAAACTGACAATCAGCTTGACAACTGGGAAGAGTTCAAAGCGGACATCATCCACAATTTCTGCGTCACCAAATCCCTCCAAGACATTGCAATACAGCTCAGTGATCTTCCTCAGAAGACCACTATTGCAGCTTATGCCAACAAATTTGAGAAAATACATTACATGACCTAAAACCCAGCACAAGCTGATAAAGTACATACCAGAGCATCATTTATCAACAGAATGAAATCCTCTGTTGCTGTCCTCATCTGCCCAGAGGCTAACACCTCCATGCCTGCGCTCATTGCAGAAGCCAAACACACTGAAAAACGCGCAAACATGGAATATGCTGCACACAACAGCAACCGCTCCTCAAACAGCAATGGCATAGAAAACTCCAATGGCAACAAACGCCAAAATACCAACCATAACAACAGCAACTTCAATTGCAACAATGGCAATCACAGCCAAAGCGCAAACTGCTCCTGTCCCAAGAAAGAGGACACTGCCAAAGTTAACAATGCTGAAGTAGCAACCCGCTATGAATCTGACCCCACATTCTATGACCTCAAAGGTCTTAAAACAGGAACAGGGAAAAGAGGAGGGGAACAGGCTTAAGTGCCCCTGTCTCCCCCCCCCCCAACTTGACAAGAAATTGTACCAAGGCACCAACTTTGCAACTCACTTTCCCCGTGTTCCACAGTCCTCAATTTTTATGAACTTAAAAAAAAAGATTGATCACAACTTCTTGTCTACCCATGCACTTACAAATCATATACACATAAACTTTTATTCAACTCTGGTGCACAACACACTATGGTTATCAAACCCTTTGTAACCAAATACAAAATACCAGTTGTCAAATCCAACTTCAAGTATGCCAGAATGGAAGATAAATTAAAGGTTCTACTCAAAGGCAAAACAACTCCCTTCAGAATTTACCTCCAAGGCATACAACCGTCCATCAAAAGACTTGTCATGAACAACATAAACTACATCATTCTAGCAGGCATGGACTGGTTCACCCAAGTGAACCCCAGCGTATGTTGGAAAACAAAGACCATGACCATTAAACACAACAGAGTTAATTTCAACATCCTCAAAGAACCCAATGACCTCATTCTAAGAGATACAGTATTTGTCCAGGTCATAAACCAAGATGACTCAGAGCATCTAACCAAAGATAGTACCCTCCACATAATGAGGTACACCAAATTCAATAATATACAAACAACCAAAATCCAATGCCCAGAACTTGCGGCACTCCTAAACAAATACACTCATGTATTCAAGGAAGAGCTCACAGAGCTACCACCTGAACAAAAGAGGTCAAACATGTCATTGACCTGTGTAAAGCCATGCCTAAACCTACACCTCTCTAAAGACTCTCCCCCATGGAGACCCAGACCCTCAAAAGCCATATTGAGGACAACCTAGCCAAAGGGTTCATTTTTCTGTCTGAATCCCCATGGGGGAAGCAGTGTTCTTTGTAAAGAAAAAGGAAGGCACTCTTTGTCTAGTAACTGACTACAGAGAACTAAATGCAAGCATAGTAAATAATAAATATCCCCTTTCACTCATAGAGGATCTGTTTTCAAGACTCTCTGGAGCCAAATTTTTCTCTAAATTTGACCTCACCTCAGGTTATAACCAAGTTGAAGTTAAAGAAAGTACATACCAAAAACCGTGTTCCGTACACAATTTGGATCCTTTGAATGTAGGATAATGAACTTTGGGATGATCAATGCTCCCAAAATGTTTGTCACTATGATAAACCAAGCACTGAATAGCCTCCCAAATACATTATGCTACCTTGACAATATCATTATATTCTCAAAAACAAAAGAGAAACACCTCACACATGTCTGTGAGACACTCAATCAACTTGCAAAGCACAAACTCTATGCCAAGCCTAGTAAGTGTGAATTTATGGAAAAGGAACTCCTGTTCTTGGGCCACATTATCTCTGATAGTGGCATCAAAGCATATCTAGACAAAATAAAAGCCATAAATAACATGCAACGCCCCACCTCCGTTAAACAAGTTAGATGCTTTCTTGGTATGGTAGCTTACCTAAGGAAATACATCAAAGACTGTGGGAAACTAACTGCATCAATCAATGAGTTAACCAAGGGTAATGTCAAAAAGAAATTAATCTGGACACCAGAATTTGACAAGAATTTCCAATTATTAAAACAAGCTTTGATCAAAGCACCAATCTTGCAATACCCTAATAATAACCGGTGCTACAATCTTGAGTCAGATGCCAGTGAACTGCCATTGGCGCAGTACTGTGCATCCACCAGCCAGGGCAGCAAGACTTCCTGCCAGTATGTTAAAAAATCAGAAAACTGACCAACACTGAGCAGAGATACCTAATACACAATAAGGAATTGCTAGCAATATATCACACATGCAAGAAATGGAGATGCTACTTAGAAAGACATTTAAACATCTGAGTACTAACTGACCATAAATCCTTAATATATTTCAAAACTCAGAACGCACTTGCAAAGCAACAAGCCAAATGGATGTTCCTGCTGGCGCAGCTCAATTTGGACATCCAATACAAAAAGGGGCAGAGCTGGTCATGGCTGATGCTCTCTCTAGACTATGTCAGCCTAGAGAGGATCACCCTGACCACCTGGACCCTGACTGGCCTAACCTGTACAACACTGAGTATAAAACCAAAGGGAAAGACCCCTCAACACACCAAATGACCCACAATACATTAGTAAGAAACAAAAAGTACTTCCATTTATCAAATGGCACAGTATACCAAATTATCAATGACAAACATATCCTGTACATCCTACTTGCACAAAGAGTTGACACCATACTAAGACATCCCGCCTTCTAGACCATACAAAGGCTAACAACCTATACCTCACAATAAAAGAGATAGTATGGTGGCCCAAACTCAAACAGGATATAGTTGATGTTCTGAAAAAGTACACAGTGTGCAAGAAATACACCAGTACAAAGGCTCCTCAACCAACGGTCAACCCAGTACCAGACCCTGAACCATTTAAGGTTTGGGGGCTAGACGTAGTGGGGCCCTTCCCAGAAACAAAGACAAACCAACATTGCTTAATTGTAGCTATCAACTTTGCCACATGCTAGCCCATCTTCTGGGCAACAAAGGACCACAAAGAAGAAACCATCAACTGTTTCATTAAAAAAGCAATCATGGCCAACTATGGCACTCCAGACTACATCATAACTGATGGAGCAACAGAGTTATCAGGTCATGTAGTTAATGACAACTTGAAATCCAAAAACTTTAAACACTCCACCACCTCTCCATACAGGCCACAGGCCAACAGTAGAGTGGAACGCCTAAACAGCAGCCTTATCAGGACCCTAGAAAAAATAATGGATGACAAAGACAAAGACACATGGTCACTATACGTAAAACATGCATTATTAGTATCCTGAGTTTGCACCAACCAAGGGACAGGCTATTCACCGTTTGAGCTAACCTACAGGTACAAACTGGAAATAATCACCCGCAACAAACAGCCCTACATAAAGATCTCCCAGGGAAATCTCCCACAGTAGAGCAAGCACCAAACCTACAACACATCTGCCTCAAAGCTAAAATAGCTGAAATGAAGAGGCTCAAGACACAAAAGGTAACCTCCACAGAGGAACCACTTCCCATCAACTCCCCTGTCTGGATTCTAGCTGGCAACAGAAAGAAACTAGACTCAGTACATAGGGGACCAGGAAGAGTCATCAAATACAGACCAGCGCACAACACTTACCTAGTACAATTCTAAAGTGCCAAGAACTCAATTATCAAGAAATACCACAGAACCTGTCTCTGCCTCAGTAAAAGAGAGCACTCAACCAGACTGGTTTCAACTAGCAAACAGCTCCAGGAGCATCAGGCAGCAACCTTTAAGATAAAGCCCCCTCCTGATGCACCAGAGTAACCCCTCAAGGGGGGTGTCAAGGATCTGGATGTACAAGCATTCTGGCTACCTCCAACCTACTTAACATCCAGCCATCGCCCAATTTAGTCCCCTTCCAATATACCGTTTGACATACCAAGAATGGTAACCAAGCAATATCACCTGACCGTCCAAGTATCTAGTGGCTTGAACCCATCTAGCACATGACCAACCCCTAGGTTTGATCCAATTAAATCCCTGCCACAGCCAAGTCTATATAAGTCTAAAGTATTATCCAATAAAATATACTTCTCTTCTTTCTTAATTCCATATTTGAAGCTTCCCCAAAAGGTGCTCCTTATCAAAAGTATGCTATAAACAACCCCTGGGACTACTAAACTTATTAGGATGCTGTGTATCAGGCACAATAAAAAGTGTATTTATGTTTGTACTCCTTCCAACTCTACTCTGAAAATGGATAAACCTATGGGGCATCAGTACATTATAAGCAGGCCAACTGATTAACCTGGGTAAATTAAATTCCATACCAGCTACATGGATTTCAAGCAGAAATAAGATATTGACTTAAATTGAATTGATTTCTTTAAATAAAAGGAAATTTTATAATACAACTCTAATTGACTTAAAGACTCTGAAAAAGGAAAATTGCTCATTGTCAGAAATCTGCGGACCAGGGTATTTTATCATCCGCCAGATGATATCCTAAGTCTTCTAACATTAGAAAAGAACAAAGAACCTGTGACTTTGGAGTAACCTCTGGCCCAGAATACTTATTGTTGCAACTGAGTTTCCAAACTTGCCTGCCAACGTATCTTACAATACACAGGGGGTGCTCAATGAGTCACCCCTTGATGTATCTAACAACATGGGCTAATCTGATGACAATATCAAATGGCGGGCACTTCATCCTAATTAGGAGCGTTGCCAATTTGATCTGCTGATCTCTGCACAAGTTATTCCTCAGCTTTGAACCCTACATGGAACTTCCCACTATGCCACCCCCTTGTGGCCTTGTGGCTTTCCCCATATAGTATATTAATCACAATATTCTACAATAAACCTTACCTTATTCTTATTATTGTGTCCTTTATATTAGATTGTTGTCTTCCCCAATTCCAAATACTGAATCCTCATAGGTTCAGTTGCAACAGTGGTAGCAGCAGTAGGTTAATGACCTACACAAAACAAAAATTCCCCCTAAGAAAGAACAGAGTACAGGCTGTATGGCTACTCCCCAACAAGAAACCTTCCTGCCAATCTCCGAGGGGGATATCCCCAACAGGTATGTTATCTATCAAGACCAGTTAGTCCTCATGAGCGTGTACAACCAACTCTGCCTTGGGCAGCTGATGCTAGTGTCACCCCTCCCCAGTCAGACCTGTCACAATGTATGCTAAACCTCCAATTGGAATCCTTCACGGGTGGTGTCAAAGGGGCTGATATTGTCAGTTGGCTCCAATCCACCAAAACCCGCCTTAGAATCTGCCAGGTTCCCAAACCCATGTGGGTTGCCACTGCGTCTGGGTGCCTAACGGGTTCTGCCGCTGTGTAGTTCACCAACTGGGCCAGTCAAGAAATTGAGGTTACCTGGGCAGCATTCCAAGACGCCGCAAGGTCAAGTTACAGAGAGACCTTCTCCCCCATTGTGGTGGGAACACCCCTCCTAGCAATCAAACAAACTGGATCCATTCCTGAGTACCTTGCTGCTTGGCAGCAGGCTCTTGCTGCCGCCTCTGAAGCCGTAACTGACAGAAATGCAATGCTACTCACTCTCATCATCAATGGGTTGAACCCCCATATCTGTAAATGGGTCCCAGTAGGTTGCTGTACCTCCATCAATGACTGCTATAAAGCCATTGTGGAGGCCAATAATCAGGCCTCAATGGGCTTCTGTTGTACCAGTGACGCTCCACCCCAACCCCGCGCAACACTTGGCAATGTCCACAGTCAAGTGGGCCACCGCCAACCCCGTCAGCAGGAGAATGGGGCCAAACGCCCCCGCAAGGGGGAGCTTCAGCTGGCACAGATTGAAGACCCTGGAAAAGCCTGGGGTTTGTAGCAAGGAGAGGCGCTACAACCCCATCTGATCCTTCCTCTCAGTCCCTACTTGCAAAGAACCCTTGCAACTACAACATTCACAAAGTTGAAACTCTTGACTTTTTCCAAGTCCACAGTGACCACCCTGTATTACAAGCAAGTCATTCTTCAAATAAAGTAGCCCACTTAGCCTATACCTTCTGCTTCCATGGGAACAACCACAAGTTATTGGTAGATACTGGGGCCAACCACACTATGGTAGACCAAGAATTTGCTGACTCCCAACAGCTTGATTGAGTACCCAGCAGGTTCAAAGCAGTTTGAGCGGCCAATTCCTGCAGAGTTGTCATTACCCACAAAATGTTACCCTTCTCAGTAAGAATGGGGAATGTCCAGGTCAGGCTCCCTGGGCTAATCATGGCAGGACTCAGCCACAATGTAATTGCTGGCCTCAACTGGCTTTGATACAACCGTCCCTACATCAACTGGGATATGTCTATTATCACCCTCAACAGGAATGGGGTGGCCTTTCAGATTTACTCTGTCAAAATGAGTAAACTACTCCACAACACTGTGTTTTTCAGAATAACAGAGACAGGCTTGTACAACTTAAAGGGGGAACTAGACTTTGACCAGTGTTCAGTCAAAGTTATCCGCGCCAAACCACCTGCGGCTCCTCCCTTGACCACTCCACTTTCCCGGCACTTGCGGCTCTCCTCGAGGAGTACAATGACGTCTTCAGCAAAACACTGGACCAATTGCCTCCTCCTTGAGAGATCCAACATGCCGTGAAACTTCAAGGATCATTACCTATGGACGACCCTTATATTGTCTTACACCAAAAGAAGATGAGACCCTCTGCCAGCACCTTGTGGACGCGCTTGATAAGGGCTTAATTTGCCCTAGCTCTCTTCATACAGGGCAGCTGTCTTCTTTATAGCCAAGAAGAACAGATCCCTTTGCCTGGTCACAGACTACCGCGCTCTAAATGAGGTGAAGGTTAAAAAAAAATACCCCCTGCTGTTGATTGACAGCCTGTTTGACACACTTGCAGGTGCAAAGGTCTTTAGCAGGATTGATCTCACTGCAAGGTACAACCAGGTTTGCATTGCACCAGGGGATGAGGCAAAAACTGCCTTCTGCACACGCTACAGGTTGTTTGAGTGTCAGGTCATGAACTTTGGAATGACCAATGCTCCCTCCACCTTTGCCATGTTGATGAAAAAAAGCATTTAAGGAATTGATTGGGACATGTGTGGTTGTGTACCTTAACAACATTATTGTCTTCAGTCAAGACCAAACCACACACCTCCAACACCTCTGTGTCGTCCTTGACACCCTTCAGAAAAATCAGCTAAAAGCTAAACCCTCCAAATGTGAGTTTCTCAAGTCAGAGTTGCTGCTCCTTGGGCATACCATCTCTGCCCAAGGAATAAAACCCGACCCTGCCAAAACCAAGGCAATCACCAGCATGCTGCCCCCCACCAATGTGGGCCAGGTACGCACGTTCTTGGGCATGATTGCCTACGTACGCAAGTTCATTCCCAATTGTGGGGAACTAATTGCACCCCTCACTGAGCTCCTCAACACTAAGCAGCGCTTTCATTGGACCCCTGTCAGAGATCAAGCCTTCAAAACGTTGAGACAGAGACTTACAACAGCACCAGTACTGCAGTTCCCCAATCAAAACCGCCAGTACAAGCTCAAGGCTGACGCCTCTGACAGGGCCATAGGGGGTGTGCTAAGGGTAGAAACCGACAACGGCACCTTCCTCCCCATGGCATACAAGTCCAGGAAGCTTACTGACTTGGAACAACATTACCCCATTAATGATAAAGAGCTAGTGGCAATTGTGCACTGCATAGAGAAGTGGCACTATTACCTGGAAGGGGCTACCTTTCCACCCCGCGTCCTGACAGACCACAAGTTGCTCCAGTACTTCAACATGCAGTCCCACTTGACACGCCGCCAAGCAGGCTGGGTCAAGCGTCTGTCCCCCTATCAGTTGCGCATCAAGTACAAGCCTGGGAAGGAACTTGTCACAGCTGACACCCTCTCCCAACTTTATGTAACGTCCATCACTGGGGACAATGGTTTGGACCCAGTTTGGCCCATGCTCTACCTCTGCCCTGAGGCGGCCCGTTACAAAGGCCTCAACTTGGTAACCATCTCCAAGCTGAAGGACAACAAAAGTCAGTTCACCACCAATGTTAGCAACGTCTGCCGCCAGGCAGAGACAGGTGAAAAGACGCCTTACATTCCCACCACACAGCGAGGTGAAACAATATTGCATTACCACTGAACCCTGGGTCACATCAGAGGATGTAACCTCTTCAAAATCATGAAGCAAAAGGTTTGGTGGCCGCATGCGTCAAGACATCTTGGATCTTCTTAAAACATGTGTGCTGTGTGAAAAAAACACGTCTAAACCTGCTCCCTCAAAGTCTGTCCTACCCATCAAGGCCATGGAGCCCTTTGAACAGTGGGCCCTTGAAATTGTTGGACCCCTTCCCAAAGACAGACTAGGAAAGAAGTACATTATTACTGCCATCAACTACTTCACCCGCTGGCCAGTGGCCTGGGCAACCACCAATCACACTGCCACCACCATCACCCACTTCATTGGCAAGGAAATTGTGGTCCGCTTTGGAAGACCCAAACGCCTCATCACAGATGGCGGCCCTGAGCTTGATGGACACGTCATGAAGGCATACTGCGCCAAGAACGCACTCCAACAGATAGTCACAACCTCTTACCATCCACAAGCCAACAAGCGTGTAAACAGTTAAATGGCTCACTGGTTCAGTTGATTACCAAGCTCTCACAAGAACATCCCAACACCACATGGACTGAACACCTGCCCACCGCCCTACTCATCTTACGGGCAAGAATCAACAGAGGCATGGGGTTCAGTCCCAGCACCCTGGCCTTTGGGATGCCCGACAGTTTAACAGGAGTTAAACAAGGGAAGTTACAATCCAAGGTTCCCAAGAAACCTCCCCTAGTAACAACCCCATCCCTGGACCAATGGTGTGCCAAGGCCTGGGAGATTGAACACAGACAAATTGAAGGGGGAACAAAGCACCTTGAGGCAAGATATGCCGTAGGTGACCCTGTCTACACCTTCAACCCCAATTCAGCCAAATTAGAACCCAATCACCTAGGGGCCTTCAAGATAGCTGCAGTCTATGACAATAACACCTATCAACTCAAAGATGCCCAAGGAAATACCAATAAGCTTCACCATGATTGCTTGTGCCCCTGCCGTGCCATCCCCACATAAAATTTGTTTGTGCGGACTTTCCCATATCTTCCGCAGGCTCTGATCCTGGTGTCTGACAACAAGCAGGGTGCAAGGGGGGTGTTGCAACCGAGTTTCTTTCCTTGCCTGCTAATGTATCTTACAATACACAGGGGGCACTTGATGAGTCACCCCTTGACGTATCTAACGGCATGGACCAATCTGATGGTAATATCAAATGGTGGGCACTTCATCCTAATTAGGAGCGTTGACAATTTGACCTGCTGATCTCTGCACAAGTTATTTCTTGGCTTCAAACCCTACATGGAACTTCCCACTATGCCACCCCCTTGTGGCCTTGTGGATTTCCCCATATAGTATATTAATCACAATATTCTACAATAAACCTTATCTTATTCTTATTATTCTGTCCTTTCTATTGGACTGTTGTCTTCCCTGGTTCCAAATACTGAATTCTCATTGGTTCAGTTGCAACATAGTTGTCTTCAGAAGTAGCAAGTTTGACTGGGCCCAAAGCCTAAAGGATTTGGGACGGTTCTTCCTACTTCTGGATACAGTTCATATGGGTTGTCTCTATATTTTACTATAGATAATTATACTGTATGATGACAGTATCATCTTTTTCTCTACTAATAAAGCCTAAGAGAGGATCATATAAAGGAAATAGGACTTGGATCAATAATCAAGTCAATACAGAGTCATCAGTCTTTTATTATAATGGACTGGCTTTAAGGCAGCCCGCCTGTTCGCGTTTTGTCCGAGTTAGCTCACAACACTAGGAAGAGACTGAAGTAGCATTAGGTCAACACGGCAGGAGGCCTAGCCTTTTCTGGGTGGATTTTGTGGAAGCTCGCTTGATTACTTCCTTGGCTTACTGTGTTTGTTCTAGACACGCCGCACAGCTGAATCTCTTTTCAGCTGCCTGCCTGGGCCACTATCCAGGGCTAGCTAGCCAGTGGTTGGCTACTAGTTCACAGGATGATTGTTACACTAATCAGAGCTACTCTAATACAATAGGCTCAGGGCCTTTTATCTTAAAGTGTTTGGCCCGGTGGCCCAGTCTATGTTGGACTCTGCTAGACATAATGCAGATGACGGTTCTTATGACGGCCCTCTTATCCTAGGATACAATTTAAACTTAGAATAATAATTATTGTGAAGTGCATATTGAGGTGCTTGATGAAGGGAACTAATTAATGAGCAGTAATTGCATGAAACATTCATTAATTGTAATGCATAAATTTTTTGATGCCAGGATATGATTTGGTCATTGATTCATTGATCCTGCAGCCCGCAGGCCGCATCATTCTGTTGAAACTATCCAAAGAGTGATTGACAGCTGGCCCGTGATAATTGGTTGAATCTGTTAATTAGTCAATATCCCAAAATCCTGACACTCATAAAAGATACATCCTAATAAATAGGGCTTCAGAAGTAGTGAGATACTTTATAATGGGAAGTCAATAATCTAATAAATTCCAGCTTACAAAAAACAGCCAGCTCCTCAACTTCTACGCACTACTGGCTGGTTGTAGGGCTCATTAATTTTAATTATACCAATAAAAAAGGAAATTTAGCTTGATTTTTATATAATAAAATAGAAAATCCGACTGATAGCTGAGAGGTTGTTTATTTTTTTGAGCTAACCAAGATTTGCTAGATCGCCGACTTCCAATTATAAAATATCTGATTGATTTAGAAAGCTCAATTTACAGACTCCCAATAAGTAAATTTTAGTAGAATGTATCATTTATGAGCAGCATTAAATAGTGAGGTTTGAGCAAGTTTCAGATGATTTATTTCTTTAGATTGATGTTGAAAATGATTTTCGATCTTAGCTATCCAACTCTTTTGAAGCCACATTTGGATCTCGTCATTTTTCTCTGCTTAAAATCTATACACCTGGTATTATATGTGCTTCTCCTGTCTACCAAGCTGGAATCAACTTAAGTTTGTCCACGCAGAAACTTACAAAATCTACTCCCATCCTTATGCCGCTTCAGTCGCAATATATATCAGGGGTGACATTAATTATGCTCATTTATCCGCTTGGCTCTAATATTGCATAAAATGAGGGGCAAAGTAAATTGATTTCAAACATTTATTGCTCTTTGAAAGCTATTTGATTTTGCTTATTTTGGATGTAAAGCACTTTGTCCTTCTAGCGTAGCCTTTTTATATAAATATTTAATTCAATAATTTTTTGTATTGAAGGCAGGTTAACAAAAGTCTCAGGGCCAGAGCACATGCTTTTTAGCTTCAGCGATTCAAAGGAGTGAGTTTATATTGTACTAAATTAGCAAAAAAATAAGGGTCCCAGCTTGGGATAAGTAACCGGCATAGTGTATGATATCATAAGGCTACACAACCTTTTGCAAGATTAGGTTGTGACTAGGGCTGCTTCGGCCAAGCCTCAGGCAGCTGCGGCCAGTTTTTGGCTCTGGATCATTCGGTTCAAAGAGTTATTTTAGAATCATCAAATAATAAGTAATTCCGTATTGTCTGTAGCGGCCCACAGCCGGAAGCTAGCCGAGGCTGAGCCAAAGCATCCCTAGCTGTGACTGGCGGAGTTACTTTTCGCAACCCGCTAGCTAAGCCTTAAATACACATGGAGAGCTTCACTCAGCAATAGCCCTTGTTAAAATATCAAAATTCAAAGCTAACATAATGATTATTGTCAAATCTAACTATGCACCACTTGGCGATGCTGTCGAACTCGAATCACTATCGCCTGTGCATCTTCGAGAAAAAAGAGACATTAGATTCCTCCTTTCAGGTCGGCGCTGGGATGCACCATACGCAAGCGTCTCAAGATACTTTTAGTGAAGAAGTACCTTTATACTCTGATTCCTTTATGATAATTTATCCTTCCCATGTAGTTTTACTTTCTTATTATTTTCCTTTTGGAAAGCCCAAAAACATCCAAATCAAAAACATTTTAAGCGTCACTACACCAGAAGCCATGCAGATCCAGTGGTGGGACTACATGAACTGGGGCCGAGGCTTCAATCGTATCTGGTGGGCAAAAGATGATAAACGGGGTACACGAGACAAGAACGGTGTTATAATTTTTTCCGAAGAAGGAGAAACCCTTTTAAAGGCCTGCTCAGTTGAAAAATCGCCCAAGAGCTTTAAGTATACTTAAAGAGAGGATGTTGCTTGTATGATTCGATTTATTCTTCCTAGCTTTCCAAATGCCTGCTCCAGCTAAGCTTTAAATTTCCTGTAACTTGTTTATAAAATCCTTCTTTTACAATTTACCCCTTGCAAGGTATATTTTCAATCATCTTTAGCTTTATTTTAAATTGAACAGCGCATAATTTTTATGAGTCTACTTGTGTTGAAGTTAATTGGAAGAACGGTGAGCTTTATGATGAAACGCCATACTTTAATTATTTTCGAATGTAATACTATTCCTTAAGAAGCAGATCCGGGCAATTCTTCTCCTAGCCCAACTTGGAATGGTTATTAAGAGACTTTACATTCAACAAGAACTAGGATATATTAGATCTTTAAAAGGTAGTACCTTTATAGAATATAATCAGTGCTATGAAGCTCTGATGATTTATTCAACTCTCTTCCACGAAATTCTGCATAATCCAATTACCTTTAATTTAGTAGGGTGTTTAAAACTTTAGCTACATTGCTTTAAAAATTTCACACGCATCTTGTCAGCCGGACTCGTGTTTAATTTGGACTTCTAATTTCAAAGTTATTCCCCACTAAGCAGTTTTAATAGAAGATGCATTTAACTTAATCTATCCACTATGAATTAGCTATAGTCCAATGTCAGTATATTTATAAATGTTCAATCTAATCATTGTCTTTTTTAGATATAAAGTTCGCTGCTCAAAGTCTTAATATGTGTAATTTAACGAAGAAAATAAGTCTGATGGCATTGCAGCCCTGGTTTTAAATGAATCCTAAACCAACAACTGCATATCAGTGTAGCTTTCAATAAGTCAATGTATTGTATGGCAAGAAATTAAAGTATTTAAACTTTTACAAAAACATTAGCTATTGAGTCTTTGTTGAGCCTCAATGCAGAATACTTAAAAGTTACTATAGGTGAAGTTGACTTTACAGCAGAATATCTGATACAGTAGTTTTCAAACCTGTTGAGATAAACAAATATTATTCAGTTTAGAGCGTATGGGTTCAATCACTCAATGAATTACAACTTTTTAGATAGAAATAGAAGCTGATTCCAAGGAAAATGTGGGCTATTTGGCAAAAATATCCTGTCACACAACGACCTATGTAAACTGGGAACAAATGTATGATGATTTAACAATGAATGTACCAAACACTAGAACACATGAGTTTCAGCCACAGAATGAAGCTACTATGTTTTAAGAACTCATCAAACTCAGTCACAAAAGTTAAAAACTTAATCCAACAACGAACCCTAATAGCAACTGAAACAGACAATGAAAATATCAAATATCAAAACAAATAAGTGAATCTATAATGCTGTTACCAGCTCATCCTAATCAAGACATACAATCTAGATTATGAAATATAAATAAATGTTCTGAGTGTCTGTTTTGGGATTAATATGTATAAAAATCAAATTTATTAATACATACAGTTAAAAGTGCACATTTACGCCAAAAATAATCATAGAAATTCTATAACCTAATTTGAAATAAATGGTAGTGGCTACAAGCTTTTATGCTACTATATACAGACAGATAAAAATTACAATAAATAAATTATATATTAAAAGGATTTAATTTATTTTATTTTTATACCAAAATGGATGCATCACAACAACAGAGTCAAGGAGCCAAAAATGTACACCACAGATGTGGTCACCCTTGTGGGTCAAAGAATCAAGTGGCTGTAGTCCAGGAAGTGAAAGATAGGAGTAGCTCTGAGTCAGTGAGTGATAGCCAAGCCACACAAACACAAGAACAAACCTAGGGTACCCAAACTGGCAAAATGGGCAGTATTAAACCCAGAGCTCTAAAGCTGTCTACAAAGGCCACCAAGGTGTTGCAACTGAACCAAATGGAGTTCAGTATTTGATTGGGGAAGACAACAGCCCAATAGAAAGGACAGAAATGAATAGAATAAGGCATTGTTTATTGTAGAATATTGTGATTAATATACTATATGGGGAAAGCCACAAGACCACAAGAGGGTGGCATAGTGGCATGTTTCATGTAAGGTTTGAAGCCAAGGAATAACTCTTGCGAGGATCAGCAGGTCAAATTGGTAGAGCTCCTAATTAGGAGAAAGTACCCACAGTTTGATATCGCCTTTGGATTGATCCATGTTGTTAGATACGTCAAGGGGCGGCTCCTCAAGCGCCCCCCTGTATAATGTAATATACATTAGCAGGTGAGGAGGGAAACTTGGTTGCAACACCCCCTTGCCCCCTGCTTGTTGTCAGACACCAGGATCAGAGTCTGTGGGGGATCTGGGAAGGTCCGCACAAACAACCTTTATGTGGGGATGGCGCAGAAGGGGCGCAAGCAATTGTGGTGGAGCTTCTTGGTGTTCTCTTGGGCATCTTCAAGTTGATAGGTGTTATCATAAACTGCGGCTATCTTTAAGGGCCCCAGGTGGTTGGGTTCTAATTTGGTGGAATTGGGGTTGAGGGCATAAACGGGGTCACCTACAGCGTATCTGGCCTTGAGATATTTTGTACCCCCCTCAATTTGCTTGTGTTCAATGTCTCAGGCTTTGGAACACCACTGGCTCAGGGAGGGAGTAGGCAACAGGGGGGTTTCCTGGGAGCTGTGGATCATAATTTCCCTTGTTCCACTCCTGTCAAGCTGTCAGGTGTTCCAAAGGCCAAGGCGCTGGGGCTGAACCCGGTGCCTCTGTTGATCCTTAATTGCAAGATAAGCAGTGCAGTGGGCAGGTGATCAGGCCACACAGTGTTGAGATGCTCCTGTGAGAGCTTGGCAATGAGTTGGACCAGTGAACCATTTAGGCGCTCCACACGCCCATTGGCTTGGGGGTGGTAGGGGGTTGTGACTATTCTTTGGAGGGCATTTTTGGCACAGTATGCCTTCATGACATGCCCCACAAGCTCAGGCCCACCATCTGTGATAAGACATTTGGGTCAACCAAAGCGGGCCACAATCTCTTTACCAATAAAGTGGGTGATCATGGTGGCGGTGTGGTTAGTGGTTGCCCACGCTACTGGCCAACAGGTAAAATGATCAATGGGCATAATGATGTACTTTTTTCCTAGTCTATCCTCAGGGAGGGGTCCAAAAATGTTGAGGGCCCACTGTTCAAAGGGCTCCATGGCTTTGATGGGCAGTACAGACTAAGGGAGAGCAGGTTTTGACATATTATTCTTGCATAGCACACAGGTTTTGAGGAGGTCTAAGAGATCTTGGCGCATACAAGTCCACCAAACCTTATGTTTCATTATTTCAAAGAGGTTACACCCTCTGATGTGATCCAAGTTGCAGTGGTAATGCAGTATGGTATCTCCTCACTGGGTGGTGGGAATGTACAGCGTCTTCTCACCAGTCTCTGCCCGGCAACAGACGTTACCAGCATCAGTGGTGAACTGACTTTTGTTGTCCTTTAATTTGAAGATAGTTGCAAAGTTGAGGCCTTTGTAGCAGGTTGCTTCAGGACGCAGGTAGAGCATTGGCCAGTCTGGGTCCAGGACGTCATCCCCTGTGATGGACGCTACATACAACCTAGAGAGGGTGTCAGCAGTGACAAGTTCCTTTCCAGGCTTGTATTCAATGCGTAGTTGGTAAGGGGACAGGCATTTGACCCAGCCTGCCTGATGTTGCGTCAAATGGGACTGCATATTGAAATACTGGAGCAATTTGTGGTCTGTCAGGACGCGGGGTGGAAAGGTGGCCCCTTCCAGGTAACAACACCATTTCTTGATGCAGTGCACAATTGCCACTAACTCTTTATCATGTATGGGGTAGTGTTACTCTGAGTTGGTGAGCTTCCTGGATTTATAGGCCACAGGGAGGAAGACACCTTTGTCAGTTTCCACCTGTAACACACCCCCTATGGCTCTTTAAGAGACATCAGTCTCAAGTTTGTACTGGCGGTTCCAATTGGGGAACTGCAATACAGGTGCAGTTGTAAGTCTTTGCTTCAACGTCTCAAATGCTTGATCTCTGGCAGGGGTCCAATGGAAGCGCTGTTTGGTATTTAGGAGCTTGGTGAGAGGTGCAATTAGTTCTCCGCAAGTTGGAATAAACTTGCGCACGTAGGCAATCATGCCTAAGAATGTACACACCTGGCCCACATTGGTGGGAGGTGGCATGTTTGTGATTGCCTTGATCTTGACAGGGTTGGGCTTTATTCCCTGGGAAGAGATGATGTGCCCAAAGAATAGGAGCTCTGACCTGAGGAATTTTTATTCAGAAGGATTGGCCTTCAGCTGTTATTTACAAAGGGTGTTGAGGACAGCACAGAGGTGTTGGAGGTGTGTGGTTTGATCTTGACTGAAGACAATGATATTGTCAAGGTACACAATGACATATTTCCCAATCAGATCCCCAAATGCTTTGTTCATCAACATGGCAAAGGTGGAGGGAGTGTTAGTCATTCCAAAGTTCATGACCCAACACTCAAACAACCCATAGTGTGTGCAGAAGGCAGTCTTTGCCTCATCCCCTGGTGCAATTTAGACCTGGTTGTACCCTGCGGTGAGATCAATCTTACTAAATACCTTTGCCCCCGCAAGCGTGTCAAACAGGTTGTCAATCAATGGCAGGGGGTATTTGTTCTTGACAGTCACTTTGTTTAGGGCACAGTAATCAGTCACTAACCAAAGGGACCCATCCTTCTTGGCTACAAAGAAGACTGCAGCCCCGTAGGGTGAGAGAGAGGGGCGGATGAAGCCCTTGTTGAGTGCATCCACAAGGTGTTGACAGAGAGTCTTGTCTTCCTTGGGCGTCAGACAATAAAGGGGCTGTGCTTTAGGCAGCAACCCTTGTAGTTGTACAGAATGTTGTATCTCCCAGGGAGGAGGTAGTTGATTCAGTGTTTTACTAAAAATGTCCTTATACTCCTCAAGGAGTGTGGCAAGTGCTAGTGGGGGAGGAGTGGCCAAGGGGAGAGCCATAAGTGGTTTGGTGCAAATAACTTTGACTGAACATTGATTAAAGTCCAGTTTCCCCCCCTTGAAATCATAAATACCCGTCTCTGTGATTCTGAAGAACATGGTATCATGCAGTAACTTGCTCATTTTGATAGGATAGATCTGGAAACTGTGAGAGAGAGGGGCTAAACTGACTAAGTTTGGCTCCCATCCCGGTGAGATGAACCACCAAGATGCCGTCCAGTGGAGTACTGGGATGGCCGCTTGGAGGGGGACCAAAGGGAGGACACAGGGGACAACTGTGGGAAGTAAGCATTCAGCCCCATCAGCGCTAGCCTGGCAAGTAACCACGGCATACAAGTGGGGGCAGGAGGCAGCTTCACAGGTGCTTGGAGGGGTACCAAGTTATTCCCATCCAAGCTAGGAGGGGTAGACATCAGCATTTCCTCCAATGTGGGGGCAGGCACAGCATAATCATCAGCATGGAGGTCCAAATCATTGCAGGTTAAACTCTTGACTACAGCCTCCCCAGAGATGAAAAGCTCACCAGAGAGGTGCAGGAGACTGGAAGAGTTGTCTCCCACAAGGCAGGCAGAAGAAGAGATATGAGACCATAAGTTGGGGGAAGTGGTCCAAAGAAGTAGTAAAAAGGGGGCCAAGGAAAACACCACAAATTTTAAGACAGGAAGGATCATAGCTACAATCACCAAAAGATTCTGAGTTTTTGAGTGCTGTTTTTGCCTCTGAAACAATTAAAATTATGTGCAATGTGGGTGTCCACAAGCAGAAACCAGCAGGGAGCAGCAGAATGCTTCTCAGAATACTTGAAGATGGTCTTGGGTGGCTTGACAGTTTGGAAACAAAAGGCTGGTTTGAAATCAAGAAATTTAAAGTGAAATTCAAAGTAAAGTAGATTTTTATATTGAATATTAACTAAAATTTTAGATCCAAGAGCAGTTTTTGAAAGCAAAAGCAGAGAACAACTATACACCAAAGCTTCTCCTGAAGGTCCCAGAAGAGATGCCGGGTTTGAAGCGGGTCAATACAAGGTAAGTTTTAACAAAACAACTAGCACTTTAAGCTCTAGATGATAGGAACCCAAAACAGAGGTCCAAACCAAAACTATAATTTTAACATAAGTGCAACAGAGTCCAAACTTTTATAAATTGGAAAATTGACAAGCAGGGGGCCCAAAGTCCCCTGGCATTGTTAAAAGGGGATGAGTTGCTAAGGAATAATCACATGACCATTTTGACTTGCATTTGATTGGCTGGAAGAGAAAGTTTGCTGGCCAAGGCCAGGGACACTGAAAGGTTTCAAGCTAATTTCTGCGGCTCCACTTGATTGGCTAGAGGCCATCCCAAGCATTTGGGATTCACATGATTTTCTGGTTATTGATGTGGCGTCATTTGATTTGGTGTTTCTGATAGTTTTTAAGAGAGGGCAACATCATGACAACAAACAGTCCAAATTGATCAGTGTTTCTTCCCAGGCCGGGGAAACCAGAGCCAGGGAGTCTGCAGGGTAAGCAAGAACAAATATCTCATCAACAGTATGAGCTAAATCTCCTAGAGAATTAAGTGGCTTGGCTGTAATTTTTGGGCCTTTTTTGGTGCGGCAGGGAAAAACAGTTCAATCCAAGGCCAAAGGTAGCAGTGGATTTACAGAAACCCTCCCCATTCCTGTTAAGGGTGATGTCAGATGTATCCCAGTCAATATAGGGACAGTTGTGTCACAGCCAGTCCAGACCAGCAATGACGTTGTGGCTGAGCCCTGCCATAATTGGTCCAGAGAGCTTAACCTGGATGTTCCCCATTCTCACGGAGAAGGGTACTGTCTCATGGGTAATTGCCACTCTGCAGGAGTCAGCTGCTCTAACTGCCTTGAATTGGCTGGGCACTTGGTACAGCTGCTGAGAATCTGCAAACACCTGGTCAACCATAGTGTGATTAGCCCCAGTGTCTACCAAAAGTTTGTGGGTGTTCCCACAAAAATGGAAGAGATAGGTCAAGCAGGTTACTTTATTTGAAGAATGGCTTGCTTGGAGAACAGGGTTGCTACTATGGCTCTGGAAGACGTTGAGAGTTTCAACATCATGCACATTATAATCACAGGGGTTCTTTGCAAGGAGAGATTGAGAGCAAGGGTCAAGTGGGGTTGTAGAACCTCTCCATCTACAACCCCCAGACTTTTCATGGGTCCTCAATTTGCGCTAATTGGAGTTCCCCCTTGCGGGGACACTTAGCCCCATTCTCTTGTTGGCAGGGCTGGTGGCAGCCCACCTGATTGTGGGCATTGCCAGGTGCGGGGCAAGACTGGGGTGATGTGTCATTGGACCTACAGAAGCCCATGGAAGCCTGATTATTGGCCTTCACAATGGCCTTGTAACATTTGTCAATGGAAGTACAGCGTCCCACAGGAACCCACTTGCAGATATGGGGCTTGAGCCCATTGACTATTAGTGTAAGGATCATGGCATTCCTGTCAGTAACATCTTTTGGGGCAGCGGCAAGGGCCTGTTGCCAGGCTGCAAGATATTCAGGGATGGGCCTGGTCTGTTTAATGGCCAGGAGGGGGTCCCACCACAATAGGTGAAAAGGTTTCACTATAGCGGTATTTTGCGGGATCCCTGAACAACACCCAAGTGACATCTATCTCCTGTCTGACCCAGTTGGTGAACCACACTGCAGCAGGCCCCGTAAGGCGCCCCAAAGTGGTGGCAACCCACATGGGCTCAGGCACCTGACAGATACAAAGGCGGGTCTAAGTAGAGTGGAGCAAACTGACAATGTCAGCTCCTTTGACACTACCCGCAAAAGACTCAAGTTGGAGATTTAGCATGTGTTGGAAAAGGTCCAATTGGGGCAGGGTGACACTTGTGTTGCGCTGCCCAAGGCAGAGACAGTTGTACACGCTTGTGAGCACCAACTGATCTTGGTAGATAACATACCCCTCAGGGATGTCCCTCTCAGGGATTGTAAGAAAAGTTTCTTGATGGGGAGTAGCCATACGGCCTGTACTCCGTCCTTTCTTGGGGGGATTTTTCTTTTGGGTAGGTTGTGAACCTACTGCTGCTACCACTGTTGCAACTGAACCAATTAGAGTTCAGTATTTGATTGGGGAAGACAACAGTCCAATAGAAAGGTCAGAAATGAATAGAATAAAGTATTTTTTATTGTAGAATATTGTAATTAATATACTATATGGGGAAAGCCACAAGACCACAAGGAGGTGGCATAATCACATGTTCTATTTAAGGGTTGAAGCCAAGGAATAACTTGTGCGGGGATCAGCAGGTCAAATTGGTAGAGCTCCTAATTAGGAGAAAGTACCAGCAGTTCAATATTTCCTTCAGATTGATCCATGTTGTTAGATACGTCAAAGGGTGGTGTAAGAGAGGGGGCTAGACTAACAAAGTCTGGCTCCCATCCTGGTGGGATCAACCACCAGGATGCCATCCAGTGCAGGACTGGGATAGCCACTTGAAGAGGCCTCCCAAAGAAGACCAACTGAGAAAAGAGAGGGAAGTAGGCATCCAGGGCCATAACCAGGGCTCCAGTGAGCAATCACAGAGAGTAATCCCAGGTGGGAGGAATATCTGAATCCAACATGGGGATTTGGTGCAAGGAGGGTAGGGAGGGAGCTGTGACTGCTTTGGGTTGAGGGTTTGTCAAGTCAGAGAAAGGGGGTTTGTTAGCCCCCAATTTGGGAGAGGGTGATAACCCCTCAGGATAAGGGACTGACCAAGGCAACTGGGCAAATGTAGCTAAGATGATGGGGACCTGGGTGAAATGACTGAAGGCATTAGAAAGCAGAACAGGAGTAGAGCCAGGCAATTGAGTGATCAGAGTAAGTTTGTTCCAAATACCAGGGCTGGTGGACTAAACCAAAAGGAAGATGGGCACCAATACCATCATGGCTCTCTTATATAAAGGAGACAACATGGTATCAGAGGGGGTTTTTAACCAAAACTTCCAGGCGGACAGTCCATGAGTACTGGGGAAATAAGAAGAGATCAGGCCAAGTTTGGATCCTCTTGGATCAATTCTCAACAGAAAACTACGGGCAGGCAGGCAGGCAGACCAGACAGAAGCGGGAGGGAATACAGCGGCTGGAGTCAGGACAATAATCTTTATTATTAAATAAAACTTCAAAATACAAATAGATTTGCAAAGTCAGGAGCTTTATTCAATAATTGGAATTGGTAATCAAGGGACCTGACAGCTCATGCTTTCATTATATTCAATGGGGGTGATAGGGCCAAGGTTTTTTAAAAGGGGTTATTGGAAAGCAAACTAAAGGGGGCCAGTTGAAAGTCACTGCCTAATCTTCCCATGGTCTGGACCCAAGAAAATAGGGGCAGTAGGCCCGGGTGTAGGGTACAGTTAACTGATTAGCTAGGAGCATTCCAAGGACTCAGGGTGCATATTACCCCTAATGCCTTCCTCTGACGTCCCAACTGGAGGGCTCCTATTCCCAATTACTTTGGGCCAAGGGACTCCCGGGCTGGAGGAATCACGTGCCTGGGATTCCACTGATTGTGAGATTTTATGCCCAATTTTTCCGGGTCGTGGGTTAGACACATCCTGTGCCATGTGGCTTGTGTTTTTACGTTGGCCCACCAATTGTCTCAAAACAGGCTGATACCAGGAAAGCAAACAATCCAGCTGGATTAAAGTCTCCTCCATAGTTGGAGGGGACTCCAGAGAAGGGCTTGGGGATTCAGCCGTGAAGGCCAACACAAAGCACTCATCCACCATGTGGGCCAGATCATCCAGGTTTCAAAGGGGTTTTTCCTGCACACGGCCCACCTTTTTTGATGGTCTGGGAAAAACATCCCAATTCAGGGCTAAAGGTGGGCCTTGGAACTTTACAGGCGGCTCTTTGAGTGCCCCTGTGTATTGTAAGATACATTAGCAGGCAAGGAGGGAAGCTTGGTTGCAACAAAGGTCATCATCACCAGAATAGTAAACAACACCATCACTTATAGGGTGTTCTTGGTATAAGACACTTATACTGCAGATGTGGTATTTTCATTAATCTTATAGAGAGTGTACAGACTGTTCTAGATACCACATATGAGACTTATGTGAGTGATGGAGAAGGGCAAAATGATAACAAAGAGCCACATTATTATCAAACTTTGAAGGAATAGCATGTGCTCAAAAAGGTACTGTGTTTTATAGCCAGGTGCCTATGCCCTGTATCTTGAAAGAACTCAATGAGTTTTTGCCTATCACCAAAAAAACCTAAACATGAGGTGATTCAAACTCCATGTGTGAAACCCCCAGCAAGCTTATCAAAGACACTCATGACTAAAAGAAGAGCCGCAGCAACTGTAGTTATATCAGAAAAATCAGCGCATAGACTATATATTATGTACCTGAAAGCTGGCAGAATTCTCCTTATGGATAAACACAAGCATGAGCCAAATCCTTAATAAGGAGAAAATCTGGGCAATCAAGCAATGTATTACCCAAAATTTCCTCCTTGAACTAGCAAATATACATGCTATATTCAATATGTTTTTAGAATTGAGGCCTCAATTTTCTTTTATTATCATGTAGTAAAGGGTCTGCGGTTTTTGTGGAAAAAACTTGGGGTATCTTCATATAACCAAAACAGTCCATCAAACATCAAGACCCAGAAAAAACATAAATATATCAAGACATACATTACACTAAAAGACAAAGGCATAGTAAAATTTTACTACATCAATGAATTTTCTGGTGTGTCCTTCATGTACAATGCTGGCAGATATGAGTCTAAAGATGCTAAGGATGACATATCCCAGTGTGTGTCTGTTTGTGCTGTGGTTGAATCAATGATAACTCTTCTTGGTCCCCTTGGTATTGAACTATACCAGATGATCAAGGGTTCCCATAATAGTGATACCTTTATTGAATTTCTCCAATTGGTTCAGGAGCACCTAAGAATCACTAGCTCAAGGTTCACCAACATCATTGTGTTGGATAATGTTGGGCTCCACAAGGTGGCTGATATTATTGAGAAATCCCCAATAATTGAGACAGGTGTGGCAATTAGTTCACATCAATTGGCAACATTATCTATGCACCTATTATTTATTCCTTCCTATTTCCTATTCCTGAACCCAATTGAGGAAGTCTTTGGGTGGCTCAAGCAAGTTGTTAAGTGAGGTACCCCAACTGGGCCCAAGGCCTTGTTTGATTTGCTGTAGGTTGGGATCCATACCCTTCCAGAAGAGACAGTGGCAAAGTTCTATACCTATTCTGATTTGATATCCCTGATTGTCTTGCTAAACAGCCAATAATTAAAAATTCTCATATTTTCTATACTTTTATTTTTTAATGAAGAATTTATAGTAAATAATTTTTTAATGTAGGCAATTAACCATCAGGTATAATAAAAATTAACAAAGCAAAATAAATTGATTGACTGAAATTTTTAAGCTTTAACACATATTTATTAGGGTTGTTATAATAGTCTAGAAATATAGTAGAGTTTAATAGTTAATATAAATATCAAGATGTTTGAATAGGATATTATGATATTTATTGTGGGTTTGATTGGTGGAACTCTAGGACTTCTTTTTGAATTGAAGTAAATATTTCTATGACTAGGGTGTAGGTTGACATGGCTCCCTGATTAAATAACTTGTGGCAGCTTGAATAGGGAAATGCTGTGATACAATTGGACAGGAAAATTCTTTTTTGGGGAGCAGAAATCCCATAAGTGGCTGAAATAATAACTGCATCTTGGATAACATGTTCAATTGAGTTATAACCAGGTGCAATTTTCTTTCTGTCTGGATATTTTTGCTCTTTTTCCAGTTTTATTGTAATATCAAGTGTGTTAAAAAATACTGCTTTAATTCTCATCAATATAACAAGACTTAGTGTGATAATCCACACAAGGAGCTATTTTACAGGTAAGGGCTTAATATTGCTCAAATCAAGATTTGATACATAAATCAGGTAATTATTGGTTGTTTATTAATATGTCTAGCTTTGGTTAGTAAGAGCAGTAGTCCATGCTTTGGGGTGGTAGTAAGGCGGCCCCTTATCAGTGATGTGAAAGGATGGAGAATTTGGGTCTGCCCTAGGATGACTATAACAAGGGGTATACATATCCTTAGATTTACTAGGGTGTAATACAGCTGGGGCTAATCCCTGGGATTTATGTACTTAAGTAGCACTGAAATTCTGATATTAACTGTCAAAACAACATGGTTGACCCCCAGTAAGGTTCTGTCTAAACAATTATGTGGCCTGCACCCTACTCTACCATGACCTGAAGCCAAATTTGAAAGTTGACTCAAATTACCAAATCCATCAACAGGACTTAGTGACAATCCCAGTACAGTAGATAACTTGATTTAGCACTTGGATCATTATAAGGATCAAGTCATCCCCTGTTCAATCCAGCTGAGATATCTTCACAATCCTGTTCCTTTAGCACAATTCACCTCAAACTATATAACATATATATCTCAATAAAGAATATTATCTTTTTTTCAATTTTCTCCCTTGTAACTATGCTAAAACAGCACAGTTACAACATAACTGTGATGAGAATATAGTTGGGCAACTTTACCTAGGATGAGGGTAAAGTTTCTCTCTCTGTGACTTTAAGATAGCTTTAAGGAAGTCTTAAAGGTGCCAGACAAGCATAGATATTCCAGAACCAACATTAGGGTGGCTGTCCAGAGAAAAAGCTGCAAAAATGAATGATTTCCAGGTTTTTAGGAAGTGAAGTGGAATAATTTGCGTCTGAAAGCTCAAGATAAACATCTGAGCGAGTAAAAACAGTGGTAATGCATGAGGAATTCCTGCTTCTGATGACCTAAAGTGTAGGTCACTGATAGGGGTCAAGTCTAGGTTAATTCACTTGTGGCAAATTATTGCCTGAGTCTGAGGTGTTGACTTATGGGGACTACCATGATTGAGAAGCTCAGATGGAGGACATCTGTTGAGAACAGCAGAAAGAAGGAGCAGAAAGAATAGGTAAATGTCATTTGTTGTGGCTGGAAAGAGAAAAGGAGAAAGAACAAGGAGAAAAGATTTAAAAAGATGCAATAGAAAAACAAGATATATATAAAGCAGAGAAATAAAAGAATTTTAATAAAAAATAAACAAAAATAATATTAAAGAGGAATAATTTTAAACAATAAAAGGATTAAATAAATAAAAAGAACTATATAATAAATTAAGTGAAAAATAAATTAAGTAAATAAATAAAAAGAATTAAAAAAATCAAAAAGGAATTTATTAAAAATATTGAATGGAACATGAGCATATGCAGACAGGAACAGTACAGGGAAACTTTGAGAAAGAGTGAAAAACATTTTGCTGTGGACTATAGCACAGAGCAAAAGCAAGACAATGGGGCATTTAAGTTTTGTCAAGGGGGGAGATTGTGGGGAAATGTTGAGCAAATCATGGGTAAAAACCCTTATTTAAAACATAAGGAAAAACAATTGAGTTAATATGGGAAAACATAGCAAGAAAACAGGGAAACCGTTCAAAACACGGGCCAAGGGTTTCTCTGGGAAGCAGGGATGGCAGGTTTAAGCAAGAGGCAACAGCAGGTAGCCTGGGGAAACTTTTTGTATAATTCACAAATCTGGGTGATTGATTGGCTTCAGGTGAAGACTTGTTTTATCAATGTTTTTCATTGGTAAACTAAAGGGGGAAAGCCTAATAAATCAGGGGGTTGGCAAAGAAAAGTCTGCTCTGATTGGTTAAGGTAATAAAGAAGCTTTAATATATTATAGATAGAGAGAAAAACAATGGTTTAAGCCTTGAGAAAAAACTCTGAAAAGAAAACATATGAAACAAAGATCTATTTAAGAGAAAACATACTGAAACAAGGGAAAACATGGAGAAGAGCAAGGAGAAATAGAGCAGGAAGCCACGGAAAATGATCCCAAGACATAGAGCAAGGAGCCCAAGGCCAAGGACAAGGAGCCCAAGATATAAGGCAAGGAGCTCAAGATCTGACCCATCAAAAACGCTCTCTAAAACAGTCTTCAAACACATAAAATTTCTAAGGGGATCTTCCTGGTTCAAATAAATGTCCATCTTTCCCCTAAGCTCTTTCATTGATTTCACATAGATTATCATGAATAAAACTCACCATAATTTCTATCCTAGCACACAAGAGGAGGATTTATACAAAAAAGCTTCAGAAAGTTTTCTACTAGTAAAACATCTGATGAGAAGTAGGATCAATTAACTGAACAACCCAGAATGACCCCCAGAGGCAAGGAGTTCCTAGAAAAGGAGTTCAAGAGAATGTTCCAGGACTGGTACTAACCCAAGGAGGGGAGCACACCTGCTGAGGTGATGGTATACAGAGGGGATGCTAGGATATTCATTGGGAAGGTTTTTGAGGAATTTGCAATCCTCCAGGCCAAGTATAACATCTTAGCCAATGAATCACCCCATCTGGGGAATGAAAGCTTATCCCAGTTAGCACCAGGCATTGACCTAGGACATATACTGATGTCTGAGGAGCTAGAGCATCATATTTGGGTTTCTTAATAGAAAATTCTGTGGGGTTTCAGGTACATACTATACAGCATATGTGCTTATTTTTCTGATACACTGACAGTTATCACGACCTTCTTGTAATCCTGAGTGTCTTTGATAAGCTTGCTGAGGGTTTCATACATGAAGTTTAGGATCACCTAATGTTTGGGTTGGTTGGTGATATGGATGAGCTCATTGGTCTCTTTCAAGACAAAGGTAATAGGCACCTGGCTTTAAAACTCAGTAACTTTCTTTTGCACCTGCTGCCCCTTCACAGTTTGAAAATACAGTGGCTCATTGTTTTTGTCTTCCCTTTGCCATCACTCACATAAGGCTCATAGGTGGCATCCAGGACAGGCTAAAACTCTCTATATTACTAGTGGGAATACCACCTCATAGGTACACTGGGTTGTATACCAAGAACACCCTATCAGTGATATCATTTACTGTTCTGGTAGTGGTGACCTTGGTGTATTTTCTGGTCGGTTTTTGGACTTTTGGATTTATGCTCCATGCCAATGCTGTAAAGTTCTGTGGCCCACCTTTGGCCCTGGATCAGGATGCATTTCCCAGACCATCAAAAAAGTGGCCTGTGTGCAGGCAAAACCCCTCCAAAACCTGGAGGACTTGGCCCACACAGTGGATAAACGCTTTGTGTTGGCCTTCCCGGCTGAAGTTCCAATTTCTCCTTTGGAGTCCCCTCCAACTGCAAGGAGACATTAATTCAGCTAGATTGCTTGTTGTCCTGGTGTTGCCCGGTCCTGAAACAACTAGCAGATCAACAGAAAAATGCAGGCCATATGGAGCTTAAAAGACCTAACCTGCAGCCCAGGGAAATTGGGTATCAAATCCTGCAATCAGTGGTGTCCCAGGTAGCCAATTCCTCTGGCCCAGAAGTCCTTTGGCCCAAAATAATTGGGTTCTGGAGCTCTCCAGTGGAGAAGCCAGAGGAAGCCATTAGGGGAAATGCGCACCCTGAGTCATTGGAAGGCTATTAGCTATTTGAGGGACTGAGTTTTACATCCGGGCCTGCGGCCCTTATTTTTCTTGGTCTCAAACCAGGAGAAGATTGGCCAGTAGTCTTTAATAGGCTCCCCTTTAGATTGCACTCCAATAGCCCCTCTAATAGCCCCCCAGTCCTATCATCCCCCCTCTGAATAAAATGGAAGCATGGGCCGTCAGGTCCCTTGCTTACCAATTCCAATTGTTGAATAAACTCCTGACTTTGAAAATTCTTTTGTAGTTTTGAAGTTTGTTAAATAATAAAGGTAATTGTCTCAACTCCCGCTGTTGTCCCTGCCTCCTGTTTTCCCTGGCTTGCCTGCCCAACTGCCCATCGTTTTTTGTTGGGAGTTGTTCCGAGAATATTAATTCAGATCATTCCCTGATATTTACCTGTGCACTTGGTCCGTCCGCCCAGAAGTTTTAGCAAAAAGGGCACCCCGCTGAAATCATGTTGTCTCCTTTGTACAAGATGGCTATTTGGATACTGGTGCCTATTTCTCTATTGTTCTGGTCCTCCAACCCTGTCTTTTGGAGCAAACTTTCCTTGATTTCTTGATCTTCTGAGTTTATTCCTGGTCTGTTTGTAAATGTAATTGGAAATTTCACCCAGTTTCCCACCAACTCAGTATCCTATGGTTTGTTCTCTTGGTTGTCTTCTTATCTTGAATAACTGTTGCCCCTTTAGAATCCGGTACTACTGAAACTCCTTCTTCTGACTTGGACAACCCTTCCCCATCAGCAGTTTCAGCTTCCTTCCTACCCTCCTTGCATCAAATCCCTGAGTCAGATGCAGAGGTCCCTCTCACTTGGGATTGCTCTCTGTGGTTACTTACTGGAGCCTTGGTCATGGCTTTGGATGTATACTTCCCTTCCTTTTCACATCCAGTCTCCTTTGGGAGGTCCCTTCAAGCGGCTATCCCAGTCTTGCACTGGATGGCATCCTGGTGGTTGATCCCACCAGGATGGGAGCCAGACTTTGTTAGTCTAGCCCCCCTCTCTTACAAATGCACTCTGTGCTCCATGAGCTGGTTGTGTAAGTGCAACCTCACCATGTTCTCTCCTCTCCTGTCTCCTTCCTGAGTAGGCACTTGTGTTGCACTAACTCAATCCTTTGACCCATGATGGTGTCCACATCTGTGCTGTACTCCTTCATCTCCTTGGCTCTGTTGTTGGGATGCGTCCATTTTGGTATAAAAATAAATTAAAATTAAAATCAGTTTATCTATATAAGTTATTTATTTTAATTTTTATCTGTCCATATATAGTGGTAAAAAAGCTTGTACTCACTAATATTTATTTCAATTTAGATTTTATAATTTCTATATTTATTATTTTTGTTTGCAGATGTGGACTTTTAACTGCATATATTGATATATTTTATTTTTTCATTTTTTAATCCAAAAACAAACACTTAGAATATTAATTCCAAATTCTGTTGTAGATTGCATCTATTGATTAAGATGTACTGGTAACAGTATTCTAGATTCATAAATTTTTATTGACATTTGGTATTTTGTTGTCTGTTTCAGTTGATATAAAGGTTTGTTGTTAGATCAAGTTTTACACTTTAGTGACTGAGTTAATTTTTTTGTTAAAAATCAAAGTGAAAATAGTCACTTTTTTGTATGTGAAACTAATTTAGTTTAGTGTTTAACATTTTTGTTGTTGAATCATCGTTTATTTGTTCTCAGCTTAATAATTTGTTGTGTGTTGATCATTTTTACCAAATAATGTACATTTTCTGTAGAATTAGCCCCTATTTCTATCAAAAAAGTCAAAAATTGTTATTTGACTGAACTAATTTTTCTGAACTGGACCATTTTTGTTTATCTCATCTGTTTGTAAAACTACCATATTATGTGTGATCCCAAAAGTAACACTATACTTTATTCCCAGATAGTATAGGGAAGGCTTTGATTTATCAAAAAGAGTAAACTAACTAATGAATTCTAAAAGCTGCCTTTCTAGCTATCACCTTTTTGGTGCCATATTATAGGGTATTACTTAGTAATTTTTCACTAATAGCCTTATTTGGATAGTACTCATTTCATTTTAATTTGTTATGACACCTTCTTGATGCAGTTTTTGAGATGCTGCATTAAAAACACTATGTAAAAATAACTAATTGGCAATTTTTAAGCTCTTTTAATTTGCTTAAGTAAGTATGGACTCTATTATAAAAATCTTTGAGATGTTATTTTTTGAGATAGAGATTTTGAGATGGTGTATTACATCAATTGAGTGTAAATTTTTTATGACACAATCCCAGTTTCAGTACTTCACTCTTTATCTCAGCACCTAGAGCAACTAGAGTTATTGTGTTTGGTACCATTTTGATCGGAATTATATGAAAAAGTTAGCAAGTAGTTCTTATTTTATAAAAATCATCTTGTTGAGTTTTAATATTGACACAGCTAATTTACTCCACTGACCTTATAATTAGGATGCTGCACTGGTGATCAAAGTTAACTATGAAGCAATCTGGAGCCACTTAGATCAGTGAAGCAACAAGTGGAATATTATATTCTGCAATTCAAAATAAGTAAAAATTAAAAGAGTGAAAGCCAGTCATCTCGAACTTAAACTAGTATTTATATGTTAATTTCGGTCAGATCTCTTTAAATAGATCATGTTCACTTTCTCCAGTCAAGACAATCCTCAGCATAGAGCTTAAATAACCAATCATATAAAAGTGTAGCAAGTCAATGCAGATTTATATCTTTTAGTGTGAATTGTTGGTAGAACATCATGTAATATCTTCCTTTGTTTGAAAATTGTCTCAGACCATATTTTGGAACATGGTTCTTAGCCAAGGTTGTTCCAAAACATGCTTCCTGAACTAAACAAAATACATGAGGTCCTCAGCTGCACAAGATACATTTATAACAGCTATGGCTGGGAGCATGGGTGCCACACAGGGAAGCTTTGACTCAGCCCGGCTAGCTTGCAGCTCCGGGATGCCACACCAAAACATAATTACATAATATTTAAAAATGCTAAAAATAAATCCTAGATTTGAGTGACCCAGAGCCAGAAACTGGCTGCAGCTATCATAGGGTTGGCCGAAGCAGCCTGGTATCATAGCAATGATCCCAGCCATTGCTGTAGCCAATGGTTAAGGGCTTTGTTTTTCTGTGCCGGAATCTTTCCCTGTTTGTTAGGGGTTGCATGTAAGGATGCACTAATTAAAGCTATTGCCTTGGCTATCGACTTTAAATATAAAATAATATGTAAATGTCAATTTGATTTCTTACAGCTCAAGTGCACTCAAGCTGACATTAAAGAGGCTTGTTTTTTGATTATTAATTTGTTGCGCACCGCAAACGCAACCATATGAGAACTAGATTTAGTTTAGTATTTAAATGGAATACTTGTCTGATTGTAAAAATCAAGTCAGACAAATCAAAGTGGATCTGGGAGCTGATAAGAGGAAAGCGTGGTATAAATAGAGGACACCCACACTTAAACTCTCAAATGAAATCTTTTGCCTTCTTCGCTTCCATCTTTGCCCAAGCTATTGCAGCTATAGCCACTCCCATCACTATCAAGGACAATAAGCCATATGCCTTGGACTTTCGCAAGTTCAAATGTGAGGGAAGCTCCAGGCTTACTGTCACTCTACTTAAAGCAAAAGGCCGCCAAACATACTTGTACCCCGTCTTTCAAAAGAAACAGCATATTAAGCTCTTTAAACTTACCCACGGAAAATATGTGAAATCTAAAAGAAACAAGAAGTTGCCTAAAGGTAAAAATCACGGATCAAAATACCGCTCTGTCTTAGCCAAATACAAAATTAAGAAGGTTTTATTTACCTCCAATAACAAAAATCCCAAGTACTCTGTATACGTCATTCCTCCCAAAGGCAGCCGCAGAACAGTCCAAGGAAAGCCCCACAAGCTGAATGTTGATATCCAAGCCGACTTTGAATGCCGCGATAAAAATAATAATACCCAGCAAGAAATCTTCACTACCCCTATTACTTTCACCAGCAATTGACGCACTTTGGGGTTAGGTATTCAGCACTCTTGTCCTGCCATCTCTTCCATCCTCTTTCTCTTATATTTTTGACTTGGTTTGTTGAGAAATTATAAATAAAATATATAAGTTTTCAAATTCAATAATGGATTTTAAATAACACAAAGTAGGCTTTGTTGAACTTAAAACTCAACAAAACCTAATCTCCAATTGTTAAGGATCCAGCAAATCGGCGCCTTTAGTCAAGGCATCAAAGCTATTCAGATTTTTCATTGGATTTATCAAATAACCTCAGCCAAATAAAAATATAGGTTTTATAGGGATTTTATTAAAAGCCAAATGCCTAAATCCAATCAGAAATAAGATGTCGATGAAACCAAACATTGGATTTGGCCAATTGATGATTAATTATTTTAAGACTTTTCAGTATTCAACCTCACATCCAAGAATATCCTATTTGATTGAAACTTACCCAACCAAGATACCATCAACCCAATGCGTAGTAGAAAAGCCGGTGGGATACACTATCTAGAAAGACGCCATCTAGAAAATGCCATCTAGAAATCCTATGTCAAATTTCTGGCAGAATTGTGTCAAATAACTTAAAAATTAATAAAAACCCCAAAAAATCAGAATAGTAAGAAAAACATATGGCTAGACTTAAAATAATCCAAAGATTTCAAATCTGCAATAATAATATGGGATCATCTAGTACCAACTTTAGTGTGCAAATCTCCAAAGTCAACACACCCCAAAACTGTGATATTTCCATATTGAAATTTGCTCCTATGTTTGTATCAATGTACTAAAAATTAAGTAAAAATTAAATGTTTGGAAGTAAAGTATTTAATGAAAGAGTAACTTGATCAGGCTTCAGTCCCAAAAGTCTTTGCAATGCCTTTAAGATGGATAAGGCAGCCTTCTCTGGTGTAATAGGTCAAAAACTCATTGGTAACACTTGTAAACTTGACCTGCTGATCTGAATGCTTGGATAAAACAGCTTTGCTTTTGATGGCCTGAGAGTAAAGCTTGTCCCCATAGATATACCAGATCTTCAGCTTCTTGATAATCACAATGAATCTGGGCTTCTTTATCTTAACCAGGCAAGAAAATTGATTATACCAATCTTCAAGTGATGAGGTGATCTTAGTTACACTGTCCTTAACCTGATTATTACATTTCCAGTTAATGAAGACACTACCCTTGCATATATAAAATCATTAATGAAGCATTTTAAAGCTGAAAACCAAATATTACAGATCCTTTTATGATAAGGAATAAAATCAGTAAATCAAAAGTGGGTTTTAATGGCTATGTTACAGGGAGATAGTACTATCAAAGGTGAGTTAATTTGAGTTGGCATATTATATGTGGTCATAAATTAATATAATACTTTATTCCCAGTTAATCAGGAAAAGGCTTGGATTTTTCACATAAAAGTATAATTTATTATTTGATTACAGATGCCGTCTTTCTAGATGCTGTATTTATAGATGCCGTATTTCTAGATGGAATATTTTAGGGTATTTATTAAGTCTTTTTATATTCAAAAAATATTATTTAGATAACACTATTTTTATCTCAATTTGTGATAGCACTTTCTAGATGCCTTTTTTCTAGATGGAGTATTAGAAACCAATATATAAAAAATAACTATTTAATAAATTTTTTTTTTAATTTTGCCAATGCAAATTCTGACCCTATTGCAAAAAATTTTCTAGATGGTGTCTTTCTAGATGGCATTTTCTAGATGGTGTATTGCACAAAAAGTTGCTTCATATTTTTATTTATAAAATCAAGCTTGTCTTTAATGTCAGCCCGAGTGCACTAAAGCTGAAAAAAAGCATATTGATATTTCTATACTATTTTATATTTAAAGCCATTTGCCAAGGAAACAGCTTTAATTGGCTCATCCTTACATGCAACCCCTAACAAACAGGGAAAGATTCCGGCACAGAAAAACAAAGCCCTTAACCATTGGCTACAGCAATGGCTGGGATCATTGCTATGATACCAGGCTGCTTCGGCCAACCCTATGATAGCTGCAGCCAGTTTCTGGCTCTGGGTCACTCAAATCTAGGATTTATTTTTAGCATTTTTAAATATTATGTAATTATGTTTTGGTGTGGCATCCCGGAGCTGCAAGCTAGCCGGGCTGAGTCAAAGCTTCCCTGTGTGGCACCCATGCTCCCAGCCATAGCTGTTATAAATGTATCTTGTGCAGCTGGGGACCTCATGTATTTTGTTTAGTTCAGGAAGCATGTTTTGGAACAACCTTGGCTAAGAACCATGTTCCAAAATATGGTCTGAGACAATTTTCAAACAAAGGAAGATATTACATGATGTTCTACCAACAATTCACACTAAAAGATATAAATTTGCATTGACTTGCTACACTTTTATATGATTGGTTATTTAAGCTCTATGCTGAGGATTGTCTTGACTGGAGAAAGTGAACATGATCTATTTAAAGAAATCTGACCGAAATTAACATATAAATACTAGTTTAAGTTTGAGATGGCTGGCTTTCACTTTTTTAATTTTTACTTATTTTGAATTGCAGAATATAATATTCCACTTGTTGCTTCACTGATCTAAGTGGCTCCAGATTGCTTCATAGTTAACCTTGATCACCAGTGCAGCATCCTAATTATAAGGTCAGTGGAGTAAATTAGCCATGTCAATATTAAGACTCAATAAAATAGTTTCTATAAAATATAGACTACTTGCTAACTTTTTCATATTATTACGATTGAAATGGTACCAAACACAATGGCTCTAGCTGCTCTAGGTGCTGAGATAAAGAGTGAAGTACTGGAGCTGGGCTTGTGTCATAATTAAAGACCTGTACTCAATTGATGCTGTGAGATTAGGCTGATTGACCACAAATGATAAGGCTAATCATTGCATGCAGATCTTATCAGTTACACCCTGTATTATCACTAGATTATATTCTATTATGTAAATTAATTATATGTCATGTAATCACTAGTTTATTATATTTGATTTATATTTATAAGCTGTATAATTGTTATCCATATAGTGGTTACCATTGTTTATACACTGTGTAATCAAGGTATCATCAATCATGTTACTCCCTCTATTTCCCACTGTATAAGTATCAGCTCAGCCTCACCCAGCCTGAAAGGTGGTTGTGTGTATATAAAACTAATGATGTGTGAAAGGCTATGGAATACCAAATTTGCAACAACATTACACAGCAGATAATAATTGGATCAATATCAGATCAAGTCAGCTATTATACAGTGTATAATCCCTAACTTGACCTGTCATATTAATGAGCAGAAGGTGTATCATCCAGAAAAAGATCAATGATTAAACCCAAAAAAGGGAACAGGAATACCAACATTATACCTTCTGAAGTTGGAAGATAGAACCAGGATCATTTCTAAGCATCAACCAAATACAGTGTAGTTGCCTAGTGCCATGAGGGGCGCATAAAGGCACAGACAGTGGATAATCACCATTGGGATAGCTCAAGAAGAGCATAGGCTGTAGCTCAAGTGCCATGAACACCTTGAGAAGGCCAGTAGCAGCCCATGTACCAAGGACAGCCAATCAGGATATGCATAGCCAGCAAGGATAGAACATTGCAAAGGTAGCCACTGAGAACTTTCTGAAAGGACAATAACAGAGGTTGTTGTAGTATATGTAGATAGAGACACCTGAATGGATGACAAGAAGTTCTTAATTACACCTGGATAGATTGCAGCTGCTGGCTAGAATGTACTCCAGTCTCAATAAACGTAATTATCTACAAAGATCTATTCTACTGTAATCTGTAGTGCTCCTTGCATAGGACAGGTAGAGCACATTAGCAAGTATAAAATCTCTCTGTAGCTTTGAACATACCAGCAATATCCAAGATTGCTCAACACCCTTATTAAAGTAACAATTAAGTAAAGTTACAGTAGTTTTCAAACCAGTTGAGATAAACAAAAAATCTCAGTCTAAAAACAAATACAACTCAGTCTAAAAGAAAAATCAAGGTGGATCCAAATCCATTATAATTTAATTTAAATTCCTTAATTTTTTATTTTGTTTTTAGACTGAGATTTTTTGTTTATCTCAACAGGTTTTGTCGTGTTTGGCTCCTGGTGACAACATCCAGGAGGACACAGCGGGAAATCTTTATAACAAAAGATTTGAGGTTTGAAGCTAGCCTTGAGTTAGCCTTCAGGGAAAAATTAAGGGCACATACCTTAATTTCCTGGAATACAATATGAAGGCTTCCTTTTGGAAAAAGGAAAGGAAAAGACTTTAAGAATATTAAAGCCAACACAAATGTGGATAAACTTGTCTTTATTAGGAGAAATAATTCTACTTAAATAGTAGACAAGGGACAGGGATCACTCAATAGGTAGACAGAGTGGCTGAGGGGGTCACGTTGGGATGAGGTCATACCAGGATCAGACAAGGGAAGGTATGGTATTCCAGAATGGGTGGATATTGGCACAGACTCATTTACAAAAGGTGAAGAATTCCTGAACTCAAAAGAAAAATCATTCAAATCTTAGCATACATCATTATTTGAAGGCCATATCAAAATAGCATTAATGGCGCAATTTCCGACATCTCCCCTCTTAAGATTGGGCACAGGGAGTTGACATTTTCAAAGGAATTTGGAGTAGACTTGGGCAAAAGGATGTCCAGAGGACAGCAGTTTCACAGTATACTCAACACCTTTCTTAAAGGTGACCTCACAAGGCCCAACCAAGAGGGAGTCTAGCTTATGGACTCTACCTCCTGTACAATTATGATAGTAGAGAACCAAGTTGCCTATTTGATACTCAGGGAGGGGAATTCTAGCAGCATTGGACAGGGAGAGCTCTAGAGCCTTGACCTTGTAAGCAGTGGAATATGCTGTTGCTTGGATGTCAATGATACAATTAATTAAGTCTTTAACATGGGCCTCAGGATTGGTAGACACATCAACTTCAATCAAGGGGGGTCCCAAGATTGAGGGGATGGCGGCTTCACACCCATACAGCATGGCAAAAGGGGATTGTATAGTCACTTGGTGCCTACTGAGTCAATAAGAAAAGAGGGCAGCAGGGAGGAACATATACCAGTTGGCGGCATCAGAGAGTATGAGTTTCCTCATTATGGATACCAAAGAGGAATTGGCTTGTTCAACAGTTCCATTATTTGATGGGTTATACAACACGGAGAAAGATTGGTGGGTACCCATAGCTTCTACAATAGATGTGATGAGGCAAGAATTAAAGTTGATGCCATTGTCAGAAAGCAAGACTTGAGGGCAGCCATGTTGGTAGAAGATGTCTTGCAGCAAGAAATTAGCAGTGGTCTTGGCAGTTATATCTTTTGTAGCTCTAGCTTCAACCCATTTGCTAAAATTGTCTATGGCAGCTAAGATAAAGCAACACCCAGATCTAGACCAAGGGAGAGGCCCAACAGCATCAATACTCACATTGTAGAAGACGTGTTTAGGGGGGATGAGTTTAAATTGGTGTTGGGGTGGGCAAGGGTGTTGGAGTTGGCACAAATGGCAGGAGGCAAGAACGTCAGGGATCAGAAGGTGCATGTTTTCCAGTAGAAGCTCTTGCATAGCTAGTCATGGGTTTTGGCTAAACCTCCATGTCTAGTATCAATGGGAGATTGGAGAATAATGGCTATTCTCATGCTAGGGCAAACGTAGGGTAGATAGTCATTGTTGACTTTTTTGAAGAGCTGTCTATCTCAAATCACAGTGTCTTTAGATAGGGTTTTTAGCGCCAGTTGAATGTCTTCTGTCTCAGTAGTCCAAGAGTCAGGGTATCCTATTAATTCATATAGTCAATCAGCGCCAGCGGGGTGGATAGCTAGGATTGAAATCCTTGACAAGCCATCAGCATTCTGATGTTGGGCCCCAGGACAATGTACCACAGTGAAATTGTATCCTTGCAGGCGCAGAGCCCAACGTGCTAGTTGACCTTCCAGTTCCTTCAGTTGTTGCAGCCATTTAAGGGAGGAGTGATCTGTGATCACAGTGAAGTGGGTCCCATAAATGTAGTGTCTGAATTGCTTTACAGTATGCAGTACCACCAGACATTCCTTTTCAGTGACGCTGTAGTTCTTCTTGTGTTTATTGAGGACCCAAGAGGAGTAGGCTACAGGTCAATCAACACCTTTGTTGTTGAGCTGCTCTAGGATGGTACCCACAGAAACTCTGCTTTCATCAGTATACAAGATGAACTCTTTATCATAATCAGGGTAGACTAGGATAGGAGCCTCTTTGAGTTTGGCCTTCAACACTTTGAAGGCTTGTTGCTGGCTGTTAGTCCACTCAAAGGAGACATTGTAAAGAAGTTGGACTAGGGGTTCACTCAGTTCAGAAAAATCAGGTATGAACTGTTGGTAGTAGCCCATCATACCAAGAAATACTTGGACCTCTCAAAGATTTGTGGGAGGTAGCATCTTGTCAATGGCTTCCACCTTATTATTCATGGGGTGGATTCCAGTTTGGGTGACCTCATGACCTAAGAATTTGAGTTGCTCTTTAAAGAAGGAGCACTTGGAGGGTTTTAGCTTCAAGCCAGCTTTGTGTATTTTGATGAAGACAGCCTTGAGGTGTTCCAAGTGGTTGGTAAAGGTAGCACTGAATACAGTGATGTCATCAAGGTACACGAGGATACAAGAGAGCTTTAGATCTCATAGGATGGAATCCATAGCCCTTTGAAATGTAGCCAGGGCATTGCAGAGTCCTTGGGGCATCTGAGTAGGTTCATAGAGTTCCTCAGAGGTAATAAGAGCAGACTTCTCTTGGTCTTCTGGCAATAAGTTGACTTGACAGTATCCAGAGGCTAGATTCATGTCCAAGAAAAACTTGGAACCACCCAGCTGTCTGAGAGCATTGTCAATTCTGGGCAAGGGGTACAAGTCTTTCTTGGTGAGCGAGTTCAGGCGGCAGTAGTCCATCACAATACAATGTCCTCCGTCCTTTTTCTTGAGAATCAGTAAAGGTGAGACCCAAGGTCTTTGAGAGGGAGCCAAGAGTATAGCATCTAGGAGTTGTTTGAGCTCCTTAGATACCTGGGCATCCTCTACCCTACTACAGCAGTATAGTTTGGCACAAAAAGGAGGTGCATCACCAGTATCAATCTGATGGATGACCCCTTATGCTAGGCCATAGTCTGTAGGTCCAGAGGCAAAGATATCACTAAATTGATCAAGCAGGTCCAACACATCCTTTTTTTTGGATGGGTGATAATCAAGGGAAGTTGGCAGCGGTGAATAAGGAGAGAACCTGGGGATCATCTTCAGGTAGATTGAAGTCACTGAAAGTTCCAAAAGGGTAGAGGGATGCCACTTGTTCTGCTCCCAAGATACAGCCATGCCCTACAACTTGGCCCTGAGTCACCTGCATGGTTAGGACTGTCAGGTTGGCAAGCAGCAGTTGTATAGGCTCTTTGTGAGTTCAATCTAGGATTCCTGGACACAGTCAGGGCTCTCTATGGCTTAGGGATTCAGGAGAGTAGAGTTCCAGGAACAATTTTTCAGACAGCTCATAGAAAATCTGAGAGTCAATCACCACTTGGGAGCATGGAGGAATGATGATAGCTGCCAGGGCAAGAAGAGGTACACCTTCCTCTGCAGGACAGGAAGAAGGAGGGGTGCACATATTGGAGGAATATGTCCTATACTTGAGGGAGAAGATACCCATGGGGTATTCAAGCACACAAGTTTTGAGACGTTTTCCTGGGAGTTGCAGGGGTTCCTCAAAAATCAAAAGGACCTCATACCCAAAGAGAGAAAGGTATCCATCTTTCAGGTTTACAATCCTGTTATACTTGCGGAGGAATTGTGTACCAACCAAGAGGTCGTAGCTTTTGTTCTCAAGGATGACAGCGAGAGACACAATGAGGAGTTTCCCAAATCTCATGGGTAGAGCGGAGTAGGCACCAATGTCCCAAGTTTGTGCCATGCCAGCTGTGCCATACAACTGAGTGCAGTTGAGGTCAGGAGCCAGTTTAAGCTTCTTCATTAGTTTTGAAGATACTACGCTGACTGGAGAACCCATGTCCAGGATGGCTTTAATTTTAACCTTTTGGATGGATACTTCCATACGGGTTGTATCTTTCCCAAAGGGGGGTAAGACGGCCAACACATCCTGTGCAGCCTCTAGCTCTTTTTACCATTTAAATAACATTCATCTTAAGGCAGGAATCTCCTTATACACAGTCTGCAGTGGGAGAGATACAGTCAAATTTTGAAAGAGAGCTTTGGATAGCTTGACAGCTTCTTCAGAAGAGTCAACCAAGACAGGAGGTCAATGGGCTTGGGCTAGGTAAGGGCAAGCCACCATGGCTTTGGCTTCACTTGAAAGTGCTCAAGAAGTGGTGATGGTCTTTCCAGAGCAAAGCTTGTACGGGACAGACACAGTTTCTGGAACAGCTAGAACAGAGTAGCCATAACTATCAGACTCTTCACTATCAGAATCTTCAGGTTCAGAATCACTGGAGAGATTGTGGAATAGGTGAAGAATAATTGGGCCAGAGGACAAAGGAGCTTCCTTGTCAGAAGGAGGATCAGGAGGAGATAAGGGAGATTGGCCAGTTAGCATGGTAATGCGGGGATCAGGTGTAGGTTCAACCAGCAGGGATGCAGAGCAGAGGCTTGACGTCAAGTAGTAGCTTTGAGTTCAGTTATAGCTTCCCATACTCTAGCATCAAAAACAGACGAGGTCTCAACCAAAGGATTTGGCAGAGTCACTTTGATGGAGGCCACTCTATCTTTGACATAGTTCTGAACCTGACTCAAAGTGTTTCTTCAAGCGGCCTTGTCCAAGCCATACTGTAAATGTAGTGTTGACCCCAAGTATTGATGTGGGTCCCAACCAACTCAAGCTGGGAATTAACATGCATTCAAAACTGGTAAGTTCAGTAACCAGAGTCTCAAAATCTTGAGGTATTTTAGGAGGGTTGACTCTATCTGGCTGCTCCACGTAGCTTGGTGGTCATCCAATTCACAAATTTGGTCTTTAATATACCCAGGGAACAAGGAGCAGAGGAAGTTTAAGAACAAGGTCAGATATTTTTGTGAAGCTAGAAAGTTGCGCTGGTTATCTGAAATGCAAGCAAACAGACTATGAGACCATTCTTGATAGGCCATATTCTGAGCGTGGTTGTTAGAAACAGCGGTGGCCACGGCAGTCAAGAGTTGGTTTTGAGAACCCAACTCCAGTTGATGATGGACCAGCACAGGTTAGATAAATTGGTTAACTAACACGCCAATAGTTTCTGTTTATTCCATCAGTGCAGGGGGAAGACCAAAATCTAAGAGGAAAGAGTATAGGTCTTCAGAAGCATACCCAGGACAGAGACCAGGGATAGTGTGAATTGCCACAGCGCCTGTGTGAAGGAGGGAGCGGGCAGCGGCACAATCTTGATTGTAGTTGTGTGAGAAAGCTGGAAGGGGGGCCCAAGAGGGCCCGGGGGACAGCACCATTACCATAGGAGTGGAGGGGGCATTGGTGATATCTTCTTCTAGAGGGGGACTAGAAACTTTAGGTTGCTTGGGTACTTTGGAAACAAAGGGTAAGGACCAGAGAATGTAAGCGGGAACAGGGTAACCAAGGGGCTTGCAGCCCCTGTAGTGAGCACCATTTTGTTGTGTTTGGCTCCTGGGGACAACATTCAGGAGGACACAGCAGGAAATCTTTATAACAAAAGATTTGAGGTTCAAAGCTAGCCTTGGGTTAGCCTTCAGGGCAAAATTAAGGGCATGTACCTTAATTTCCTGGAATACAAGATGAGGACTTCCTTTTGATAAAAGGAAGGGTAAAAGCTTGAAGAATATTAAAGCCAACACAAATGTGGATAAACTTGTCTTTATTAGGAGAAATAATTCTACTTAAATAGTAGACAAGGGACAGGGATCACTCAATAGGTAGACAGAGTGGCTGAGGGGGTCATGTTGAGATGAGGGCATACCAGGATCAGACAAGGGAAGGTATGATATTCCAGAATGGGTTATATTGACACAGACCCATTTAAAGAAGGCAAGGAATTCCAAAACTTGAAAGCAAAACCATTCAAATCTTTTCATACATCATTATTTGAAGGTAATATTGAAATAGCATTAATGGCGCAATTTCCGACAGGTTTGAAAACTACTGTATGTCTTTCCTCTCATTGATAGCCTATTTTATGGGCAACAGCGCCCATGTCAACAAAACCATGTCAACACTTTGTTGGCATGGCCACTGTTGACTCAAAAATTGAAAACTACTATGTTTCTTGCTAGTTGTGCTAGCTTAATTCCCATTTTTTAAAGCGCTCAGGAGTGTAAACCCAGAAAACACACCAAAATTGTGGCCATTTTGACACTATTAATAATAAGCTTAATCAAAAACTCAATTTAACCCAATTTTTCCTTTAAATTACTAGTAAATTTTTTATTTATTAATTTACTTTCACAATGTAAAAGTTAAATGTTGACACTTTTTAAGCCTAACTCATTTTTTATAAAAAAACTGTAACATCTACAATAAAAGAATTTCACACTCATTTTTTTATTAATTTAATATCTTGAAATAGGTATTGTGCATATAGATGATTGTTGAAATGTTCATCTTATAAATTTATCTGTGGCACTTATTCTGTCTTTTTAAGTATTTTGTGATATTGACTAATTAACACATTTAACCAATTAACACAGGCCAGCTGTCAATTGCTCATAGGAATGTTTTCAACAGAATGACACGGGCTGCAGGATGCAGGATCAATGAATAAACAACCAAATCATATCCTGGCATCAACAAATTCATGCATTGCAAATAATGAATGGAACATGCAATTAATACTCATTAATTAGTTCCCTTCATCAAGCACCTCAATATGCACTTCATAATAATTACTATTCTAAACTTTAATTGTATCCTAGAACAAGAGGGCTGTCATAAGAACTATCATTGGCATTATGTCTAGCAGAGTCCAACATGGACTGGGACGCCAGGCCAAACACTCTAAGATAAAAGGCCCTGAGCCTATTGTATTAGAGTATCTCTGATTAAGTGAAACAATCATCTCTGTGAACTATTAGCCAATCAATGGCTAACTAGCCCTGGAAGTGACCCAGGCAGGCAGCTAAAAAGAGATTCAGCTGTGCAGCTGTGAGAGATCCAGGAAATTCATGCTTGCTTCTTCATTATCCTGGTCTGACTCTTTTACAGTTTATCAGGGAATCCTTTATGTAAGCTTTGATGAGCTTGGATTCCAGGCAAGCAATCTTGGTGTTAAACTAATTTCCATCTGATGATCACTTCCACGTTTTTTTGCTTCCCATAGTCTTAGCTGCAGACCATCACTTTCATTCCATGGTAGTCTTCTTTTAATCAAAAGTCAAAAACATAAAACATAAAAATATTGAGGGGAAAGCAACAATTGTCACACATAAGCATCATTTTTTATTAATTATTGTCATGTTTCCATTATATACCAATCAGGGTATATTTGGCTGAAAACCCCTCTGGTTCTGGAATCACACCTGGATTCCTATCACATGGTTTATGACATAACAGTGTCATCCAATCCAGATCTTTACCAAAAGATCTTCACACTCATAACCTATAAGGATGTGCCCTAATGCATTCCAGAATCACCTGATTCCTTCTGTGGAAATGTATTGCTTTGGCTTGAAGCATTCCAGACTTTTGGCACCAAAACCCTGTGGAATATACATATTCCTGATCCAAGCTATCCTTGTTCCAACTGGGAACCAGCTGATCAATCCTGAATTCACAGACACCATTGTCTACATTTAGTTATTTTTGCATTTAATGGTTTTTTGCCTTAAAACCCATTAAAACACTTCAAAACTTGAACCAGGCGCCACCGCGGCGTCCAGGAACTTTCCCAGGCGGCGCCTCAGAGCCTGAACATTCACTGGGCGGCGCCTTGGCGCTTTACAAATCAATTAGGCGGCGCTTCTAACCTAATAAATTTGCCAAAACAGCGCTTTTAACCCAAAATTCAGGGGGTTACTTATGCTTAACCTTAACCAAACTTCTTGACACAGTCAAGTCCATTTTGGCCCTATGATTAAATCCTCATCAATCATATTCCAGGGTAACAATTAATTAATCTTCCCAGTTAATAAATTGCGTTTGAGACACCTAGTCTCATAATCTGAATTGTTCAGATTATTTATTTTGGCCCTCAATTAGTAAAGCCTATAAAATCTGGGTATCAATTAGCCTCCATGGTTAATTAGACGGTTTGAGACACCTAGTCCCATAATCTGAATTTTCAGATATTCATTTCAGCCTTCAATTAGTACAGCCTAATTGATTCCTAGGTAATCCATTACTACGCTGGAAAATCCCTCCAAGGCCAATCCTATTGTTTTGAATTTCAACCTATGAAATTCATCACAATTCAACCTCTTTATGAAATCACAGCCCAATGTGACTGTAGTACGGTCACAGCAGCATGTCTAGAACAAACACAGTAAGCCAAGGAAGTTGTCAAGAGAGCTTCCAGAAAAAGCTGGTCCTCCTGCTGTGTTGACCTAATGCTACTTCAGTCTCTTCCTAGCACTATGAGCTAACTAGGGTAAAACGCAGGCAGGCGGGCTGCCTTAAAGCCAGTCCATTAAATAAAAGGCAGATGATTCTGTATTGACTTGATGATTGATCCAAGTCCTATTTCCTTAATGTAATCCTCTATTAGGCTTTATTAGTAGAGCATAAGATGATACTGTTGCCATACAGTATTAATTTCTATAGTAAAATATAGAGATAACCCATATGAACTGTATCCAGAAGTAGGAAGAACTGTTCCAAATCCTTTGGGCCTTGGGCCCTGTCAGACTTGCTACTCCTGATGACAACAAAATATTCCAGACCAGAGTTTACGCCAAAGTCACAGTTTCTCTGTACTTTCCTAGTGTTAGAAGACTTAGGATATCATCTGGCAGATAATAAAAACCCACAGTCTGCAGATTTTCTGACAGTCTTTAATGTATTAAATGGATTGGTGGCTAACAGCAATCCAATAATTTAAGTGTGTGTTACTATGTAATTTACTATAGAATTTATAATTGATAATAATGTCAAAAATCATAAATGCCGTCTTTTTTCTTGTGATCATCCGCTGTGGTGGATTTAAGCAAACTAGAGTGGCGCAATTAAGCCTAAATTACTATGTTGCCTTCTATTGAGGATGCTGTAAGTGGCAAAGTTAACACTTTACCTTTTTCATATCTAACAACAACTCCTTAACAACTACATATAAGCACTATGGTAAAATATCATATTCCCACCCCCAAAATATTATTTTTAATAAAGAAGTACCTAACTTTGATTATTTTTTTCTTATTCTTTTTATGTTTTTTTTTAATTTTATTATGTGAGCAAAAAACACAGAAAACAGTTAATTTTTGCTAGTTTTCTTAAATTTAATTAAGTGTACTATGAAAAAACATAGTGAATTTTCAAGAAAATGTTGACAGTGCCAATGTTATCTCTAAAAATGTCATTATTTTTTCTAATTGTCAGCGGGAATTCAGCTTTTTTACTAATCATCATTCATAATGTTGACGCTTTTCACATCTCATATATAAAACTTTATGTTTTAAATATCAAAAAATTTGAAATTTTAACATGTTGTATTTTGAATATTTATTATTATTATTATTTAATTTTTAAAATAAAATTCATATTTAAATTTACTACTTCTGCATATTTCTTTTAACTTTTAACTTGTTATTTAAAACTCTAACAAAATAAAACTTTTACAATATTTTTTACTTTAAATTTTGCTGAAAGCACTATAAGTATAAAGGTTTGATTTGATGATTCTTATAGTTATTTTTTTGTTTTTAAATACAAAGCTTTATCTCAGAGCTTGTTACTTATTATTTTAGGACAAGAATACTTCAAAGCAACAAAAGAGTATTAAACATCCCTCTAAGACCACCAAGGCCCCCAAGAAGAAGCCTTTATCCTCAAAGAAGGCTACCCCTAAGACCTCTCCAAAGCCTTTCCAAACCCTCCCCTGAGCCCTCCCCCAAGCAGAGCCCAGCTCACTTCACTGGGGGAGAGAAATCTGATGATTCCCTTACAGACCACAGTTTCTATCACTTGGCTTTAGATGAGAAGCCCAACAAGAAATGGTGCAAGGCCCAAAAGACCCCACCCAAGGATAAGTTTCTCACACATGAGGAGCACTACAACAAGCCCCCTTCTTCTCCCCCACCCCGCCAAACTCTCCTCCTTCTAGCTCATCTGGGGATTATTCAAAGCCCCACCCTGATTACTTTCCTGGCTTCCGCCATGCTCCTGCTGGCCCTTGGGACCCTCTTGTGGCCCATAATGTCTGCAATGTCAATGGCAAGTTCAAGGTTCCTTCACCCCTTGCCCAAATACTTGTAAATCATGATTGTAAAGGGTGAGCCAGCCATGGTGGCCAATGTATATATATTTCCTGCAACAATGCCAACCAGGGCTTTGAGAGCTGGAATTAAACCTGCAAGGACCTCTTGTGCCCAGTGCAACTCAACACTGGGACAAGGCCCAAACAATCAAGGGCAAGCATACTTGCATAATGCTCAATACCATCATATCTTGCCTCTTCAAGTGGCTTCTGGTGCAGGAAATGCCCACCTCAAAGGACCTTTCCACTACCCAGCTGGCTGTGCTTGCCTGTAAGCACCTCTTCTCCAACAAACTGAAGAGGGTGCCAACCCACAATCAGTTGGTGAAGTTTGTTAGCAATAGGCACCAATCCCTCAACCCCCCTGGCCAAGAGTGCCACTACCACAAAAGACCTGGTTCTCACTGATGCCCTAAAAAAACTGAGGATGGTGAGATGTTCTGCTACATGACAATGAGCAGAAATTGGAGGATTGGGTCATAGCCTACGCCACAACCCAAAACCTAGAGCAGATAAACACTGCTATCACATGGCTGTGTGATAGCACATTTGCAACCTGCCCCACCCTTTTCAAGCAGCTCTGGGTACTGCATGGGAAGTTTGACGCCCAGCTTATCCCCTTTTTTCTCCTCCTGCCTGGTGCTAAGACAGAGGTCTATCCAGAGCCTTCAAAATTGTCCAGGATACTTTGAGCTCCCTTTCTGCCAACAAGCTCCCCCTCCCACCCACACCACCAGAGTAAACCTGTGAGAATTGGGGAGAAGGTTAGCAGGAAATAAAACCAAGCTCTTAACCACAATACAAATTGTAGTTTAGCAACAACCAAAAGGTTGTCACTAACAATTTCTGGGAGGCCAAGGGGGGAAGGAATCAACTGAACACCAAAAGAAAAAGAAAAAACCAAATGGCCAGATTAGTCTAACAAATTTTGAACTTTATTAGATTAGAGAATGATGAAGCAAGTTCTTTTACAACTCTTGTGTTTATTTAAGGGATGTGATAGGATTGGGGTGGTAGATTGAATGTTGCAAACCAATTGACTAATGGTATGAGCTGATACAAATGCATTTCTTGAGGCAGAATATCTTAATAAATTCTTAATGGACATAGTCAAATGGAAAACTGAACCAACTAAAATCAGGAATATGTTTTGGATGCAATTATCACTGCTCCTGGCTGCTCTTGAACATGATATTTAACCAGGGGTGTCTCTTGAGTGGGTTAGGTGGGGGCATCTTCAGAATAATTCCAAAATATTAAACTGAAGGCTTTTCTTGGCCTTTTTCAGTAACCTTTTGGATAAAGACTAAAACATAATTTGGTAGAAATTCCCAAGCATTTGGCAGGAATTTAAGTGGAGGCCTAAGGGGGAGGCGTAACTTTACAAAACCCTTCCTCCACTGAGAAGGATGAGTCTGCCCTAGCTGCTGAGCAGCTAGCTCATGCACACTCACTTAGGCCAAAGGTGATCATCATGTACTTTGAGCTTGCTCAATTCAGAGCTTTTGGGGTCACCTTTAATGGTGAAGTAAAGTGCTTCTTCTTCCATTTTAGGCAAGCCCTTATCAATCACCTCAAGAGCAAGAATGAGCTCTTTGAAAGATACCTCAATGATGGTAAGAGAGAATGCTGCTTTACCATCACCCAGTTTGTTGCCTTGGTTTTTGTGCAGCCAGAGCATACTGAGCTTGGCTTTAAGGCCCTCCTGGAGGATACTTATGTCAAAAAGCACTCTGCAATTTTCAAGGGCTACCTTGATTACTTTGAGAATAAGTGGGTAGGTAAGAAGTTGACTGTCAGAGAGGAAAGAGCGGGGCCACTACCCCTTGGAACTTTCAGAGTGCTTGCCTGAACAGGGAGATGTAGACTATCCCCAACCTGGAGGTTTGGCACAAGCACCTGAAGGTGAAGTTTGGGTCCAACCCCAAATACAATAAGTTCTTCCAGAAGCTACATGAGGAGAAGGTCAGAAATGTATCCAAGTTTTGCAACCTGGCCAACCGGGTGGCCCCCAAGAAGCAAAAGTCCAAGGAACAGGACTACCAGGAAGACGTTCAGAAGATGGTGAAGAAGTACAAGGTGGCAGATATAAAAATACCTTGAAGATGTTGCAACTGCCCCTGCTGATGGCTTCAATTAGCCCAGTAAACTTTGGTTTGCTTTGACTAGATCCTTTTTACTTTTGAACTTATATATTTTTTATTTTTTGGATTTTACTCATCTTTTTAGGTATAAATGGTGATTTTTAAATACAGTTTCAATGTGGTTTTGTAAGAAATATCTTATATTTTGTTAATTTTTCTTTAAGGTATGAGATAATTTCAGTTATGCTTATAAAAAGTATAGTAAATTAAATATATAATTTTCTTATATTTTGTATAACTTATGATATTGTGTTTATCTTTATTTTTGGTTCATTGGAAGTATAATTTTTATGGAAAAAAATCATTCTATAATAAAGAATGTAATTTATACAGTAAATTGAAAAATACTTGCTTATATCTCATTATTCTTATTACTTATTGTATTTTTTATTGCATTTTTGAGCTCTCTGGGGTCATTTTAGTATAATAATGCATTTCAAAATATTTTTTATATTATAAACGTTCAGGGTAAAGTGTGCTGTTATTTAAAAAGTGTCAACATCCAGAAGACAACACTATACAAAGCCAGGTTGTCACTTTACTATAGTATCAACATGGGCGCTGTTGCCAGTAGTTGACTCCCTGGTACTTTACAGATGATCAACTACCAGGGATTCAACTTCACCACAGTTGCTGTAAAGACTATGCTTTACTCTAACATTAAGCTTAGGGGACTTCAAAAAAGTGGTGGCAAGCCAAGGAATGAAGTGGAGGTAAGAAGTAGTCAAATTGTTACTAATAATTTTAGAATAAGGTCTCCACTAAGAGCCCAAAGAAATTAAAAATTAGTGAAAAGTTTAAACTTTAATTGAGAAAAATAGACATTCAGGGGCCCAGAATGAGCCTGCTTGTCTTATAAGACAACAGTCAGAATTTAAACTGTCTGCATGTAACATCCTCCATGTCAACAATCCCAAATTTTATTTTGGCTTTATTCTTTAAAATTTTACTCAAAACTTGAAAATCAAAATCAAATTTAAATTTCAACATTAAGAGAAATTATTTAACGTAAAAGATCAATAAACATACTATAAAATACAAAAATATTTTTTAGTAATTGTTGACATGAAGGATTTTACATGTAGACAGTTTAAATGCAAACAGTTGCCCCTTATCAGAGGCCAATTTCTGCCAAAAGGGCCACCAGGAGGAGGGGAGCCTCCTGGTTGGCTGGGGGATAAAATTTGCTGCCCATGGGAATGGGGGCTGGAGGGTTTTAATTAATTTCCAGACCTTCACCTGATTGGCTAGAGGCCATAGAATGTCCTGGGGGAAATTGGTATCAGAAAACTTAAATTTGAAGGCAGTAATGTGGTGGATTTTGATTAGTTCTTGTGCACTTTCTTAAAGAATGGGCAACACCAGACCAACAGATAGTCCAAATCAATTGGTGTTTCTTCTATTGATGGGCAGGCAGAATGGAACAGGGTTGGAGGGGCTTGGGGTGATGCACAACAACAAATCTTTCATCAACTGTACTGTAAATTCAGAGCCTAAACATAAAAATGCGGGATTGTAAAATCCTTGGTCTAAATTTTGAATCACTTTTGTGGGCAACTCAGCTGAGTGAAAATTAAAATATTTAATAAAATCAATCATTTAATTTGAATTTTTTGATTTATTTAAATTGGAAAATTTTAAATCCCTTGAGCAGATAACTCAACTAACAAAAGAAAAAATCCAGCAAACAAATGAAGGATACAGGAATCAGAAATGCAGGATTCTAATGTACAATTTGAGATTTTCTGTATGTCTAAAAAATCACAGACAACATGTAAATATTAATAAATATGGAATTGTGGGATTGTTAAATCCAAGAACCAAGTTTCAAATCATAATTTCAAGGAATTTGTATTAAATATAATTTATGGGTGTCTCAAAAAGGATGCTAAAGGATATAGAGTTGATTTTTGCTAATTCTTTTGGGAAGCACAGGCATTCTCAAAAATCACCCTATTCCATTTTAGGATGCTTAAAATTTAGATCCTACTATTCACCAACTTTAGCATACTTAAAAATAAAACTGCTAAAATATAAACTCCTTTTTTTGAGCTTAATTTTTCAATAAAAATTTATTATATATTCTTTAAATAACAACCAGATCAACAAGCTGTTCCCTGGACTTGAAGAAATCATACAGGGCTACATTGGGTCTTCCAATAGTGAAGCCTCTGTCTATGGTCACTCCCAGCCCTCAGGCCCCTCTGTGAGCACTACCCAGGAGTGTTTTCTTTCTCCTGCGTCTTCCAGCATGGCCCTGTTTGCCCATCATGCACAGGCAGCTGCTAATTCAGATTTTGTATCAACACTAGCATCCAGAATTGGCCAAGTGAGCCATGGGGTCACCCAGAGAAGCTGGAATCCAGAAACAGCCAATCAGATGGCACTTTCTGGTTCCCAAGACAGACACATCCCACCTCCAGCCAATCAGCCTACAAGACACATAAGAAAGCTAATCACCCCGGAAATTGTTCTCAAATGGTCAAAAAATAAGGGATGCTTATGTCCCTTGGGAAAATTGCGACCACAATGGGGTTTGAAAAGTTCACAGTGGCTGCAACCCTGAAAGCCCACACCAACTGTGGCCCCCTCCCAAGAAGACCCCAACTGGTGTCTTGACTTTGGGAAGAAGAGATTTGGTAGGTTCACTTTTAGGGAAGAAAGTATTAATTCCTTGTATGAGGACTAAGGATGTCAATACACAATTGTTAACTTCAATATACCTTTAGATTTACTAGGTAGACTAAAACACAGTCTTCACTATCTTAAACACAGATAAAACCTTAAGAAAGGGTATACTTGAAGAGAGCAAGAGTTGAATCTTTATTGTTATTAGAAAAATATCTTTTTATAGGATTGTTATTGCATGGGTAATTGACCCAAGAATCCTAGAGGCCAGACTGACCTAAGTGTTGGGATTTTACTGAAAAGTGTTTCTCAAAAGGCATCTTGCCCAATGCTCCATCACAGAGTTGTTGTAATTGCATCCTTTCTGCTCCTGACCTTATCCTAAGGTGAGCATGATGCCAGCTGTAATGCCAAGCTGCTATTGTGGCTTCCTTCCTGAAAACCAGTCCATTCATCCCATGTCCTATGGGTGGGATCTACTTCATTTCAGAGTATAATAAAATAATATATGAAAAATATATAAAGGGGTTTTAGGGGTTAAACCCCAGCCAATGTAGGTAGAATCAGGTTAAACTATATACAAACCGCTATTGTGGTTATGATAAGTGGGATGAGCACCTGAAAGTGCATAGACCGCCAAGTTTACAGCTCCTATGGAGCACTTGGATATTTTAGGGTTGTGCCGCCGCACCGCTGGATTGATCAAAGGTGGATACTTGATTTGGGTTGGATTGAGGGTGGATTGGTCTATTGATTTTGGGTCAGGAAAGATCATTCTTGATTCTTAGAACGTTTGGCCTTAGTGCCACCAAATATTGCTGGGGCATTGCTTCTGAGCCAAACATCAATTTATTCTGAGTATCTTCCAGATTCCAATCAATAAGATTGATGGCTGAATTTTCAAGTCAAAAAGACAGAGATTTCACATTTCTCCCCCCACTTGACTTGAAAATACAGCAAGAAGAAAAAATGGCAGACTATTGCAGTGTTATTAGCGAGACAGAAAGCACCACTTCAGATTCCATAGCACTTGAAAAAGAGTATATGAAGACTTTGGATGATGTTCAGCTAAGGAAATACTTGGCACAGAAGTCCTCCACTTGCAGAAAAATAATCACTCAATATTTTGGCAAGTAAGAGGAAACCATGTTTAGGATATCTGTTGCTCCTACGTTTGATGAATTGTCAGTTGGTACAGTGGAGTCCTTAGATATCACACTGCAGCAGGTTGGTCTTATCTGGAGGTTCTGGGTCTTAAGATGGGTGAACACATGAATGTGATTCAAGAACCAGGAAATCTAGTTGGTCTTTCTTTGAGGTCTCTTCTGACGTTTTGGCTTCTGGCGTTGATTTGCGGCGGCAGTTCAATTTTGAGAAATTGGCTGTACTGGCACAATCTTTTTGAAATATGTCAGGTATCCTGCAGGAGTTATTCTTTTGGATTTTGAAATTGCATTAAGAAAGCAATGTACTGGCTTGGTTAATAAAAGGTTCTACTTATTGTCATGGTTATGACTATGCCTGTCTATCTGACTACATAGTTAGTGAGTTAGACGCAGCAATGATCTTGGCAGATTTCATGACAGATGTTCCAGAAAAACTTGTTGTCTTTTGATTTTGCATGTTGGTAATTATAAGCTGGAGCGTGGAAGTCTTTACTTTCCCTGATTTTGAGCATACCCTGCAGGTAAGTTCTCAGGATAATCAAGAACGCCGGGTTAGTGTGACATATGGTAATGTGAGTTCAAATCTTCATCTTGGTGATTATGGTATCAGTGGCCCAAATGGCATTGTTGGGAGTTCATTTAATGTTTCCTAAGGATAGTGTTCCTTGCTTTGCTTTATCTGATATGAATTGTTGTCTTGATGAGGCTTGTTGTCAACTTTTCATAGCTAGAGTAGAATTTCCCCAAATTTATGACAATATGGAAGATTTTCTGGCGGATTGCCTTATTCTGGCTGTGTGCTATACTCCTATCTCTGGATTGGGTTGTATTTTAGATACTCTTTTTGGATTGAACTCTCTATCATGCGTTGGAGCTCTTTGGATCATTACAAGCGGTGTATGTGGGCTTGCTGTATCCTGGTTATGGCAACTATTTGGCGTAAACTTGACACCGGTTTGGCCATTGGGTCATGTCAGCTTAGAGGGAATGCTCCTGTAGACACAGTTGAAGAAGATAAAGAGTATGTACCACACCAGACACAAACTGTAGCTACAAGCAAACATGTGACCCGTAGTTCTGGTCAGCATCATGCCCACTGTGGCAAAAGAATTTCCATAGAGGTTCCTTCCAGATGTATTCCTTAAACTGAGACTAAGGATATCAGTGATCATAAATTGATAAGCAAAGAAGAAGAAGAAGAGGAGGAGGAGGAGAACAAAGAGAATAATGAGGCAGAAGAAGGTAGTCCCTCTGTCAGGAAACCAGGCATAGGTAGAGGCATTGGGCGGCTCAGGATGGGGTTGGGCCAAGCAAGCGGGTAAAGCCTACCATAGAATGGGTGCTAACATGATAATTTAAGACATGGATTGCCCAAGTAAGGACAACGTTCTAGAGGTAGAGACCATGAAATCCACCATTCCTGTCAAGATGATATAGAGTAATCCAAACAGTTGAGTGGACATGGTCTCTGCAGCGGTGGGGGTCTCCATTGAGCAGTCGGGTTATGGGGTTAAGGGCAGAGTCATGGGAACAAAGTAGGCAGGCAGATAATTGTACTTGTCTTTGAACAATCTTGGCAGCCTTTTGTACCACTTTCCTTTACGTCCTATGTATTCAGTTTCTCTAGTCCTGGCCAAGGGATCAGCAATGAGGATGGTCTCTAAGTTGTACTCCACGTAGGCCAGGTTGGGCAGGTATTTGGTAAAATGCACAGGTCCAAAGAGGGCTCCTGGGGGACAGTATAATGCCTGGGTAAGATCAGCAGGTTGGTCTCCAGAGGGGCGGTTGCCTGATGGTCTACTTGAATGGAGTTAAGATGGAAGATCACTAAGACTAGGTAATGTAAAATTTGTTTGAACCAAAGTTTCATAAAACTTTATTATTGAAAATAACAATGTGGTCATCACCATATCACCAGGGTTTTTATACCATGGGACTTTGCTTCTTTGATTTTTGCAGGGTTCAGGTTTGCAGACAAGGCACTGGCGGGGCATGGATCTTGGCTTAGAGTATTGAGGGCAGCAGATCCAGGTTGTGCCTGCTCTGGCAAATAGAAGTGGCAATGCTCTGTTCCGCCGCCACTGTTCACTATGTCACCTGAGTAGTTCAATTGTACTACCCCTTCTGGACGGAAGGCTGGCAGTTGCTGGTGGTCATTGGCAGAGTTAAAAAAAGGTTTTGTTTTAACCTGCTTAAGGCAAGAAGCAACCTCTGCATAGGTTTAGATCTTTGGTTGCTCAAGGTTGGCATCAATCTGGTGACCATTCAGGGAAGGTCCTTGGGAGACTGGCGGGCCTCGGAGTAACTCGTCAACTCAGGTTTGCAATTTAGCAAGTGGGTGGGTTCCTGTCCACTTTGTGTGACTCAAGTAGTCTTTGGAGGGTCAGGGTTTGATTCCAGGGTTTCAAATATTGATTTCAAAACTCCAGTATTGGCTCTTGGCAGGTTGGCAGTAGTTCCTTCCCCAACCTCTGTTAACCAGGTTACATCTCCTTTGTAGGTATGGGTCTTTGTTGGCACCAGTTTGGCAGCAGACTGGCAACTATTCAGGGAATCCTCTGTAGTAGGCCGGCAGGTTGTGGTGTAATTTAACAATTTGAGCCTGTGAATTAATGGATTGGCGGGTCTTGGACTGTCCTGGAGGGTTCCATCTGCTTTCAGGGAACTGGGGTTCTACTCTTGGGTTTTCAATACAAGTATTGAAATGTCATTCATGACACCCTCAGTCAATTCAGATCAGTAGCGCAACTGTTGGGTGATATTATTGTTATTCCATGCTTATTTGCAATAAACAGAATTTAAAAATATCTAAACATATGATAGATATGAACTTTAATTAAATCAGGCAAAGTGGTCTCAAGTATTTAGCATGTACTCTGTTGACTATTGCCTTTGTGTCTGTATTCTTAATTGTGAAAGCCTGTGTGGATGTTTTCTCAATAATCTCAAAAGGACCAGTCCACAATGCTGTTAACTTGTGGGTTCTTCCAAAACCATGAGTATCACAGTATGCTACAATCTCGCCAACCTTATATTCTATTGGTGCCGGCCTGGCAGTATCTGCACTGTCTTTGCTTGCAATTTTCTTTGTGACAGTATTAGAATACACTAGGGCCTGCAACTTCACAAGGGTATCAGCTATTTGTGTCATATACATTGTGGGATCCACCATGCTGCTATCATCTACAAGGGAATACAGAATGGGCTTCAAGGCGGGCTGCAGCCGTACAGGAGGCTAAAAAGAGAATGTACTGTACTTGAGTGTTTTAGGATGTTGTAGGCAAGAGAAGCTGCCCCCAAGAAAGAAGACCATTGAAAGGTTTTATGGGTAGACAGCTTTTGGATTATTTGCATCAAAGTGCCATTAACTTGTTCCACTAACCCATTAGTTTCTAGATGATAGGGCTTCAATAATACTCCTCTGATTGCCATGAGTTCATTAAGCCTTGGAATGACTTGAGAAGTGAAGGTTGCCCTATTATTGGTTAGGATAAATTGAGGATAGCCATGTTGGTGGATAATGTGCTCCAAAATGAATTTGGCAGTAGACAAGGCGCCAAGATCTCTGAGAGCTTTGGTTTCCACCCATCTGGTTAGGTGAGCAATTGCAACAATAACATATTGGTTATTAAGGCTGCTTGCTGGAAGAGGACCCACTATATTAATTGAGACAGTGTGCCAAGCAAAGTTTGGCTTCACCAAGTTGTAGCGGAGCTTTTTGTTGACGGGTTGGTTGAGTTGGCATTCTATGCAAGCACCAAGGATATTGTGTGTGTTGAACTACATTGACTCCCAGAAGTACAATTCCTTGAGCTGCAACAGAGTATTCATCAGGCCAGTGTGGCCTACTTCTTGATGTGCTTGAACAATAAGGTCCGTTCTTTTGGAGGGCTTTGGAAAGATAAGCTTCCTGCTATCCTTAATTTTGAACAATTTACTGTCTTCTGCAACACAGTTTTGGCTGAGAATTTCAAGGTGTTTTTGTACTTTGGGCGGGTTGTTCTTAAACTATCTGAGTTGCATCTTATCAAAAAGTTGGTCAGCTATTGGAAGCACAGCATTAATCATTGGTAAGTGTGACAGTCCATCAGCGTTTTGAAGTACTACACCGGCTCTATGATGTATCTCATAATCATAAGCTTGAAGCTTCAGGGCCCATCTGGTAAGGCAACCCTTGGGCTCTTTGAGGTTGTGTAACCATTGCAATGAAGAGTGACCTGTTATGACCTTGAAATGTGTGCCATGGAGATAAACGTGGAATTTTTTGCATGCATGAATAACTGCAAGGCATTCCTTTTCTGTTACTGTGTAATTGTGTTCATGAATATCAATGGTTCTGCTAGTATAGGCCACCAGGTGCTCATCATTATTTTCATCAAGTTTTGAGAGAACAGCTCCTACTGCGGCAAGAGATGCATCTGTTTGAACAATAAACTCTTTACCAAAGTCTGTATAATGCAATACCGGTGCAGTTACTAGTAATTGCTTAAGTTTGTCAAAAGCTATCTGGCAATCTTCTGCCCAGACAAACTTAGAATCAGTCTTAAGTAAGTGAAATAGTGGTCTGGTAGTTTTAGAGAAATTTGGAATAAATTTCTGGTAGTATCCAATCATTCCAAGGAAAACTTGCACATCTCTCATGCTCTTAAATGGTGGCATTTTTACCATGGCATCTAACTTGGGCTTTTGAGGGCTTAGACCTTTGGCATCTATTATAAATCCAATATATTCCAACTGCTTCTTAAAGAACTGGCATTTACGCAGCTTGATTTTCAGATTAGCGTCAGCAAGGTGTTTGAATACTGATTCCAAGTGTTCAAGATGTTGGCTGAATGTTTTCAAGACATTTATATCATCAAGATAAACTAATACACATGATAGCTTGAGATTGCTAAGTATAGAATCCATTTCCTGTTGAAAAGTAGCTGGTGTATTGCATAGTCCTTGCAGCATCCTGGTGGGTTGATATAATCCCTATGAAGTTATAATAGCGCACTTTTCCTGGTCTTCAGGAGGGAGGTCAATCTGCCAGTATCTGCTGATGAGATCCATTGCAGAAAAGTACTTTGCACCACTAAGTTGGTCTAATGTGTCATCAATACAAGGTAGAGGATATGAATCCTTTTTAATAATAAGGTTCAATCTCCTATAGTCAATGTCCACTCTGTTGGAGCTGTCTTTCTTCTTTACAATAAGAATTGATGATGCCCAAGGGCTGCAGCTGGTTACCAACATGCCTGTTTTCAAGAGCTTTGTTACTTTGTCTATAACCACTTTGTTGGCTGCTTTGGATCTTCTTACGGGTCTCATTTGTATGGGTGGTGTGTCTCCAGTATCAATGTGATGTTGAACATTTCTTGCGCAGCCCAAGTCAAAGTTGTCCTTGGCAAAGATAGACTTGTATTTCTCAAATAGCTCCAGTACAGCATCTTGTTCCAAAGTAGATAATCCCACAAGAGTCTCTCAAGGAATAACTGGGCATACTGGCAGTTTGGTATCAGGTAGTCCCATATCAGCTAGACTTCCAAAATTCTCAAATTTGGCAATTTCCTCAGAGGGCAAAAGATGAATAAATGCAATGATCTGTCCCTTTTTGACATGAATTGTATCAGCAGTGAGGTTATCTGCTAATACTTGGATTTCCTTGTGACCCAGGATGACTATTCCTGGGCAAATTGATGGTTCTAGACGAGATCTTTGGTATGACTGCTTGATCTTGCCATATAGCCCTTCAAGAATTTCAAGAGTCAATTTGGTCTCAAGAATATGCTGGTCACCTGTCTTTATTTCATAAGTATTGTAGGCTCTCAAGGGAATTTCTTTGTTTTCCTCAATCTGGGTAGGCGGCACTAAAACCTTTTTTCCACTTTGGTAAAACTGCACTGGTATAATGCCATCTGATACACAATATTTATGTAGTTGCACCTTTTAGTCTCAGGAATTATACCATCCAGTGTGTAGTATATTGGTAACTGATGACCTAATATTTCCAAGAAATTTTCTTGAAAGGCAATTTTGGCAACAAATTTTGCATGAATTGATTGCCTATGAGTATGTCAAAATCTTTTTGAGAAAATACAATTTCAGGAGAGGAGACTGCAAGAGATCCAAATTGTAATGGCAGCACACTGTACATTCCTTGGGAAACAGTAGGTACTGGTCTTGCATTGCCATATTGTTTACAGTAGTCTACATTGGGAGCTATTTTCAGTTGTTTAACCAAAGTAGTGGATACTATATTGACCGGAGCGCCGCTGTCAATTATGTCTCAGACCTTGACTTTGTTGACCAAAATATTGCAATATGTGCAATCAGAATAGGTAGAATTTTTTTTTACCAAGTGGATCAAAGGATTATTTGATGCTTCAACCAACTGCATCAAAGAATCAATAACACTGGGGTAGTGACTTGCCATTTATTTGAAAGGCAGAACAATACTGATATTCTCCAAACAGGGGGGTATCTTCAGATTGGAGAGGTTCACCTGAATTCATCTCCATAATTTGCTGTGTGTATGGCCGGGCTACTATGGCCTCTCCCTCTTCTTCCAAGGCCGCTTTTTGACTTTGGGTTAAGACGGCACAAACATCATTTGAAACAACTTGGTGAAGGAGATCAATGAGCTCATCCTCAACAAATAACTCAGTAGCAATCACTTTGGTATTGTCAAGGCATGGCAGACTGGGGTTGGCCGGCGCGGCGGTTGCAACATCATTGCAGAGCACTGGCGGGGAGACTAGTATAACTGGTTTATTGGGAGGGATGTTGATTTCAAGCTCAATAGAATATCCCTCTTCTACTGAGCTTGGTATTTTCCCTGGTTTTCAGCAGGGACATAGACCACATGTACCTTCCATCCATTAGGGCATTTTGTTGCATAATGTCCCTTATTCTGACAGCAGTAGCAAGTGATATATGTGAGAGGAATTTGTCTCTCTTGAGTTTGGCGTGTTTTGGTACTACTGGCTGCCAGTGTGTTGGTGTTGACAGGACGGTTATATCTGGGCTTTTCCTTGTTAGGTGCTTTGTGGGTTGCTTCCAAAAAGCAGAGATAGTCCATCATTTGCACCATGGTAAACTCTTGACCCAGAAAGAGGTTCATTGCCTGATAAAGTTCCTGATAAGGGTTTACAGTGTTCTTTATTGCTAACTTGGCGTCATGTTCCACCATTGCACCGGCTCCTAGGAGGACTTGGGCTTTGTGATAAAATCAGTTGGCAAACTTGGAAAGCGTCTCATTGGTCTTGAACCTGATATCAGAAAAGAGATCCTCGTGTTCTATCATTCAAACAGTACTTCCAAATTCTCTCAGAATGGCACTTCTGGCGTCTTGGTAGGTAATATTGCCAGCAGGAAGACTTGGCATTATTATATCTCTACTCATAGGGTCAAGTAAATTTATAATTAGGTATGCCTTGTTGGTGTCTGGCGCTCCTACTTTTGCCATCTTGTATATTCTCAAAAAGGTGTGCACATTTCCTTAGTGATCAAACTTTGGAAGTACACCAACCTTGAATCTCTTGCTGGTGCTCTGTAGAGGTGGAGTTTTCAAGGAATTTTGGGAAGGCAAATTACTACACTGTACATTTTGGGGAGGAGACTGTCTCCTAGCACTTGGATTGGAGGACATTATCATCATGATGTTTGGGATGGTATGCTGTTCTGCTATGGGCGTACTGGCAGAAGTAGATTTGTAGCCCAGTTTACTTTGAAATATCTTGGGAGGCTTATAGCTCATATAGCTTAGCTTGTCCTCCGTGCTTTGAATGTGGCCCATGATAGAGCTTTCCCATCAGACTTGATTAGCCTTGTATTAAAGAAATTTCAAATATCTTCTTGGGCTATTTCAAGAGTGGACTGGTAACCATTGATCTGTTGTTGCTGTAGATCTACTTGATTCTGTAGCTCAGCAATCTGACCAAACAATTTGTTGTTAGAATTCATGACATCATCCACATTGGTCTGAAGGGCAGTAATGTGGATTTATTGACCATCAAACATGGCCAAAGTGGTGACGTGGCTAACAGAAGTTTGTAGCATTTCCACTTTGTCTTGTATTTCCCTTATTCTGTGGGAAATTGGACCAATTTCAGGAGTGGAAGATGTGGCTGTGGACTCTTTGAACTGGCAACAGCGGCGGTTTACTGCTTCAGTCCGTTCAGTGGTCAGGCCATGGTCCCAAAGGTTGATTTCAATGATTACTGGGAGGTTTTCATCCAATTCCTGAGTCAGGGTTTCCAGTCTGGACTGAGTCCAACCCGGATGTTGTTGGTTAGCCATAATAGCCTCACAGGCTTCAGTGAAAGAGATCTCTAATTATCAGAGAAGTTTGGTGTATATATTTGATGCATTCTCTGCATTTATAGCAAGGTCTTGCAATACAATCTGTTGCTGAGAGATAACCATTTGGGAAGTACAAGTTGTGGGCAAAAGGAATTTGAAACGTATTTCTTGATGTATGTAAGCTCCAGATTCTGGCTCATAAATGTTGCTGTAGTGATTGCTCTGAGGTGTTTGTATTCCAAGAAGAGGGCATCTTGATTATGGGCTCAATAAAACAGAGAGAAGGCTGAGTACACATTACCAATTGGACTGGCTTGATAGCCATATAGGAAGGACTGAGAGACCTGTGCCACTCTGTCACAGGGTAGAGTTAATGGAGCTTGGTAAAGTACCATAGCATGATTGCTAATGTTAATACTATTGACAGAAGAAGTCATAGATTCTACTGGGGCAGCCACATTAGAAAAGGAACTAGAGGTACGGCAAATGGACTCAGGGCCAAAGTGGTATCCATAGGCTCTTGGGACATTTTGCTGTTTGAAGGAGGGGTATGTGTATTGATTTTTACCCCCTGTAGTGAGCACCAAATCTTGACTTTTGGAAGAAGAGATTTGGTAGATTCACTTTTAGGGAAGAAAGTATCAATTTCTTATATGAGGAATAAGGATGTCAATACACAATTGTTAACTTCAATATACCTTTAGCTTAACTAGGTAGACCAAAACACAGTTTTCACTATCTTAAACACAGATAAAACATTAAGAAAGGGTATAATTGAAGAGAGAAAGAGTTGAATCTTTATTGTTATTAGAAAAATATCTTTTTATAGGATTGTTATTGCATGGGTAATTAACCCAAGAATCCTAGAGGCCAGACTGGCCTAAGTGTTGGGATTTTACTGAAAAGTGTTTCCCAAAAGGCATCTTGCCCAATGCTCCATCACAGAGTTGTTGTAATTGCATCCTTTCTGCTCCTGACCTTATCCTAAGGTGAGCATGATGCCAGCTGTAATGCCAAGCTGCTATTGTGGCTTCCTTCCTGAAAACCAGTCCATTCATCCCATGTCCTATGGGTGGGATCTACTTCATTTCAGAGTATAATAAAATAATATATGAAAAATATATAAAGGGGTTTTAGGGGTTCAACCCCAGCCAATGTAGGTATAATCAGGTTAAACTATAGGCTAACCGCTATTGTGGTTATGATAAATGGGATGAGCACCTGAAAGTACATAGACCGCCAAGTTTACAGCTCCTATGGAGCACTAGGATATTTTAGGGCTGGTTGCTGCACCGCTGGATTGATCAAAGGTGGATACTTGATTTGGGTTGGATTGAGAGTGGATTGGTCTATTGATTTTGGGTCAGGAAAGATCATTCTTGATTCTTAGAACGTTTGGCCTTAGTGCCACCAAATATTGCTGGGGCATTGCTTCTGAGCCAAACATCAATTTATTCTGAGTATCTTCCAGATTCCAATCAATAAGATTGATGGCTTAATTGTCAAGTCAAAAAGCAAGGGATTTCACATGGTGCCTGTACTTTAACCAATGGTGAAAAAGCCCATCCCCTTATGATGTCCATCATAGAACATAACCTTTGGATGCCCCTGGTCCAGGTACGTCTCCAACTGGGACTTCACGGCATTTTCACAAATAAGAGAGCAGTGAATTTGTGGATGTACAGAGTTGTAATTTCTGCAAGAATCTTGTTCAATCAGGTTCTTAGTGGTCCTAGTTTGGTGGATACCAACCCCTACAATTAAACTATCATTAAGTTTATCAAAGGGAGGGCAATGAGGACATGCAATGATGTTATCTTCTTGTCATATGTCAATATTTCTGAAAGTATCCAAGATTATGGAGAAAAGTGTATCCAATCTGAAGTTTCAAGTGCGGCCCAATCTTGTATCAATTTGTTGGGTGTTTTATTGGCAGTTTCCCTGTTGGGGGTCAATTATTACTCAGCAATATCAAACATTGCAGATGGATATGTCTACCAGGCAGAGCTCAAGGACATGCTGGAGGAGTGGGCTACCCAACAAGCTGTGTATACAGTTGTAACAAGTGCTGAGATTGAGCAGCAGGAATGGGAAACCAAGGAAATTAGGGCTGTGGAGTATACCTGTTGGTCCTACTGTCAGGGACCCAGTCTCAGGCAGCTGGCCAGCCGTTTCCGGGGGTAAATTAGGCCAGGGTTTTTGCGGGCAGGGCCACCACAAGAGAGGAGCTAACTTTAGAAGGTAGGAAGCAGACTTCCCCACCCAAGACCACAGGCCAGCAGCCGGTACAATGGTGTCCACCACCCCTGTGAGGATTATGTACACTATTCCAAAAAGCTTGCTGGTATGGTTGGTTGGAAGGTTGGGTAAAGAGGCAGGCATTGGTTTGGGTGTTACTGGTGGTTCCATATAGATATTGTAGGCCAGGAGATAATTGAATTTTCCTCTAAATAGTTTTGGGGTGGAGAATATCCATGGGCCTTGGCAGTTGTATCTAATAGCAGATGGGATGCGGGCTAGCAGGTCAAGTTCAAGGATTTTCTCTGGTGTATAATCCTTATATTTGGGCTTCAAGGAATAATCAGTGAAGTGAACGGGCCTAAAGGGTGCACCAGATGGATGGAAAACTGCAGACAGTGGGGCAGAAGGGCCAGGAGATCTCAAACTGAATTGATAGACGGCAAATACAAAATATGGCAATAGCTGTAAGATCCAAAGTAACATAACCTATATTTAAAAATGACGATAAGGTTTGAGCGCAGAATCTATAGGCATATATAGCATTCCGCCTCCAAACTTAGTATTTTCCATCAGGGCTTTATCAAAATATCAGGAAAAGTGTGGGCAGGCAGCCAGAGGGCCCGGGTGTGGGAGCAGCAAAATAGTACCTCAGCTGGGTGTTCTCTCATTGGTCAAAACGTCCAATTTTGTCACTCAATTTTTTTGATTCTTTGCTGTGGTCATGGGGTCGGGCCCAAAGCCTGGGTTTATCTTTGGCAGTAGGGTTTGATTGGTTGCTTGGGAGGACTTCAAACTCATGAAATTCACAGAGGCGCCATCTCTGCTTCCATTAGGCAGTTCAAGAGGCTCCTCTTTGGGTGCCACCATGGTCAAGCTGGTGCAGGTATTCTGGCTTTGGTACTTAGCGGGAGCCTCAGCTTGTAGGGGCTTGATCCCAAAAAAACGCAGGCGGGCCCTTGGTCCAAGGGCCCAGCGGCCCGCAGGAATGTAGGTTCAGGGTTTGAATCCCACCATTGGGCCCGGGTTTCCTGGGGTAATGAATTGTCAATCCTGACACCTACCCCATCAACCACGCTGACATGCATCTTGCAGATGTATGTCTTTAAATTTTTTGCTCTGCTCTCAGGCGCTCAAAGCCTGCCATCTACAATGAATTGTGCATCCAACTTGAGAAGGGTTTTGAGCTTTTCCTGTCTGTATTTTTCCAGGACTTATCAGATCTCATCATCTTCTATGCAAGTGATAGTGATAAGTTCAGAAAGGACTCCCACCTCCCCCACGCTCATCCATTTGGTTTGTCAAGCCCTCATATGTAACAGAAGAAGAATTCAAGCCATAGATGCAATCAGCTCTTGCCACCTCTTCCCAGTCAACAAAACCTGCCTCCCCAACCCCCATCAAGACCAAGCCACCTGCCTTCCAACCCTGACTCCCAAACCACCACCCATTCCCTCCCCACTACCTCTGATGCTATCTCTTTACAGGCGCAGATGATGTCAATGTACATTCCGCCCATTCACTCCCCTACTTGTCCTTTGATGAGTAAAATAAAACCTTTCTTTGTGACAAATTATTAAAATTTACAGTATTTCTTCCAATTCATAATTAATTTTATATTCTTTTTACATTATTGACATTCCCCATATTTTAATAAAAGTTATATAGTTGATTTGATAATATATATTTTGTTGCATGAATATTTTTCATTATTAATAATAAAGTAAGGACCAAAAAATTTAAATATTACATTAGAATATTGCAGCTAGACGTTAACTCTTGATATTTAGATATTATGTACATAGCTCAATGCATTTTTCATAATAAAATTCATTGTAAGCTTGGCATTTTTCATTGTAATTTTATAATTGGACTGTGTCTATATTTGGGAGCCATTAACTTTTATTACAAATATTGATACATAGTGTCATTTTACAGCCTGCATATTTATCTATTGGTAATGATTCTGTAAAATTTAAGTTGGACTTTGTGAGTTAGTAATAATACAATAGATCAATCAATCACTGTTTATGACCATTAATTGGCTGATTTTCTTTGCTGTGGCAATTGTGCATTTTCTGATAATTACGTGCTGGTATCCCATTAGTTTGTTTCACATCCTATTGCACAGGCAATAGAAAATGTGGTTGCCACCCTGAGACCAGATGTGGTTGGGCTGGCAGCCATGTTTCTTATTGCCTATGTGGTAGGATGTGAAAACAGCCAATTGGATACCAGCATGTAATTATCAGAAAATACACAATCACCACAGCAAAGAAAATCAGCCAATTAATGGTCATAAACAGTTTTTGATTGATCCATTGTATTATTACTACTGTAAATTCAGAACCAAAAGGTAAAAATACAGGATTATCAAATTATTTTGTATGAACTCACCAAATTACTGGACTATTTCTCATCTTTTTATATAAAAATGTAAGTTGTACTGGGATAAAAATTACTCCATTAAGTTGGTGAGTTTATACAAAAGAATTTGACAATCCCGCATTTTACCTTTAGCACTGAATTTACAGTAACTCACAAAATACAAAATAAATTTTACATAATTATTATCAATAGGTAAATATGCAGGATGTAAAATAACACTATGTATCAATACTTGTAATAAGTGTTAATGGTTCCCAAATATAGACACAGTCCAATTATAAAATTATAATGAAAAATGCCAAGCTTATAATGAATTTTATTATGCAAAATGCATTGAGTTATTGTCGCAGATCCTGAATGGATTAGACATTAAGTTGTCCACTTTGGGATCAAGCGGCGTAATAATTGTGCAATTGCTTTATTGTACCCTGGTTTTAATAAGGTTAATGACGTTTAAAATGCCCTAAAAACGGGTGTTCAAAGCGCCTTTCAAATGCGCTTAAGACACGGGCTTTACTTCTGAGGTTAATAACAGAAACACAAAGTTATTGCCACATATCTCCATAAGGAAAGTCATGTAAAACTGGTTATTCTCTCTTGCGGGACTTTCTACTGTGTCTTCCCACTCTCCTCCATTAGGAAAGTCATTCTGTCTGTGTCTCCCTTCCCCTGGTGGAAATTCCTCTGCCTCCCACTATATAACTGTGATACTATCACAATAAATACTAGTTTTGTCTTTATACCTTTATATTCTTCTGTCCTACCACAGGCTACCACTATATCATCAACAGGTATAGTATTAAGAAATAGGTTCCAGACTAACTGTTTATAGAAATTAACAACCCTTGCCGCAACCTTTACAACATTGGCGCTCATGTCTTTCCACACCAACAGCCCCCAACCCCGTGGTTCTTTCACTGAGAAGGGAGGAATGCCCCTGGCCAAAACCTCTGCCACTGTTTCCTCCTATCACCAGGTACTGGCCTTCACTGCTGCCAATACCTATGTTGGGGAAAGAGCAGGTGCTCCCTATGGCCTGCCCAATCTTAGCCAATTCATGCTAGAACACCAACGTCCCCAATCCATTGTTTTTGGCCAACCACTGCTTCTGCAAGCCCCTGCCCCTTTGGATATGGATACCAACTCTTCACTTTCCAAGGACGCCATCCGTAGTGCCATCTACGCCATGGATGCTGGTGCTACTGGCAATAGTGCTTGCTCTGAACACCTGGCCATTCAGCAGCATTCTGCCAAGAACTCCTTGGTTTTCTTTCAGAATATCTCTCAGGTCAACCCTGACCAGCTCTGTTGTGACCTCTGTACCGTCAAACATATCAAGGACTACCTACAAAAATTCACTCATCCTGCTGTATTCTACAATCAAATGCCCCTGGGTTGCATCCAAAGCCTAGCACATGACCAGGGAATACTGGTATCCAACCAATAGACATTCCTCTAGGTCTTTTACTTTGAGCTTGGAAATACTTTCACCACCATCAATCAGTATCTTGCTGAAGTTACCAACACCCAGAATACCATGCTCCACTGGGTTGACGCCATAGAAAGGGGTATAGCTAAGCTAGTTCCAGTGCATGTGGTACAGACCCTCACCCATCAGGGTGTAGATGTCAATTGGATTAGTGTGGCTACAAACCACGTGCTTGAGACTGGCCCCATGGTTCAAAGCCTGGCTCATGAGGTGGAAGTCTTGAGCTGTTGCCTTGCCATCATCCCCTTGTTTATCCTCACTTCTACTGCCACAGACAACTCCCCCTCCAGCCACCTTCTTGGTTGAGATATCCTTGAGCTCTTCAATCATTACAAGAAGATGCAGGCAGAATTGGTCCAGCAGAGCACCAATCTTTCCTTCCTGTTTGATGGCTACCACACTGTGTCAGAGCTTCAGGATTGTCTCAAACTTTGACAATTGTATGACAGAGCCAATAGCCAGGCCCAAGCCAGGAAGGACAAGTAAGTGATAGCCTTGCTCCAAGCTGAGCTTGCCACCCATGAAAATTGCATCACCTCTCTGAAAAATGACTTGGATATCACCTGTCAGGAGAGCAAGGTCTATCAAGATGAGCTGGACAAGCAGTGACTTCTCCTGGACGCCTTCCAGAGCCAATTGGATAGGATAGACAGTAAGATTATGGCCGTCAACTTACAGGCTATGTCCATCAACTCCAAGAGTCACCACAGTCCACAGAGGTCCTCCAGTCCCAAGTTCTATCATAGCTACAAAAGCAATGATGGCCACACTTGGTTAGCTCCCAATGCTCTACAAGTATCAGAGCCAGTACTGGAGTCCAAGGATGACGTCCAGGCCACCCCTGAAGCTTCTGGGGCTGCTCAAGACAGAGAAGGTGAACGTGAAGCACAGTGAGATGAAAATTGTTGACGCGCCTCTGAGGCTAGGTTTGCTGCCTCTACCCTCAGCTGTTCCCATCTCACCCGCTCTGCAGTGAGGATCAAACCTGCTCCCCTCCAACATGGCTCCAACAACTTCAAGCCCGTCAATCTACCCAAGTTTGACCCCAAGAGTAATGTGGCCATGTTCTTACGTCTATACCAGAACTCCATGTATGGCGCTGACAATGCCATGAGGAACTCCACAATCATCAACTGTCTGGATGCTGAGACTCAAACCATTATCTTGCCGTGTCTCCCTGAGAATGGCTGGACTTTTGCTGACGTCTCCGGGGCCTTGACGGAAGAATTTAGTAGCCAAGAAGCACTTCTTGGTTGCAAGATGGACTTTGCTGACACCAAGCTAAAGATGGGGGGAACCCTAGAAGGCTTCACTTCTAGGTTCTAACTTGAAGCTCAAACCCTGTTCTCTATGAGTGCTGTGCAGTTTATTGATGTGCAGTCAGCACTCCTCAATGCTGTATGTGTCAACCGGGAACTATCTCTGGCTCTTAAGTTGGGAATTTACAACACTTGCACCATGTCAGATCTGATTTGCCTCCTACACACCTACAAGGAGGAGTTTGAAGTCCCTCTTCCTGAAGGCTGCCACCTTCATCAAGCTTAGTATAGACCCCACATGGCTGTGGAGATGCCCAAGCCTTCTGACAAGGTTGGGCCTGCTCTAGCCAACAACACTCCCTGTACTTGCTTCAAATGTGGTATGGCTGGCCACTTCTCTTGGTAGTGTAAGAATCCTTGCCAAAAGGTCCACCATGTAGGCATGGAGAACACCAAGGAGGACTACTCCAAGGACGCTGATATTGAGGAGGACAATGAGGACCAGTCAAAAAACTACTAAGAAGCCAGGACAAGGAGAAATCCTTGGCTGCCTTTGTAATTTTGACACCCTCATCTCTCCCCATACCACTGCCCCTGACAAACCAGATCAGAGGCCTGCTGACTTGCTATTCTCTGAGACTAATCCTAAGGATGAGCTCTCCCTGATTGAATTCAACTCTCAACCAATACATGAGGATGCGGAGTCTGACAGAGTCCAAGAGGACCTCCTCCATTGAGTCCTCACTGTTAACACGTGAACTCACTGGACTACACTTTGCCCTGAAGTGTTTATCCCCCAAATAGAGCAAAGAACAGTAACTTTACCCTACCCAAACAACTGGCTCAACCAGGTGTTGTTTTTCCCATGAGGAGGACAGCACTGAACAACTGGCCAAGCTTCTCCATACAGTAAACATCTCAGCACCGCTATAATCCCTCAATGAAGCAAGCCCAGCTGTGGGAGCTGCCATGGCTACCTTCCTGGAGAAGTTCAAGGAACTGAGTGTACACCAGGTCTCTAAAATTGTGGAGATCAGAGAGAACTTCCAGGATTGTACCTATATCAACCTGGTAGTGAACAAGACTCATGTCTGGGCCATACTGGATACTGGTGCTCCTGGGAACATTATATCCTTGCGGCTGGTTAAGAAGATTAAGCTGGCACCAGACTTAGCCTATCATGAAGATTTTGGTACTGCTGGGACACAGACCACTAGAGCACAAGAAGCCTATTCTTCTCTCCCTCTTTGCTTTGGGAAGCTAATGGTCACTGCTCCTGCTATAGTTCTGGAAAACAACAGCTATGTCATTCTTATTGGGACTAGCTTCATGGTTCAGTATGGCACTGTGACTAACCATGGAGACCATACATTTGGAATATTGGGCCACTCTATACCCATGTTCTACCATGGCAACCGCCCTTCTGATCTGCCCTTACGACGTCTGCACTACATCAACCTGGAGTACACAGATAGAGAACTTCCAGTTGCTTGTACACTGCATAGTAAGAAAAGGTGCTACCTCTCTTGGTTGGGGAAGCCAAGTGAATCCTAGTCTACGCCTCCTGTAATGTGACTATCCCACCTGGCTCTCAGGTGATCCACAATACAGGCTTTTGCTGGCCCTACTGGCTGGCACTCATGGAAAAATCTTTGTCATCCCTAATGCCTCCAGACTAGAGCCATGGGTTGCACCAGGCATCCTCATGCTAAGTGAGAAGGAGGTATACATACTCTTGTTCAACATGAGTTGTGAATCTATGGGTGTCTCCAAACACTAACTTCTGGCTTATATACAGCTGGAAGAGCATGACAACCTGCAGGAGACCGCCCCCTTTGTGGACTTCTCTGAGTTAGGCCTACCCTGTGAACAACCACTGGTGCTATTGGTCATAAGCTGCAACTCCCTATCTGGACTCTTCAAAGAGCAGAAGGATCAAGCCATGGATTTCTTTTCCCAGTATAAGGATGTGTTTACCAAGGATGATTATGACCTGGACAAGGCTGCAGATGTTGCCCATCATATTGACACCCAAGGCAGTCCACCTATCTACTTCAGACCTATACGGCGTAGTCAAGCCAATCATGCTGTAGCCAACAAGGAGCTTCAGAAGCTATTGGGATCTGGCTTGCTGGTCCCCAGTAAAAGCTCTTGGGCTTACCCTCTCCTGATTGTCAAAAAGAAGGATGGCAGCAACCGTGTGGTGATTGACTACTGCCAACTGAATGCTGTTATCAAGAAGGATTCATATCCCCTCCCTTACATTGAAAATACCTTGGACCAACTGGGTGGCGCCAGGTTCTTCAGCGCCATGGACCTTATCAGTGGGTACTGGAAGATTGATATACTCCCACTGATCAAGAGAAATGTGCAATCATCACTGATCAAGGGCTATTCTAACCCACAAGGATGCCTCAAACTCTGTCCAATGCCCTGGCTACCTTCCAACGGGCTATGGATGCGGTGATAGGCAACCTCAAACTCACCAGCGTCTTGATCTACCTGGATGATATTAATGTGTTTTCTCAAACCTTTAATGATCATCTGCGGCACTTGAAGGAAGTCTCTCAGAGATTACTTGCAGCCAATCTCAAGCTCAAGCCATACAAGTACAACTTCTTAAAGGAGTACCTTGAGTTCTTGGGGTTCATCATTAGTCAAGATGGACTCCATCCTGTACCTCTGAAGGTGGAAGCCATTGAGAAAATGCAGATCCCGGCCAATAAGCGGGACATGCAGGTCTTCCTGAGGATGATTGGGTACTACTGTTGCTTCATCCCCAACTTTGCATCCCTGGGCAACCCCCTTTTTCAGCTTCTCCAAGTTGATAAGGAATTCTTCTGGAGCCCAGTGTGCCAATCTGCCTTCAATGCTCTCAAGGGAACACTGACTGCAGCCCCTGTACTGGCCTACCTTGAATTTTCCAAGCTGTTTGTGGTTCATACAGATGCTAGCCTGACTTCAATTGGGGGTGTCTTCTCCCAACTGGACTTGGAAGGACTTGAACACCCTGTTGGATACTGCTCATGTACACTTAATGTCCATGAGAGGAACTACACTGTCACTAAACAAGAGTGTCTGGCTGTGAAATACTCCTACTAACAATTCAGAGTCTATCTCCACGGGATACATTTCACAGTTGTTACAGACCATGCTTCCCTGCAATGGCTGAAGACCCTCAAGAACCCTGAAGAACTCTGGTGCTTTGGGCCATTAAACTTCAGGCTTATGACTATGAAATCATTCATCAAGCCAGAGCAGCCCATCAGAATGCCAACTGTCTCTCCCGCCTTCCAACTGTTGCCTTAGTATCCCCAATGGCTGACATTCTCTATGATAAGCTTATGGAGGATCCTTCTTTGTGGGGAGAGGAGCCAGTAGAGATACAGAGGGCTCTCAAAAAGTTAACTTTTGATACCAAGGTCTTGAAAGGACAACTTCTGAAGCTTTGTGGAGACTCTTGGCTACCCTACATATGCCCATCCTTACGCATGGACTCAGTGGTGGCCGCTCACAAGACTAAGGCCATGGTGGCATACAGAGGACATTAGCCCTGCTACAGCAGCACTGCTTCTGGGAAGGAATGTACACTGATGTAGTAGATACGCTAGCCACATTTCATGACTGCAACATTGAGAGACCTAAGGTTGCAAAGTTCCAACACAGACTTGTACGCCCTGGGTTTGCCTTCCACACTGTAGCCATTGACGTAGTGGACTCCCTGCCAGCTACCAACAGTTGCAACAAGTTCATCATTGTAGCTGTTGATCATCTGACTAAATGGGTAGAGGATAAGGCAATTCCCAACCAATCTGCACTGGTGATAGCCACATTCATCCTGGAGAATATCATATGCAAACATGGTTGTCCCCAGATTTTGCTGACGGAAAATGGTACCAACTTCACCAGTCATATCATCCCCCGCCTCAAACAACTGATGGGAATTTGTGGGACCTATCCACCTCTTATCACCCACAGAAAAATGGCAAAGTAGAGTGCACTAATGGGATCCTGGTCCAGATACTCCAGAAACTCAGTCACCAGCATGAGACTGAATGGGATATCTTCCTGCCTGTGGCCACCTTTTCATATAACATTGGGTACCATTGTGCCACTGTCAAGCTTCCTTTCCAAATGCTCTACAGCCAGCAACTAGAAGTTCTCCCTTTACTATATTCCTTGGTAAAGCCCAGCCTGGCTGTGTCCTCAGAGGCGTACCTCAACAAGCTGGTTTGAACTCTTATTTGCTTGCAATCAGAGGCCTACACCGTAAACTTGAATCATAAGTTGCAGGACCTAGAACAAACTGCATCCAAACGCCCTGCCTTATCCACTTACCTGGTAAGAGACTCAGTCTACTTCTTCAGCAATAGAGGGTACAGCTGCAAATTCAAACTTGCCTCCCTTTGGCAAGGTCCAGTTCAAGTTATCCAGAAGACTGGCCCCAACTCCTATACCCTTAAGGAGCCCCATTCTGGGCAATTGATCACTAGAGTACATGCTCAGTATATGTGTGCTGCTTCTAATGACCAAGATTAAGCCCCAATGAGGAAAATAACCCAAAAAAACAAAAGCCTAATGAAAAATTCCATGGGTTGTTGTCCTGTTTGTGATAGTGTTGCACCAAAGTATGAGGAATAAGAATAAAAGAACAAGGTGTTTATTGGAGACTGAAAAGACTCTTCTAGTACTGCACCAACTGTTCTACCACCTGAATGGCAGCCAAGAAACACAACTGGTTGCCTAAAAATCTGGAAACTGATGACCAAGGACTGGGCAATAAAACCCCCATCAAGCAAGACACACAATTGAACCCAATGTCCACAGGAAAGGCAACCCCCAAGAAGATACAGTCCCACAGAAGACTCTCACAAAGGGCATACTCTACTGGGACCTGACCACCCACCCACCCATAAAATAGAGACAAGGCCCACTCAAGGAAGACTCTCATGTTCTCCTCCCGCTTGGTATCACAGTGGTTGGTCCCTCAAAGAACAAGGTTGCCAGCCATCACCATTGGAACCAGATGAGCAGTACCCTCCACCGTGTACAACTTCAACACTTCCTAGAAGGCTTGCCAAAGACGCTGCTCAAAGTTGTCAGAGGTTTTACAACTGACTGGTTGAGCTTTGGTAACCCCAGGTTTTGCTCAAGCGCAAAGGACTGACTTGACTATGCTGGATATCATCCCCTGCTGCAAGACTGAGAGCACTTGGCCCTCAAATTGGAAATCCTTCAACCAAGCCTTCAAGTATTCTTCTGCCGCTTGCATGGAGAACCGCCAATAGATGCTGTTACCCTTTTGCAACCCAGTTCCCGTCACCTCCCTGGGCTCACTCAAGGCTAGGAACAATGCAGCATAAAATGGGTATGTCCCCAATAAGGCCAGTTGAGGCACCAGTAGCTGATCTATCTGAATCCCCAAGTCCAGATAGCTGCCATCCACGTCATGCAAGACTACCTGCTTCTTAATGGCCTTATCCACCTCCACTGACCTTGTAGGCCTGTGTCTCTTAGGAATTATCACTTGCACCTTCTTCAAGACTCTTCTTGTGACTCTTCTAGAGTGACTGTTTACCATAGCCGCCACTTTGAGAGCCAGCCATTTTTAACCCTGTTGTCTAATCCAGTGGAGGGAAATGTTGCAGATCCTGAATGAATTAGACATTAAGTTGTCCACCTAGGGATTAAGCAACGTAACAATTGTGTGATTGCTTTATTGTATCCTGGTTTTTAATAAGGTTAATGACGTTTAAAACGCCCTTAAAACAGGTGTTTGAAGCGCCTTTTGAATGCGCTTAAGACCTGGGCTTTACTTCCAAGGTTAATAACAGAACAACAAAGTTATTGCCACATACCTCCATAAGAAAAGCCGCGTGAAACCAGTTGTTCTCTTGTGCAGGACTTTCTACTGTGTCTTCCCACTCTCCTCCATTAGGAAAGTCATTCTGTCTGTGCCTCCCTTCCCCTGATGGAAATTCCTCCACCTCCCACTATATAACTGCGACACTATCAAAACTAATACTAGTTTTGTCTTTATACCTTTATATCCTTCTGTCCTACCACAGGCTTCCACTATACCATCAACAGGTATAGTATTAAGAAATAGGTTCCAGACTAACTGTTTGTAGAAATTAGCAACCCTTGCTGCAACCTTTACAACAATTATGCACATAATACAGAATTACATTGATGGCAATACAACCTAGTCTAGTACCATTCAATAAACCATTCAAATTCAATATGAGATAACAATAAAATACTAGTTTCAAATAAAAAATTTACATACAGTAGTTTTCAAACCTGTTAAGATAAACATATATTATTAGGTTAAACACATGAATTCTGTCAAAAACTATTTCAACTGAAACCAGTTGAATGTTAATTTACTCAATAAAGCTTCCATTTGTCTAAGGCCAGAAAACAAAAATAGTCAATCATACAACAAAAATAGAGTCAAATACTGGATTTCAAAAATGAGATAGCAAATGCATGGAACTCAAATTCATAATGCACGCAATACAGTCACTGTCAGGATACCAGGAGTACTGTGGAGCTCCAGAAGATGAGGGAGGAGTTGAAGCAGGTACTAGCATGGCCCACCAGATGATGGGACCTAGCTTTACCAGGTAGGAAAGGGCCTTCCCAGCCACAGCCCAAGGTCCAGCTGCTGGTAAGGCAGAGTCAATCAATCCCGTGAGCGCCAGGTAAAGCACTTCCAGGAATCAACTACTCTGGCCAGTGGCATCAGAAGTGGGTGGGGTTGAGATGGTTGGTTTGGGTGCTGGGGGTGGTTCCATGGGGACCGGGTAGGCAGCAGGATTATTGTATTTCCTGTTGAAGATCAAAGGGTAAATGATGATTGCTTTGCTGTCACAGACAATTTGGTAGGGTTCCTTGGGTGCGTTTGGGCGGGTGTACCACTGCAAGTCTTCCAAGGTCAGGGGTTTGTGATCAGGACTTGGGGGATACTCAGTGAAATGCACAGGTCCAAATGGAGCGTTGGGTGGATGGTAGTAGTCAAAGGCTTCAGTTTGTTGACTGGAGTCTGGCTATCTATCCCAGTGGATGGGGACTGACTCTTTAGTGTATGCAGATGAAAGAGTATCAAAAATAAGTATTGAAACAGATTGGGGAACCAAAGGTTCATAACAACTTTATTTGGTAAGGATGACAATACAGAACTTTTTCAGGTGCTTCTGATTTATATACTTACTCACATGAAAGTGCCTCTGGGCATTCTTCTGGTGCTATCTGTGTGAAAAGGCTTGGCATCTCAGGTTCTGTTGTTTGGTTGGCTGCTTCATGGTTATCTTTGGGGTTTTCAGGAATAGTTGTTTGGCTTGTTGGGGGCCCATCTTGGCCTGACTGGTCATTGGTTCTGGAAGGTTTGGCTACTGGGATCATGGGGTTTTTCCTAATTTGATTGCCATTTTGGAACTGGATTGACAGGCATTCTTGAGGCAAAAGAGCTTGATTAAAAAGTGGTTTCCAATTGGGAACCCCAAATTACTTAATGAACAGTGGGCTTGAACTGGGTTTACTGAGAAGCTAAAATTAGCCTGCCTAGGCCCAGCCAAACCCACCAAGGCTTGGGCATAGCTTTTGGGGATCAGAACAAGCTCTGCAGCTGCCACCAGGGCAGGAATGGTTCCCACACCTGGATTTTTGCTTTTTGAAGCAAATCCAGGTGCAGGTGAATCTTCCCTGCCTGCTAGCCCCTCCTGGCGGCTAGGAGCGGGTTCAATTCCCGCCCAGGGCTTCAAACTTGTTACTTTTGTAACAGTCATTCTTTGAAAAAAATGATTATTTTTGTGACTCAAATTGAAAATAGTGGATTTCAGGAGGGAATCCACCAAAATCTATTCAGGGAACTACAGTATTATTTTCAATTTACACACTTCTAAATTTGGCCATTTATGTCTAAGAGAATATCTCAATAAAGGAGCACCCATTCAAATAAAATTAGGTTTCTAGAAACTATTTGCTTTTCTGTTTTTAATAGAATTTTTATTGCTTTTTGTTAGTATGAGTTTTTTGAGTGAAGATAACTTTGATGTTGTCAAGGTACAATACCAGGAGCTACTCCAAGCTCAGGCTGCTGATCAAGGGAGCGCAACCACCGTGTTTTCTGTGTACACCCAATTCAATGCAAGTTGTGAGGAGGCTGAGTTGTATGTGTCACCAGGCTCATCCACAGATGGCTTTTCTGATAGTCAATATGGTGCTCTCCAAGACCAGGCCCAACCTGTACCTGTGCCACATTTTGGAAACTGGACAACTGTAGTCCCCTCCAATCCAATCCAGCTATCACTTGATAGTTTGGGTCAAGCAGAACAAGCCCTTCCTAATCTGGGTCCCATTATTCCTGGAGTCCACCAAAAACGTCAAATAACAACTGATGAGGTGATAGAATAGATTTTGAGCCTCAATCAAAATGGCGTTAGTTTTGCCAAAATAGCCACTTGGCTTCAATTTACCAAGGCAGTGATTAAGAATGAGTTCTGAGTCCTCTTGAAGAGAGGTGGTGCAAAGCTGGGCAATAAGCCAAAGAAGCAGGTCAACTCTCATAGCAAGAAGGTCTATCCCTTCATGCTTGACCTTCTGCAACGGGACCCATATCTCCAATTGACTGAGGTCTGTTGCCTACTTGGGCTTTAGAGCATATTCATTGCCAGCCACACAGCGCAGCTCTGGATTCATGGGCTTGTAGTTGGTGTTCTGATTATGATCAATTGGCTGGGCAATGAGTCCTATGATAGATCTGATTTGCCCTATGACTGTGCAATTAGTGCTAACCTCACCTGATGCCTGTCCTCTACTTTGGACAAATTGTATTTATATCATATTATAAATTGTCATTGCAGTTTCATGATTATGGCACTTTGAGTGAAAAAAACACTCCCAAGGGCAAAAGGAAGAAAGCACAGGGGAATTTGATTGGTGCATTCCTTGCAGTTTCCCCAAAAGGGATTGTATTTTACCAGACTACAACCTATTAAACCAATGGTTACTGGTACAGGAAATTCCTATTAAACCTGCTTGGCACCTGAAGCTCATCCAATTCCAAATTTCAAATATTCCTGAGCCACCAAATGGATTGCACTGAAGTAACTCCAAGAAAATACAAGAATAAGGCCACAACGTTTCAATTTTCCCTGCCGGCCATGCTAATCTTCACCTGGGTGATGTGCTGTTCTTCAACATTGAAGACACCACCCGTGAGCACAACCCCACACCCTATAGTCAGGTGCTTAGTGCAGCCAATGACCCCTCAGTGCTGTTTTCCTGTCAAAAGATTGCTGAAATGTTTACAAAGATGGCATTCAATGCTCTCAGCAACAGCCAATCACCTCTGGGCCCTCCAGCTGCCCTAGTCCCCATCTAATCCTCTCAGGTGACCAGCACCAACCCCACCAGCCAATCAAATCTTCCCCCCTCAATCTAGCCCGCCAAATAGATTGCACTGCCCAATCCCACTCCCCCAATAAAACTTGCCCCCTCAATAATTTTTATTTTTTAATTTATATTGGTTTAACATTTACAAGTTTTTATGGTTATAATAAATAATTTACATTTAAATAAAGTGGCAAATGATTTTATCATGCCACAAGTTAAATTTTGCTGCTTTAATAATTATTAATTATATTATTTTCTATTATAAATTTAATATATTTGAGGCGCTACAATAAAGAGAATTTTAAAAACTACAAGTGTTATGGACCAACCAATTGGAATGGGCATACATGTGGTGTCTTTGTGCTTGGCTTAGACCACACACGCCTCAGTTAGTGCAACCAGTTTAACTTGACGAAAAAAGCCTGTTGAAAAAGACATGTCTTTGTTTGTAAATTGGCACACCAACTTGTGGTCACTCTAGCACCAGAGAACCCAGAGGTCTGGTGCTAGAGTGACCTCAAGTTGGTGTGCTAACTTTCAAACAAAGACATGTCTTTTTCACCAGGCTTATTTCATCAAGTTAAACTGGTTGCACTAACTGAGGCGTGTCTAGTCTGAGCCAAGCACAAAGACACCACATGCGCACCCATTCCAATTGGTTGGTCTGTAACACTTGTAGTTTTTAAAATTCTTTTTATTGTAGCGCCTCAAATATATTAAGTTTATAATATAAATATATAATTAAATGAAATAATACATTACAATGCATATATCTCTAGAATAAATGATCTACATATAACCTGTGAAAGTGGCTATCTTTTGATAAATATGTACTTTGGGTTGCACTTGGCATATTGATTCAAGAACAAATTATATTGTACTTAGACAAAACATATACATGAAAAAATATGTTGTTCATGATACTAAGATTAGGTTGGTTTACATGCTCTAAAATATATGATCTACATATAACCCATGAAAGTGGTTATCTTATAATAAATATGTAATTTGGGTTGAACTTGGCATACTGATTTGAGAATAAATCATGTTTTACTTGAAAAAAACATGTACTTGAACAAAATACGCTGTTCATGATACTAGGAATGGGTTGAATATACAGAATATACAGAATATACATAATATTAATACCAAATGAATAGTGGTGCTTAAAGCTAATAAAATATCTGTTGTGAATGCCGCTAATCGCCACGTTTTTATTTTGCCTTCAGTGGGCCATTTTGAAGACAAATACCTCTCTTTTGCTTTTGCCTCTTGAAATGAGTCTATAGCTGAATTTGGAAATACAATTGTTTGGTTTCTTGACTCTGCGCAACTCACTCACCCCACTCATGCTTGTGGTAAGTAATCCTACCCTCCTGGTAGTGTTTTGTGGTATTGTTAATCACTATATATTCCATTTTCCTATTCACAAATAAAATTAAGCTCTATTCACATTTTTGTCTTTGTGTCTTCCAGTACTTCAGCACCTCTATCTAACCATAACTAGTAGAGATTATTTATCTAGGGCCACAAGGTAATTGCATAGCCTTCCCTGCCATATAACCAAGACTTAGTACAAATCCAATCCTAAGGTTAGGATTCCCCGTTGTGTGTCTGTGCTGCACCTCAGAACATGACAAAAATAGTGCTCACTACAGGGGCTGTAAGCCCCTCAGTTATCCCTTTTGCATTTACATTTGCAAGTGCCTTGCCCCTGCCTAGACAAGAGCTGACTTTACCTGAAATTACCAGCCCTCCTATTGAGGAAGATATTGCAGACCCGTCTATTGTCCCCACTGTACTGAACCTTGGGAATGGTCCCTGCCTAGTTGCTTACCCCATGGGTACCTCTGACTTAGAACAAGTCTTTGTGGTAGCCCTTGGGATAGCCCATGAAGGAGCCATCCCTTGCCTCCAGTTGCAGTTCAGTTGGGCTGAAGACTACAAATTGATTGTGGCTCCTTGATTTCCACAACATCTCCTCTCAGCAGCTAGCTCTGCTGAGCACTTACTGTCATCCTTTGTGCAGCCTGCCTTAGCCCAACACCAAATGGTGTTAGGGCTCCACATTCAAGAAATCTTGTCTCTACAGGCAACTGTCACTAAACTGGGATCAATTTGCTGCCTATCAAAGTGGATCCACTCCCTGTTTTCCTTGGTATCAGACAATCAGCGCAACTCTGTCACCTCCCAGACCCTTTTGGTTAATTCCATTGAGCAAATGCGCCAGTCCATCCCTGAATACGTCAGAGAGCGTCTACATGAGTTTCACCAGATAGAACAACCCTGGAAAACTCAAGTATATTCCACCCTGAACACTTATCTCACCGACTTCAAACAACTTGTACAGCAGCTCAATGCATTCAGCACTTATTCCTTTGACCACTACAGCAGGTAGAGGACCTTGCTGCTATGGGCCTTAATGAGCTCAGTGCAGATTTCAATCAAGAAAGAGCTGTCATTGCCGCTGCCATTGCCCAGCTCCAGAATCAAGTGAATGAATTTTCTACACCCAAGCCAGATGTTCCACCTTCTCCCCCATCTGATGACTTGGCAGATAGAGAGAGGAGATTATAGGATGTCATTCAAGAGCTATGTGCGTCTACCCAAAGTCAAGGACGTCCTACGGAGGCTCCTCAGCCTGAACCCCAGGTGCTTGCTTTGACCACTCAAGTTGCTGAGCCACAGCAGGAACTTGCTGCCTTACGTGAAATAATGGCAACTGTTGCTAGTCCAGTTGGGGTTGTCAATGAAGATGACTGCTGCCCTGGCTTGTCAGGAGCCCCTTGAATCCAATGCGCTAGGGAGTTGATTGCCCTAGCTAATGAGGTGGATCATTTGAAAAGGGACCATGCTGAGCTAGACAGAGACGTACAAGAGATGAGTGAATTGATCAACTCAGTAAACAACAGGTTTGCCCCTTGCCTCTAAGTAGGACTATCCCTTACTTATTGAATGGCTGAGCTCTCCATGGTAGTAACCTCCCAAGGCCAACACCTAGATGTTACTGAGCAACAGATCACTCTAGCTAATGATATGGGTGCCTGTGCTGCTGAGACCCTGATAACCCTTGAGGGGAGTGTTTGACAGCTATGGGCTAGACAAACCCCTCTGAGTCTGAAGCAGAGTTCTCCCTGCGCATAAATGTACTCAATAGCAACAATGGTGGTCCAACTCCTGAAGAACATTTCAAGCCTACCTTTAAACAGGTCTTTGATCCCAAAACCTCAACTATTGCAGCTTTCCTAAATATCTATGAAACTGCTATAAGACAAGCATCAGATGAGGTTAAGAAAGAACATATTTTGACCTGTCTACACCCAACCTGCCAGGAGGTGGTGGTGCCTGTGCTGCCCACCATTGAGACTTGGGAAGATATGAAGCAGCTTCTGATTGAAAAATTTGGTGGTGACTTTAGCCTGGAAGTGAAGAAGGACACCTTCATGCACATTGCTATCAAACCTAAGGAGACACTAGCTGATTTGCGGACAGATTCTACATGGAAGGACAGCAACTGATAATGAGCAGACAATTGACGCCTCACAAAGCTTATATGGCTTGTGCTTAAGCCCTCAAAGTTAACCAGCTTCTGTGCCTTCAGTTCAAAGCCCATAAAGCTATGCTTTCCTCCATGAAGAGCATAAATACGCTGTTGCAGGACATGCCCCTTACCCATTCTGGAGCAGTTGTTTGGGAGAGTTGTGCCGCTTCTAACTCTGGTTTGTCTTACTGTGGCCCTTGTATCCTTACAATGAACTCGCAAAATCCTCCTCAATGTCAGGGTTGCCACTACTGTGGCCAGATAGGTCATCATTCTCAAGTCTGCACCAACCCATGGGTTGAAGAAGCTGATCCCAAGGAGCAGGCGGGAAAAGAACAGTCAACCTAGAGGCAGAGATGCTCTTGGTTGACAATTCTTCCCAGTCTCCTTCAATTCCTTCCTCTATAACCAATTCCAAGCCTGCTGATACTGAGGCTCCTCCTATCCTCCCATTGTTCCACAACATCTCTGACAACTCTAACCTGGATGATTCTGATTTTGAGGCCCTTGATGTGTGTGGGTATTCAGTCCTTGCTGTCCTCAAAACCATTGCAGTCCCCTACAAACTACGCTCAGGGAAGACTACAACAACTAATAAGCCCTTGCCTGAAGCCAAAAAAGTTGTCTCTTGCCCCTATCTAACTCAAGCAAAGAGGTTCCCTGTACTAGTGGAGTCATCAGTAGAAGCTGCAGAAGTTGCTGACGCTGTATTTAAAAATGTATCAGTTTCACTCCACCTCCAAACTGTCTACAAGGAATTTCTGGGCCTAAGATGCATGATTGAGAAATGGGACAAAGAACAAGCAGAGGCTCAGGATATCTTGGCTGTCCTCCCACCCTTGGATTGCACTACCACTTGCATAGAAATATCCATCCAAAAAGTGAAGATCAAGGCTGTCTTGGACACTGGCTCTCTGGTTAATGTTGTCTCATCAAAGCTTGTAAAGAAACTCAAACTTGCCCCACAACCTCAATTATCACTAGTTGTATGGCACGGCTGGTCTATCTATGACTTGCGCTATAGGAAAGTATTCCGCTCTACTCATGCAATTTGTCAAGCTTCTTCTAGCTGCATTGGCAGTTGTCTTGGAAAACAAGAGTTACAATCTCTTAGCTGGGACCCAATTCCTTAGGGAATATAATGGGATTATCAACTTGAAAGATGGTAACCTCTCTATTCTGGGATACAAAGTCTCTCTGATCTTTGAAGAGCCAATTAAAGTTCCCAGGAAGCACCTAAAGATGTGTGCTTTAGAATACCCCACTGGGGTTTTCACTCTAAAGTACCACACCCATTCCACCAACATGAAATGTCCACCCATGGCCTGCCCTGCGTCTGAGGGAATCCCTATCTTGGCCACATCTGCTGTCATCATCCCCCTGGCTCTCAGGTCATCCTAGACTCCCAGATATTGTATGAATTACCTGAAAAAACTTTCTTGGAGTTGTAATTTCCTCCCTCATTAGGTTGCAACAAACATTACCTCTGTCCTGGAATCCTAGAATCTCCCATAAGGACTCTGTTCAATTCTAGTAGCCAACCTAACTGCTCTCCCCATAAACGTGTCTAGAGGGCAGGTTGTTAGTTATGGTAAATTATTGAATGCTTCTGATGTCTTTTCCCTTCATCCCTTCATCCCTTTGGTATGTTTCAAGATTTTAAACTACCTGAGGACAAGCCCCAAGTCCTATCTTTGTTTACTACGCAAGACTTCTCACAGTTATCCCAGTTCAACAGAAAGAGGTGCTTGGCTTACTAGATCAATTTTCAGACATCTTTGCTAAAGATAGTACCAACTATGGGCTAGCAAAAGGCGTTATCCACCAGATTGATACTGGAGACGCTCCCCCCTTCTGCGCTAAACCATATCACTGCAGTTGCGTGGAGGACGCCCAGGTGTCTAAAGAGCTCAAACAACTGCAAGACGCTGGGCTACTGGCCCCTTCCCAAAGTCCTTGGGCCTCATCATTATTCATCCTAAAGAAGAAGGATAGAGGTCATTGTATGTGACAGACTACAATGATTGAACTCTTTAACCAAGAAGGACTCTTATCCCTTGCCGCATATTGATGATGCTCTCCGACGGCTTAAAGGCTCTAAGTTCTTCTCCGCAATGGATCTGGAATCTGGATACTGGTAAGTTGACCTTTTGCCCAAGGATTGCCAAAAGGCTGCGCTCATTGCCTCTGAAGGGCTGTTTGAGCCTACCTGCATGCCACAGGGACTCTGCAACGCCCTGGCTACCTTCCAAAGGGCCATGGACTCCATCCTCCGCAACTTGAAACTTTCATGTGTCCTAGGATACTTATATTATATAACGTTTTTCAGTGCTACCTTCACTGACCACCTGACTCATCTCAAAGAGGTGTTCATAAAGATCCAAGAAGCTGGCCTGAAGCTAAAACCCTCTAAGTGTGCTTTCTTCAAAGAGCGCCTTAAATTCTTGGGCCATGAAATAACCCAGACAGGGATTTGCCCAATGACCAAGAAGGTTGAAGCCATTGACAAAATGCTTCTGCCCACCAACCTGCACAAGGTACAAGTCTTTCTGGGTAATATGGGCTACTACAGGCAGTTTATTCCAGACTTTCCCAATACTAATGAACCTCTAGTCCAGCGTTTATGTAATGTCCCTTTTGAATGGACTGCTAGCCAGCAGCAAGCCTGTGAGGCCCTTAAGCAAAAACTCAAAGAGGCGCCCCTTCTAGTGTATGCTGACTATGATAAAGAATTCATTCTATACACTGATGCTAGTGATCTTGCTATTGGGGCTATTTTGGCCCAAATAGACGACAAAGATGTGGACCATCCTGTGGCTTATACTTCCTGTGTTCTAAACAAGCATGAGAAGAACTACAGCGTCACAGAGAAGTAATGCCTTGCTGTGCTGCATGCAGCCAAACAGTTCCGCCACTACATATATGGTACCCATTTCACTGTTGTCACCAACCATGCTTTGCTTAAGTGATTACAACAGCTTAAGGATCCAGAAGGACAACTAGCTAGATGGGCCCTCTGCTTGCAAGTTTATGACTTCACTGTGCTCCATTGCCCCAGGATTCAACATCATAATGCTGATGGTTTATCCAAAATTCCCATCCTTGCTTTACATCCTGCTGAGGCTGACTGGTTGTATGAACTAATTGGATATCCTTCCTCTTGTGAAACCAAGTCAGAAGAAGTCTGATTAGCCTTGTCCAAGCTATCTGAAGAAATTCTTATATGCAACAATCAGCTCTTCAAGAAAGTACAAGACCAATATCTGCCTTATGTACAACCTAATCTTTGCCTTTTGTTGGTGCTGCAAGCTCATAAAGAGACTGAGCATGGAGGCATCACCAAAACTTTTGACTGTCTTCAGAAGAATTACTTCTGGGAAAACCTTTGCCTGCCAATTCCAGACATCATAGCTAGTTGCCACAACTGCCAGCTTCAGAGACCACAAGCTGCTTCCCATGAGCTCAAATTAGTTCCCCCTAACATGCCTTTCACACGGTCAGCATTGACGCTGTAGGTCTTCTCCCTTGTTCCCTGCTCTGGGTGTTGCTTTATCTTAATTGCTGTTGATCACTTCAGCAAGTGGGTAGAAGATCTACCTACCAAGGACATCACTGCTAAGACAACTGCTGTCTTCCTGTTATAAGATGTTTTCTACCGCCATGGCTTCCCTCAAGTGTTGTTGTCTGACAATGGAACTAACTTCAATGCTAACTTGGTAACCTCTGTTGTTGAGGCCTTGGGGTCTCACCAGTCCTTCTCTTCCCCCTATAATCCCTCTACCAATGGGACAGTTGAGCGTGAAAATTCAACACTGGTTTCCATCATGAGAAATCTCACCTACTCTGATGCTGCTAATTGGGATCTATACTTACCTGCTTATCTCTTTGCATATTTCCTGAGAAAACATTGTGTCACTGTATATTACCCTTTGCTATGTTGTATGGGCGTGAGGCTACCACTCTGTTGCTCTTGGGGCCCCCTACTCTCCTCTGATAAGGCCATGAATCCCGACAACCACATCAAAGATCTAGTCAAACGCATAATTGATATACAGACCACTGCTTACACTTCTTCATATAAGACTAAGATGCTTGAGCTTTCCCCTGATAATTCTGGATGATCTGTCTTTCCTGAGTTTGATGTTGATGACCGTGTTCTTTATTACCAGCACAGAGTAGGTGGACATGCGCATAAACTGGACACTCTGTGGGTTGGTCCTTTGGAAGTGACCTTCAAACAAGGGTCTGAATACACTGTAAAGCTCCTCTCTAGTGTTTGTTCTTTTGCTTGAGTGCATGCAAAGTTCCTCCACAAGTATCACCCCCCTAAGGCCAATCTAGGGGAGGGCATTAATGTGAATGCGCTATTCACCACGTTTTGATTTTGCCTTTGGTGGGCCATTTCAAAGACAAATCCCTCTCTTTTGCTTTTGCCTCTCAAAATGAGTCTATAGCTGAATTAGGAAATACAATTGTTTGGTTTCTTGACTCTGAGCAACTCACTTGCCCCACTCATGCTTGTGGCAAGTGATCCTACTGTCCTGGTAGTGTTTTTTGATATTACCAACCACCATATATTCTGTTTTTCTATTCACCAATAAAATTAAGTTATATTCACATTTTTGTCTTTGTGTCTTCCAGTACTTTGGCGCTTCTCTCTAGCCACAACTAGTAGAGATTATTCTTCCAGGGCCACAAGGTAATTGCATAGCCTTCCCTGCCATCTAACTGAGACCTAGTACAAATTCAATCCTAAGGTTAGGATTACCCATTGTTTGTCTGTGCTGTGCCTCAGAACACAACAATATCATAAGTAAAATCAAGATATATTTATTTAAACTTTATTAGTTACAATAGAATAGATATAGTTTATTGGGATAGTTTATTGGTTAAAAAGGGCTGGGATAAGTACAAGAAAAATATGGCAGAAATGGAGTCTGGATAAAGGAATCAGATGCAGTGGTGGCTAAAATCAAGGAGATCAAAAAAAGGTGAAGGATATGCTAAAGGGGGTGGCGTTAGAAGGCAACAAACTAGACAAACTTACTGTGAAGGCCGCAAAGAAGAAGATTCCCAATACTACTAACAAACTTGCAACCAGGCTCTTAAACATACAAAAAGATGTTCTTGCTGATCTACAATTCAAGCCACAGGGGTTTGCAACTGTGGAGGGTGGTCAAAGGACCCCAAGATGTTAAAGCAGCTAAAAAATAAAAAGACACAAAAACCAGCAGAAGATAACCAGGAAATAGCTAGTGACAAGTCCTGTGAAGCAGCCCTTATAAAGGGGGCAACAGGTAAAGATATAGAAGAAGGTAAAAAACATAATATCAATTAACTAAAAAGATCTTACTAACTTTTTTATTTAGAAGAAACAGAAGGAGAAGTCCGCCAGTATCTGAAACCGTACATATTGCAAACATTCTACAGCAACTATGTCCCCCACATAGGGCATCAGCTGGTCCTGACACCAGCCACCGCCTCTGAAATGATCAATAAATTAAAAAAATTATCCTATGAAACAAAAACAACTTACATCACTCCAACCAAAGCAAGATGACACCAAATGGTGGGTCTCAGCTTTGGCTGCGGCCCCTAACCTGCAACTTGACCAGTATGTTCCAGATATTGTTTCTTCAAGCTCTTTGTCATGCTTGTCTGGGATTTCATCCAAGATATGCTGTACCAAAACCTACCTGAGATGGAAAGAGGACAAAGAGAAGTCTGTTTCTGTTATCTCACCAAGCACACACTATTGCATATCCTAAAACATTTCAATGAAAAAATAACAAAACTTAACTTTAGTTCTGCCGCCATCATGCCTGCTGTTGTAGGCGTCATTGGAGATTTTGGGGCCTCCTGATGCTCCAACAAAACTGGTATACCAAAAACAATGGGAAAAACCTTTGCCACTATGTCATTTAAGAATAAAATTAGTATCCTATGTAATAAATTTTACGAGTTCTCTGCCCTGTTTGCGGGGCAGAGACTTCACTTGATTGTTTACCTAGGTCTTTTTGTACTGATGTTTCTTAAAGCAGAAGCCTGCAACAACTCTGATGTGATAATAAAACTTATGTAGTGCGCCATTTATTAGACAGAAAAAATTGCCCCTGGATACAGCTCAATAGAGCATGTTATTCAGGATTCAGTTATTCTCACCAACACCTGGGTCATTATTTGTTAGATTAATCTGTTTCCTATTAACTGTGCTACTTAAAACTTTAAAGTTTTGTTTTAATTTTCTTATCAATAAATTTAAATAATTACAACAATTTTATCAAAATAAATCTTATTTAATCCTTATAATATAAAAACCTATATTAAATTAATCATTTTCTACTTACAGCTAAATTAAACTGTATTAAAAGCTAGTAACAATCTTATTTCATATACCATTATTTCTTGAAAGCTGATTAGTACAAAATGACATCATTCTAAAAAGAGCAACCTAAAAATACAATAAAAACTGATAAAATGCTTTTTGTTGGAAATCAAATTGTTGCCTAAAATCTTATCTTTTTTAAAATATTTAATTTAAAATATAATAATTTTTGAATCCCTCTTTTTAAAAAGAGGGCAGATAGCTTTTTTGCATATTTAATAAATATTAAATAATTTTGGATTTTTTAAAAAAAAATCTAGTAAAAAGTCAAAAAAAAACTAAAACTAAAATTAAAAATGAACTTTTATTGAAATTTCAGTGATCTCATTTAGCATAAGTAATTTATTCTTAAGTTAGATTTTATAGAAAATATATAATAAGAACTTATAAGAGAGTAAAAGTTTTTCTTTTCAAAATTTTAAGTATTTAATATTAATAAAATAGCTTTATACAACTATTTAATAAAATTATATTTTTATTCTGTATGCTAGAGATAATATGTATAAAAAATTCAAACATAAAAAAGAATGTATCAAAATCTTGCTTTATTTAATTAAATTTTATAAAGGTTAAAATTTATTTGAACTAAACGGAAAATGATCTTAGTCATTGTATCTATAAAAATAAGATACAAATTTAATTATACAAGCAAATATTTATATGTGATTAGAAAAACATTTTTTTTGATAGATTTAAAATATATAAAGTTTATTTTTAAGAACTGTTAAAGGTTATAATAAACTTAAGTTTATTTAAAAAAGGTTTTTGAGTTGGTTAGTAAAAGTAAGCTAAATAATGGTTTATACTTTAAATTTAGTTTATTGATTAAAATATCATACTTTAAGAGTTAATTAGCATATTTTATTTCAAATAATAATTTTATAAGCTTACATTCAAAGCCACTTCAAGATACTAAATCGGTATTGAAATATAAAGTTGCAGCACAATTCCGAAAGCTGAGATTAAGGGCTTTCTAATGATACTAGTTTGAGCAAGATTGAAGTACTATTTGCGGAAATATCAACAGTTAACCAGAATATAAAAAGGGGTAAATAAACAATGATATCAGACTTCAGGGGTGATATTGATAAATTAAGGAGATCAGTTGGGGGTCAGTTGGGGATTTATGCCTGTAGTGCAAAAGCTCAGCTAACATGGTATTTAAACAGCTCAACTTTACAGAAATTTACTTTACAATCTACACCTTTACTCCTCTCTGATAACTGCACATCTATTTCCAAGCAAGAACTGCCTGAACCAAGCCAAGGAACCCAACCACTATCACTATGGAACCTATCAAGTTTGCACCTCAGATGACACCCTTCTTCTCACTGGGGGCTTCTACTAAGAGAGAAAGAATCTCTATGCTTAAACAAGCATTTCTTTTTACTGCTGGCAGTGATCTTAACAGCTTTGTTGAGCATTTCTTATTAAAAACAGAGTTTGGAAAAAGTACCTTCTTACCTGTCATACAAAATTCTAAGACAGATGATTTCCTTAACAACCTAAAGGAATTGATGTCAGAGTCCCCTGCCAAGCACCTTCCTTCCCTAAGAGCATTGGTTACATCAAGCTACAGTCTGAAAGAGCTTTGGGATTGTGGATTTAAAATGACAAAAAATGAGTATTCATATTCTAAAAAAATAAAAAATGCTAAAAAAGCATCATTAAATTCAAAAAATAAAAAAGGAAAAAACGATTCAGTAAAGAAAGAAAACATAAAAAATATTTTAAAACATATATTAAAAAATTCATTTCCAACTAGCCAATTCACTAAAAAATCCCCTGGATTGATTTATGAAGAATTACAAAAAGAGTTGAGTGAATACTCAACTAAAATAAAATACTCATTATTGAAAACAAAAAAGAAATTTACAAAGATATGAAAATAAAAAACAATATTTCTATTTCACATTCCACTTTTTATAAGCTTATTCCTAATAATATAATTAAAAGCAAAAAGCAAACTGATATGTGTAACATTTGCAACTTAAAAAAGTCATTAGAAATGAAGAAAAAGGATTTGAGTTTAAAGAAGTTGCCATTGCCTAAATCTATTAAAGAAAATTTGGAATCTATTGACCTACATGAAAAGTTTTATAAGCATCAAAATAAAGAATATATTAGTGATATAAATAATCTTGATAATAATTCATGTGTTATAGTAATAGACTATAAAGAAAACTTTAAAATAGGTGTGGGTCTTATAGAGACAAATAATTGTTTTTATGAGAAAATACCTATTTCTTTATTAGGATTTGCAATTGCTTTTAAAGAAAATGAGAAAATTAAATATGAGTATCATGACTTTTTATCTGAAATTTTATCTCATGACTCTTTGTTTTCAGGTCAGTGTTTGATAAGTCTGCTTAAAAATAATAAATTTAAGAATATTAAAAATATTAAAGTTTGGACTGATAATGGTAATCATTTCAGATCTTATGAATTCTTATATTATCTTTTTAAAGAGGTACCTAAAATTATAAAAGGAACAATTAAGTTTAATAGATTTGTTGAGTGTCATGGCAAAAGTATTATTGATGGTCATTTTGGTGTATTATCTAAAATATTTAAACAAAAGGAAAATGAGATGTATATAAAAAATATAAATGATCTCAAAATGGTTTTTGAGAGAGAGGAAGAAAGAAAGGGTCTATATGAGACACTTGTAAATAATTCAGATGTTTCCCAAAAAATCTTTTTTCACATCTATGATAGAAAATCTAGGCCTAAAAAAAGCTGGCTTGAAGTCAAAGCATTTTATGTTAATCTTTCATATTTAATGAAAGATGGTGAGCTGTATGTTTCACCTTTGACATTTGAGGATGTTAAGGAGTACTCCAAAATAAATTATTGTGCAAAGTTCTGCACAGATGACAGAGAAACAAAGAGAGCTGATACTACTAAAGGATTAGTAGGACATGTTCATGAAGTTGGACGCATAACAAAAACTTATATTTCACATAGGGTAAATAGTCTTTTAAATACAACAACTTTTTTTTCTAAAAATAACTAAGAAATTAATTATATGAGCCAAAGATAGGGTAATAGCAATTATAGCTTTGGGGCTGCTATTACTCTCCCATGCAACTCATATATTTAATTCTTGGCTTATTAAAATAGAAAAAAGGGTTTTAGCAAAAAATACAGCTAATAGAAATAAGATTTATTTCTATTATTGGTATATTTTACACTATTAAACTTTTCTTCAGTAAACTAAGCATTATACTAATGTTCAAAAAACATAAGTTTATGACTTAAATGATACCAAAGAAGTTAAAAGGCTTTGAAATGCTTAATCTGGCGCCTTGGCTTAATCTAACAAATAATGACCCACCTATAGGATGGCTGCTCCACCAGAAAAAAATCCTCCTAGCAAATTGTGTCACAATGCTCCCATATTATACCCGCTACAATTTATTTAGTACAGGTCCAATGTCAAAATATGTGTTGTCAATAGAAATCACTAGTCTATTTCAACACAATGTCCTGAAATACTGCTGCTCCCATCCCCAATAAAAGTCTACACCCAAATACTATTTTAATTTATATATATAAATTCTTTAAAATCTACTCTAATCAAACCATTCATATTCAACAAATAAATACATATAAAAAATAAATATTTCCGTGTGTTCATTCATTCATCCTTCTTTGATTTGTTAGTTTTTAGTATACATGACAGTATATCATTTTTATCATATAAAGAATGTGAAAAAACTAACCTAAATAAAATCATAATAATAAAAATACAAATATTCTTGTGTTTTATTTTTCCATTCAAACATTCAATTGGCTTTGCTTTGTTAATTTTTATTATACCTGATGCAATATGCTGAATCACAGAAATAAAGTCAAAATGAATTAAGTTAAATAAAAACAAACATTAAAAAATTAAATGCAAAAAAAACATTGGGAACAGAAAAGCCTTTAATTGATTGGCTGCTGGGCAAGGCACACAGGGAGAAACAAATCTGTGTGACCATAGAATTTGGCCACAGTTTCAGCTGGGAGGGTATTGACACCAACCTGCAGCAAATTAAATAACTCATTGGGCCCAGGTGGCGCCCCTTTCTTGACAAATCTCTTGAGCCACCCAAAGACCTCCTCAATTGGGTTGAGGAATGGGGAATATGAGGGGAGGAAGAGAAGATATAAAGGCGCTGTAGCCAATTGTTGGGAGCCAATTTCTACACCAGGCTCAATCACCTGAAATTCATTGAGAATATCTGCCACCTTGTGGGCCCAACATTATCCAATACAATAATATTGGTAAAGCCCAGGCTTGTGCGCCTCAGGTGCTCCTGAATCAATTGGAGAAATTCCAGAAAGGTTTTACTGTTGTGGGACCCCTTGATCATTTGATAGAGCTCAATGCCAAGCAGATCAAGAAGGGCTACCATTGAGTAGGCAACAGACCAGACAGCTGCACGCCGGGACATACCGTTCTTTTCTCCTTTGGGGACATACCCATACTTGTTTCTCATGGAGCACGCAAAGGAGGACTTGTCAATGTAGTAGAATTTAACAGTCCCCTTCTCCTTGAGAGCAGTTACTGTCTTGGTGTATTTTTGCCAGTAGACAATATTGTCTGGGCTATTGTGGTTATATGGAGAAACTCTAAGCTTTTTTCACAAGAAATTTAATTTTTTTACCACGTGGTAGCAAGTGGAAACCAAAGCTTGGATTTCAAAAGCAGACTCAACCATTGACTGAATATTTTCCTGTTCAAGATGGCAATGCTGCTCAATCCACTTTTGGATTGCCCACAGGTGTTCCTGGACCAATAGGATTGGTTGGCGCTTGGATTTCTCCAAAAGGAGAACAGTCCCTATTTTCAGGTAATTTGTGCAGAGCCTGTGCGCAGATTTTTCCAAAATACCAACAATAGCCACAGCCTTCCTGTAGTCAGTGGTCTCCTCCATGAGCCTCATGAAGGTCTTGCGGGTGGCGTCAGGGATAATGTGGTACTTGGCCTTTTTGGTAGTAGGGGTCCACTTATTGGGATTGGGCACGGCACAGGGCATAGGCACCCGACTATAGAATGTAGCAACTTTTTTAAGCACCTTCTGCCCTTTTATTGTTTGGAAATACTGGGGCAGCTTATCCTTGTCTGCCCCTTTAGAATCACTCACATAAGGCTTGTAGCTATTGTCAAGTATAGGCTTAACCTTCTCCAGTATGGCTGCAAGGAACACCATTGCAGCGGTATACAGGGTTGTACACTAAGGACACCCTCTCAGTGGTGACACTATTAACTGTTTTGATGGTGATAACATTGGTGGGCTTACAGGTAAGCTTGGGGACCTGAGGGTTGATGCTCTGAACCCTAGCAGCTTGTGCGCCTTGAACCAGCTGTGTCAGTGCAGCGTCACAATTGAACTCTCCTCTCACATCTCCCTCCTGAGTAGGCACTTGTGTTTCACTAACTCTGTTCTTTGACCCACAGGGGAACCGCAACTGCGGCGCACAACGGGTCCATTGCTACTCTGTTGCTGGGATGCATCCATTTTGATATAAAAAATAAAATAAAATTAAAATCAGTTTATCTTTATAATTTATTTATTATAATTTTTATCACTCCATATATAGTAGCATGAAAGCTAGTAGTCACTACTGTTTATTTCAAATTAGATTTTTAGATTTCTATATTAATTATTTTTGGCCATAAATGTGCACTGTTGATCATGAGTTTGGATAAATTTGATTTTTTTATTGATTCTAATCCCAAAACAGACACTCAGAATATTTATTTCTTTTTTATTCTAGATTTCATTCTTAATTAGGATGATCTGGTAACATTATTTTTGATTAATTCATGTGTTTTTATATTTGATATTTATGTTCCCTGCTTCAGTTGCTATTGAGGCTTGTTGTTGGATTGAGTTTGTAACTTTTGTGACTGAGTCTCATGCGTTCACCAAAAACATAGTAGTCATAGTAGAAGCGTTCTGTGACTGAAACTCATGTGTTATAGTGTTTGATACATTTTTGTTGAATTGTTAAGCATTTGTCCCCAGTTTGAATAGGCCATTATATGACTAAACATTTACGCCAAATAGCGCTTATTTTCCATGAAATTCTCTTCTATTTAGATATATCAAGTTGAAATATGTTTTGTGACTGATTTCATGCAACTTAAACTGAATAGTATATGTTTATCTCAACAGGTTTGAAAACTACTGTACTGGAAAAATATAAACTATATGTTCTAATTCAGGTGGCTATTTTAATGCAACTCTGGTGTATTTTTTAGTGTTATACTTTTTTTTGTATAAATGCAAGTTATTTGTACTGTAAATTCATACCCTAAATGTAAAAATGTGGGATTGTCAAATCCTTGGTCCAAATTTCAAATCACTTTTGCAGGATGGCCTTTTTTAATTAAATTGAATTCTTTGTGTTTTTATTTGAAATTTTAAAATTGCATGAACTCATAGAAACTTTGAAAATTTCAAGTTGAACTGCATATTTCCAATGGACAAAATGAATTAACTTGAATCAGATTTAAATTGTTAAAATCCATCAACCATTTTTATTAAGTTTACTATGTTTTTTGGAATTGAAGGATTGTCAAATCCATGAACCAAATTTCAAATCATAAATGAATGCCACTATTAAACTCAAATAATAATTGTGGGATTTGGAATCCAAATTGAATGTACAGTAAGAAACTAGGACAAATAAGTCCAAATCAAGAAGCTCCACTCTAGATAAAATCAAATGAAAAATTCAATTTCAACAATCATGTTTAGATATGAAATTAAGTGAAATGTAAAATTGTCTAAACTGGAAACAATCAAACTTTCTACACTCTAAATCACTAATATAGCAACCACATAACCATATAATGATATATGAGTCACCCTCCTGATGACGCAAAAAAAATTTAAAAGTTTTTTGGCCCCCAGTGTAGCCAGGGGCCAACAAAACTCAGAAAAAAATTCAAGGAAGAAAGGAGGGGGAAGATAAACTATCAGTTTCTAACAAAAAGTGTTAATGTATTGCTATTAGGGATACTTGATTACAGTAGATTTTAAAAAATGCTAATACAGTAGTTTTAAAAGCTATGACAACAACCAAAAATACCTCAGATTTAAACAAAATTATTTTAGATGTAAACAAAATCCAAGCTGAGCAAGATTCACGATTCAAATAATTTAAATATTTTTGGTTAATAAATGAACTGTCAAACAAAAAACAAAATTTCACTAGCCCATTATAAAAAATTATATCAAATATCAAGTGGTGTAGTATACCCACAAACAAAATGAACTAACACAACAATTAAGATGAATGGATGCTGTTCTAGAGTATATTATAATCCAATCAGGATTCAACTGAGGCACCAACAGAAGGACTAAAACAAAACAAAACTTGAGCAATCTAAAAGCAAGGTTCCACAAGCACAAAACAAAATGAAGTCATACAAGATGTGTAGTATTAACAGCCTAAAATATAAGTATAACAGTATAACAGCCAATCAACAGCTATTCAATTTAGGAAAAGTGGCATTTTATTCATTTTCATGGCTCCTGATTTGTATAAAATGGTTTTGAGAACCTTCCAAATATGGACTCAAGATTACAATAAAAATAAATCATAAAATTTTAAACTTCTACTTTTAGTGATTTTATCCTAAGTTTTATTTTAAGATGGTTTTCAGCAGCAACATTTTCAACAGTGTCAGTGACCAAGCCAGCAGCAGCCAAACCAGCTTCAATGGAGGCAAGTCTCAGAACGTGGAGGCACCCGTTTACACCCAAGCCTTTGAGGAGGGTAATGAGGAAGCTGACCTGTACTTGACCTCCAACCCCTATGGCTTTGACTTTTTCAATAGTCACTTAGCATCTTGCTCTGCCCTTGCTCTCTTACCCACCCCTGCACAAGCTGCCAACCAACCCACCAATCAGAATGACAACCCTGATTTGGAACAACTTCCTGCCACCAACCAACCTGCCCCCCTCAGCTAATCAGGCTTCAGCTCCTGCAGCCCAGAGCACCAAGCGCAGAATCATTACTGCTCAGATTCTTCAGTAAATTGTGGCACTGAACCTGCAGGGTCTGTCCTGGGATCATATTGCAACCCAATTTCAATTCACCCAAGCCACAATAATGTGAGAATTTGATAACTTAATGAATAAAGGGAATCTGATTAGGACAACCAAGAATCCCAAGAAGGCCCCTGAGTCCCAAATCAACAAGGCATACCCAATCATGCTCAATTTATTGCAGTGGGACCCCAAGCTTCCCTTGACCCAGGTCTGTAAATAACTTGAACATCATAATATATGGGTTTCTGAGCGCATAGTGCAGCTCTGGATGCACAGAAAGGTGGCTTCAATAAGGGTTCTTACAAATGTTGTTGGCAACCAATGGGATGGCGCTGAGGATTCCCTGTATGATAAGGCCATCAAATCAACCCTGGTCTAATTCTTGACAAGACTATCAGATGACATCATATACATCTCCTACTACAAGCTGTCAATAGCTTCCAACAATTTTGGCGCCCAAGGAAGAGCTGCCACCCAAAAAGGGAAGAAGAAGGTTAAGAAGGGGACTTTCATTGGTGCTTTTCTGGCTGTTTTGGCCAAGGGTTTTGCCTACTATCAGACTAACCCAGATTTCACCAATGGCTACAACTATGGCCTCATCCTTGGTGAATTACTTGACTCCTGGGATAGCTTGAATTCCACTCACCAGGTTTTCTTGAGCCACCAGATGGAGGGTAGCTCCACTGCCCTTGAGGCCATCTAAGAACGCAGGCACCAGGCCTCTGTGTACCCAGCCAGCCATGCAGACATCCATCTGGGTGATTTGTGTTCTTTAACATTAGAGATACACTCCAGGAGCACCACCCTCTGGCTTTTAATGATCTTTATCTTGGGGTCCTCAATCACAAGTCTCCCTTTGGTTTCCAGATGGTGGCAGTTTTGTTTGCCCAAATTGTCTATCATGTGAATATGGGCAACCAATCTTGGAAGAACAAGCGCCTCCCACCCCGTGCCACAGTCACCTACCAGCCAATCACAACAATGACCAATGAGGAGTACAATGAGCGGTACATGGTGGCCATCATAGTCAATCCTCCTGCCTTCACCCCTGCCATCACCACCCCTACCTGCCATCCCCACCCACCTAATCACAGACCCCCCAGGCCAGCACCGCCTCTACATCTTCCTTCCTGTGTTATTCTTCCTCCTAGGCATCACTCTCCCCCACCCCAATAAACCCCTGTCACCAAACATTTTCTATTTGTATTATCTGTTACTGAATTTCAATTGTTCATTTTCTCTTTGTCTATAGTTGGTTTTATTCTTTATGTTTAGTTTATTTCTATAAAATCATATATTTACTATGCCATGTATCTATATCCAGAACATAGTTATTTTTAGTACCCAAACACAGCCCCCTGTGAAAATATTAACAAAACCTTGGTGATCAGCTAAATTTGAATTAGAAAATTATATGTTAATTATGTTTAGATAAAGTTGTTACTGATCCAAATTCAAAACCTAAATGATAAACTTTAAGCCAATCAGGATCCAAGTGAGAAAGTGATTGTTGTGACATAAAGGGTCATTTAATAATTCTTTGATGCATTTGCGCTAATTAATCTGATTGGCTGGGTGTTTTGCCATTGTGTGCCACAGCAGCAATGGCACACAATGGCAAAACACCCAGCCAATCAGATTAATTAGCGCAAATGCATCAAAGAATTATTAAATGACCCTTTATGTCACAACAATCACTTTCTCACTTGGATCCTGATTGGCTTAAAGTTTATCATTTAGGTTTTGAATTTGGATCAGTAACAACTTTATCTAAACATAATTAACATATAATTTTCTAATTCAAATTTAGCTGATCACCAAATTTTTGTTAATATTTTCACAAGGGGCTGTGTTTAAGTGCCAAAAATAATATGATGATTATGGAAGCAATACCAACACAAAGCAAACAACACATATTGAGATGAGCGTAAAACATATACACAATGGGTAAAAAGATGGGATATTGGAGTAATGGGAAAACAAACAGGAATAAACAAAGAAGCAATAGTATTATAATAATACAGATTTTATTAAGGTGAAAGCTATAAAAACATATGGAAAGGTTAGTAAAAAATCAATGAGAGAATTAGAGAAACTGCTAAAAGACCTTGACTATGCAATTGCAGAGATCAAAGAAATTGACTGCAAGGTCAAATCAAAGGTGAAGTCCCCTGTCCTTGAAGGGGACAAAATAGACAAGGTGTCCACAAAGGCGCTCATGGCCAAGATGCCAGACACCTCCAAAATAACAATTTAGTGTCTTCTTAACATTCAAAAAACTGTAGTTGAGGGCCTCCAGTTCAAGTCATTTTCCCTCTCTGCACTGTCTGTCTTGGTTGACAACCCTGAGATGTATGCACATCTCAAGCCAGCAAAGCACTCCAGTAAAGAGGATACAGAATTGTCAGTGCAATTGCTTGGCCAAGAATAGCTAAGCCTGCTGAAGCCGCCAGCAAGGAAGAAACACAACAAAGTAATCTAAAAAGAAAATTAAAATAAAATTCAAAAATTATTACCAGTTTTTTTAGAGAACATTGACGCCAAAATCCTCCAGGTCCTGGTCCCCTTTGTCCCCGCCACATTCTACTTCAACTACACCAATCATGTTTCAAGACATCTGTTTCTGTCCCCCCTGTCTTGCAGGGGCTAGAGGACTGCATCTATGGGTCCTTTCCTATGTTGTTGGAGTCATTGGCTGAGCTTACGCATGCCTAGGGGGCATCTGAGTGGGCAGTTACTGCCTATAAGGATGCCCACCTGGTCCTCCTGGACCCAGTATCCCTCAGTGAAGTTTACTGTGTAAACTCCATTGAGCTTGTTTGGGACGTCCTGACAACACTCCCATTCAAGAACATACCAGAGATGGGCCAGGCCCATGCAACTGCTTGCTTCTGCTTCCTGGTGGAGCACACCCTGTCTTACCTGTTGGAGAACTTTGGATGTGCGGTGGATAAATGGGCGGTTACAGACGCAACAACTGTCAAGAAGACCAAAATCCTCCTTGTCAATTTTGAGCTGGCCTGGTGCGCTGACAAGACGGGGGTCCCTGCAGCCATGGAGCTGACCTTCTCAAATACAAAGCATGAAAAGAAATTTAGTGCTGTCTACAACAAACTGTGCAAATTACGGAAGCCTTTGCTGGGCAAAGGCTTTATCTGGTTGTTTACCTGGGGTTTATGTTCTACTTTAGGATGGGGGCTAATGTTGAGGACCTTGACGGGACCAGGCTCTCCCTGGACAGGAAGAAGGTCCCCCTGGGTTACAACTTGGTCAACCATGTTATCCAGAACACCCTGGTCCTGGCTGGAATTTACAGGTCTGCAGCCCTGCCTGAAAAGCTGCTGCTTCACTCCCACCTGACCCTACTGCCTTTCACCATCAGCCAGGAGTATTTCAATCAGGGTGTATCCACTGTCTACGGTGTGGCAGTGGAGGTTGTGTGCCACTTTCATTGCTGGATGGGTACATACCAAAGAACTCACTATAGGCGCACACAATAAAAATATGATTCCAATAAATTTTATTACAATTTATATTATTTTTATTATAATAAATTTTTATAATTTTTATTTCAGCAAACCAGTTCTGCAAAATATATTGCAGAAACAGTTTTCATAAAAACATAAAATTATATGTTAATAAAATAAATTCTAACTTGTAAATTTTACGTTTAATTTTTTTAAAGCTATTTTTATATTTATTTGACCAAAGTGATTTAAATATTTTTGCGTAATCCAGTATTGAGCATTTGGGATTACCTCAGATGGCACAATAAAATAATATATAATAAAATAAATCATTACAAACCTTCATTGATGATCCTGCTGAATGTGATTGTGGGCTTAGAAGCTTCTAAATATAAAATGATAATTAATAAATCATAAATAGTAAATTTGAGAATATAAAAAATATTGAACACACTAAGCCTTTAGTTGATTGGCTGTTTGGCAAGGCACATGGGGATGAACAAATCAGCGTGGCCATAGAATTTGGCCATAGTCTCAGCTGGGAGGGTGTGGATCCCAGCCTGCAGCAAATCAAAGAGGTCCTTGGTCCCAGTTAGGGTACCTTGCTTGATGACTTGCTTGAGCCATCCAAAAACTTCCTCAGTGGGATTTAGGAAGGGCAAATAGGCAGGGAGGAAGAGAAGGCACAAATTTGCTGTGGCCAATTACTGGGGGCCCACTGCAATGCTGGTGTCAATTGATGAAAATTCCTCAAGAATATCTGCCACCTTATGGAGACCAATGTTGTATAGCACAATTACATTGATGAACCCCGGGCTTGTGCGCCCCAGGTGCTCCTGGACCAATCAGAGAAATGACAGGAAGGTCCAGCTATTGTGAGACCCCAATATTATTTGATAGATCTCAATCCCCTTTGGACCGAGGAGAGCCACCATTGAATAGGCTGTGGAGCAGACTGCAACACACCAAGCTACCCTGTTATTGGAGCCTTTTGGGACATACCCATATGCATTGCGCATTGACAAGGCAAATGCTGATTTTTCAATGTAGTAGAATTTGACGTCCCCTTGGCTTTGAGGGCAGTGTACGTCTCTGCGTATTTTTTCTGGACGTCAATGTTGGCTGGCCTATTCCAATTGTAGGGGGATACCCTGAGCTTTTTCCAGGAAAAGTGCATTCCCTTGAGCAGATGGTAGTAAAAGGAAATTGAGGCCTCAACCCCAAAAGTAGATTTTACCATGTCCTGTATATTTGCCATTTCAAGATGACAATCTTGGGTTATTCACTGGTGGGTTGCCCATTTGTGCTCCTTGGTGAGCATGGTGGACACGCGCCAGGATTTCTCTGCAGCAAGAACTCAGCCAGTCTCAATGAAGGTGTTGAATGTCTTGGAGGCGTACTTGGGATCCACCCCAACAATAGCTGTGGCTGCCTTGTAGTCACCAGATTCCCGCATTAGCTTGAGAAGGATGATGCGCTTTATATCAGGAATGCACTTCTGAGTGGGCTTTGTGGGTTCAGAAGAGCCAGGATCCTGATTGGTGACAGGCTTGCAAGGCATGGGTACCTTGGTGTAGAACACAGCAACTTTCTTTAACACTAACTGCCCCTCTGTAGTTCTATAGAACTCAGGCTTGTCATCATCTTCTTGGTTGCCATCACTGATGTAAGGCTTGTAGCTAGTGTCAAGCACAGGCTTAAACTTCTCCATCATGGCTGACGGGACCAACTCTTTGTCGGTACACAGCATCAAACACATACAAAGTAAGTTCTACCTCCTTGTTTCTAACTGTTTTGGTAGTGGTAACCTTGGTGGGCTTCCAGGTCAGCTTGGGGACCTGAGGGTTGATGCTCTGCACCCTAGTAGCTTGTGCTCCTTGAACCAGCTGTGTCAGTGCAGCATCACTATTGAACTCTCCTCTCCCATCTCCCTCCTGAGTAGGCACTTGGGTTACACTAACTCTATTCTTTGACCCACGGGGGCAACCCCAACTGCGGCGCACAATGGGTGCATTGTTACTCTGTTTTGTGTTCCTTCCATTTAAAATTTAATAAAATACTAAATAAAACTTAATTAAGTTATACACTGGTTTTTAATTTTTGCTTTTTATCTGAATATGGATATTTAATTAGAGTTTTCCCCACCCAATATCCCAATTATAGGGTTTTTATTTCTTAATTAGTTGTTTTTGGTTTTACAATGCCCATTTTAGAATACTCAAAAGAAATACTCCCATTTTCCCAGATTTTACTCCATATTTTAGCACCCAACACAATATTTTTAACATTTATGTCTCATATTATGTGCCCTATTTTAGATACTTTGGTATCATTCTTGATTACAATCCATTGCACACAACATTTGAGTGGTTTTAATTTACATAGTGAGTTGCTATTGTGTTTCATTTTTGGATTGAGTTTTGACTCACTGCACTTGGGTGTATTTTTTCACCGATTCACATAGTAAACATATGGGTCATTATTTTAGGGATTAGGCCATTTTCTAATACACATGCTGCCCAAGTCGCAGCATAACACAGTTTGATTTTGAAAAAAATCAAATTACAAATATTTATATTTAAAACAGTAAAACACACAACAAAAAGTTAATATTTTTTCACACTGTAAACTATCAAAATGAAGCTAAAAATCTTATCTTTCCATTGGTGTTAAAATATTAATATTATAATATTTAATATTAAAGCAAAAGCAATTTAAAAGAGCATATGTCAGATTTTATTATATTATTTTAATAATGAAATAAAATAGATTGCTTAAAGCTTAAAAAAGTTAATTTTCTATCAATTAATATATGCTTTTTATTTAATGAAATTAAAGATAAGATCAAGAGCATCATTTCCGCATTTTATTTATTTAAAAAGCTTAATTATTTAGGATTTTATGGTAGTTTAAAGTTAGGACGTTAATTTATTTGCTGTTTAGATGAATTTTGAGGTTCAAGTGAACTGGAACCTCAAATTAAGCATTTTTTAAATACAATTCTTTAATATTTTATCACTTTAAAAATATGCAGAACAGTTATAATTAAATTAATACATCATTTTAATTGATTTGCATAGATTACAAAGAGGATATGATGTAATTTGATGCTTAGCTGATACACATATATCCCTTGTGCATGAAAACTGGGGATTTCATTTATTCTAGAAATATAAATTCAAGTTGAAATTGTAATTAAAGCTGTCACATCATTTCTTTCAGAATGGTGTCATAAGGCTTGGTATATAAGAGCTAAAGCATCACCTAAGGTTTACTTCAAACCATCTTCACAAAAAGATATAATTCCTGCAACCAGCACTCTTTTGCAAGGCATCTCTACAAAGCATCTCTTTATCAGCAATCATAAATCCAATATTATGGAATCTGTTAACTTTACTTCTGCCATGAAGCCATTTTCCTCACTGGGAGAATCAACAAAAAGAGAAAGAATTGCTATGCTAAAGAAAGCATTCCTCTTTGTTTCTGGAGGCAATCTTAATTCCTTCATCAATCACTTCCTCACTCAAACTGAGTTTAGAAAAACAGAGTTTATTCCTTTAATTCAAAATCAGAAACTAAATGTGATAATTGACAACTTAAAGGATCTTCTGAAATCTGCTCCTCAAAAGCATCTCCCAGCCTTGAGATCTCTGGTTACTTCCAGTTACTCTTTAAAAGAGCTTACTGATGTGGGATTTAATATAACCAAAAGTGAGTTTGAATACTCAAGAAAAATAAATATAAATAAAAATGTAAGCTTAAACAAAAAATCCAAAAAGATAATAACTATTCATTAAAAAAAATAAATAATCAAAAAAATAATTAAAAAACTACTGGAAAATTCTTTTGAAACAAGCCAGTTTACAAAAAAAGCACCAGAAAAAATTTATAAAGACATTGATTTAGAAATGAATGAATATTCAACTGAAATAAAATATTCTCTATTAAAAACAAAAAAAGAAATATACGAAAAAATGAAAATAAAAAATGAAGAATCAATATCACTTTCAACTTATTATAAATTAATACCAAAAAATATAATAAAGAGTAAAAAACAAATTGACATGTGTAATATTTGTAACTTAAAATCATCCTTAGAAAAAAGAAAAGAAGAATGTGAAAGTAAAAAATTATTATTGCCAGAATCTATAAACAGTGACTTAAAAGCTATTAATCAGCACCAAGACTTTTATGCTCATCAAAATAGGGAATACAAGAAAGATATCAATGAATTAGATAATGAATCATGCATTTTAGTCATAGATTTTAAGGAGAATTTAAAAGTTGGTGTGGTCCAATTGAAACCAATAACTGTTTTTATTCCAAAAGACCTATTTCTTTATTGGGGTTTGCATTGGTATTTAAAGAAAACAATAAAGTCAAATAAAAATACCATGATTTTTTATCTCAAATATTGTCTCATGATTCTTTGTTTTCAGGTGAATGTCTAATAATTCTTCTTAAATCAGATAAGTTTAAAAAAATAAATAATATCAAAGTATGGACTGATAATGGAAACCATTTTAGATCCTATTAATTTGTATATTATCTATTTAAATAGGCACAACAATACATTAAAGGGTCTATTAAATACAATTGATATTAGAATGTCATGGGAAAAGTATTGTTGATGGTCACTCTGGTGTAATATCAAAAACATTAAAAGAGAAAGAAAATCAGCTTTATATCAAGAATTTAAATGATATAAAAAATATTTTTGAGCAAGAAGAAAAAAGAAAAGAATTATATGAATCAGCGCTATCAGGCTCAAATATTTCTCAAAAGTCATTCTTTTATATTTAAGAGAGAAAAGTTAGGCCTATAAGAAGAGAGATTGAAGTTAAAAATCTGCGCATTAATCTTTCATATTTGATGAAAGATGGGAAGTTGTATACTTCACCTTTAACATTTGAAAGTTTCTCAGAATATTCTGAGATAACTTATCATTTGAAACACGTGATGATACCAGAGAAACAAAAATATCAGAAGATGCTAGTGGTGCATTAGGACAAGTTCATGAAGTAGGGCAGCTTACTAGAGGGTGTATTTTAAATAGAGTTATCAGTCTTTCAAAAACAACAACCTTTTTTGAAACAAACTAAGAATATTTATGATGAGCCAAAGATAGGGTAATAGCATTTATAGCTTTGGGGCTGCTATTACTCCCCCATGCAACTCATCATAAATATTTTTAGCTTGTAGTATGTAGTAGCACTTAAGATATTTCCAGCAATATTATAAGGTGCAATTTTCAATTCTAAAATTGATAAATTATTTTTTAAAAAAATATCTAAGCCCAAGATCAATTAAAGATTTGACATTGATTGTATTTTAATCTTTCTGAATAATTTGAATATGAATAATGTAATTAAGTTATAAAATAATCAGTCCAGCACTTAGGCATAACAAGAAAAATAATGACCCATATGTACACCAAAAGTCAACTCACACCATTTTGTTTGTGAATCAGTTTTTTTTGGATTGTATTTTGAATAGCCTTGCTTGGTGTGTGAGCAATTTGTTGCTGTGCTGACCAATTTTGTCCATTAATGCCAAAAATCCCTGTTAACAGAGTTTATATTTTAACCTGATAGTTGGAATTTGCTTAAATCTGAAATCATTTTGTTTAAATCTGAGGTATTTTTGGTTATTGCCATAGCTTTTAAAACTACTGTATTAGCATTTTTTAAAATCTACTGTAATCAAGTTGTCTTTTCCTTGATGTGTTGATAGTTTGTTTTTTGAAGATAATGTGCTTGAATTTAATTGGATAGTTTCACCTCCAGTTGCCTTGGCAGTAGGAAATCAAATCACCTCTGCAACCACAGCTGGCCTTAGGGAGACAACTTTATTTTCTATTGCCAAGGCAACTGGAGGTGAAACTATCCAATTAAATGCAATCACATTATCAACAGCAAATGAACTATCAACACATCAAGGAAAAGACAACTTGATAAAATAGATTGTAATATATAATTCTATTTTATTATTAGCATTTTCTAAAATCTACTGTAATTAAGCATCTAAATTTTAGCTGTCCTGAAATGGAATAGGGTGATTCTTGAGAATGCCTATTATTCCTAAAAAAAATTAGCACAAATCCACTCTAGATCCTTTGACATCCTTTTTTAGATGCCCATAAATTATATTTATTTCAAATTCACCTCATTTTCATTTGAAATTTGGTTCTTGGATTTGACAATCCTGCAATTTCATATTTGTTAATTTTTCCATATTGTCTATGATGTTTATACTTACAAGAAATACCAAATTGTACATTAGAATCCTGCATTTCTGATTCATGTATCCTGCATTTGCTTGTTGTGTTTTGTCTTTAGTTAGTTGAGTTATCTGTTCAAGGGATTCAAAATTTGCCAATTTAAATAAATCAAAAAAAGTCAAATTAAATGGTTGATTTTATAAAAAAATTATTTTTTACTTAGCTGAGTTACCCGCAAAATTGATTTGAAATTTGGACCAAAGATTTGACAATCCCGCATTTTTATGTTTAGGTTCTGAATTTACAGTATTATTTGCAATAATTGTCAATAAAATGTACTATTATCTATAATTTCATGACCATGTGTTGATGTTAATACTATATAAACCATTATTTAGTATGTAATTCAAACAACATGTCTAATATCTACAACCTTATTAACAAATTAGAGTCAGCTCTTCAAAAGGTTGTTATACTTGAACAAAATATCAGGGAAATATTAGTGAGGCAGTTTATAAATGAAGGAAGTGCTTTGGTCTAACAAAACAAAGCTGCAAAGAATAGTTTGGGAACAATTATAAAGAGGAACATAAGGAAACAGTTTTAAATTTGAGAAGGGAAATACTTAAGTGTTTAAATTTCAGCAAAGAAAGTTGCAACTCATGAGAGTTTGTGGGAAAAAAATAATCAAACATTCAAATTGATATAAGAAAATAAATTTTCAAAGGAAATGAACAGAATGAAGAGGAATCAAATCAAAATGAATTAAATGAAAATGTTCAAATATAAACAGAAGAAAACAAAGGAAATAAAGAACACTCAAGAAGCAGAAGTGCTTCAAGAATGAATGAGAGTTTATCAAATGAAGGAAATCAAGAGGAAGCAGAAGTTGTAAGAAAGATGAGTAAGATAAGACCCAGGAAAAACATTGAAGAGCAACCAACACTCATTAAGTTTGCTGAAGGGGCACCTGTGGCTGGGAGGGCACAGGGGAAAGAATTAGTAAGTTCATTTATTTTTTATTTATATTAAATTTAGTCACATCAAGGAATGGGGAGGAGGTCATTGAGGTGACAGCTTATACACCCAGTGATGTATATAGGGGTTACCAATCATTGGTAACCCCTGTAATTCCTAGAAATCAAAATGAAATAAATCAAATAATTTAAATGAACATGGGCAAATTTTCAAATAAGGAGGCAAAGAACAAGGAATATTTTCCACCCGCAGGGTGCTTGCTGTGGGTCAGGGAAGCCTAAAATTTAGGCAGAATAATCAATTTCAAAGAAATGAATGAAATTCAAATGAATGTCAAAATGAGTTTTGACGAATATATATATATATTGTTAAAGATTCCTGTTTTAAAGTATGAATGAATATGAAAAGAATTTAAAGAAAGCCAACTTTCAAATAGGAACTGAATATATAAAAACTGAAATTTTCAATGAACTATTCAAAGCATTATCAAACAAAGTTGGGGACTCAATCCTTGTGAATAAACTCAAGCCTTTATTAATCTTGTTCACCAAGGCATGGGGGGAGGATACTAGTCAGGCACCTGTGGGAACTGTTTTCAAATTCTCAAACACGTCCTACATTAATAGATTAGTACAAATATACAAGAAAATTTGCATGTTTTTGGAAATATATACCTCTCAAAGCATTCATGTTGCAATATACCTCAGAATGATTTTTCACTGCATGATGAAAGCAAACATTAAAAAAAGTTGAAGATGTCCCTCTCCAGATAGATGTGTGCCAGCTGGCACTCAAGAAACAGAAGACACCGCAAGGGTACAAGACATTCAAGCATGTCCTCTACAACTGCTTTGCTCTTGCATCACTATATGGATATTATGTACCTCCCAAGAAGAACTTGATTATCAAATTGCTTTCCCAATTCCCTTTTATAAAGTGCTCTGCCACCACTGGGGTGCTGAGCTCCACCCTATTAGCAATTGGCGCCAGAGTTGTCCACCACGTACAGAAGAGTATGTGGTCCCAATTGGACACAATAGCAGAAATTTTAATTTTGGGGTATAATTCCCTGTAATAATCACATACCCCTTGCAATTTGCTTCCCCTTAATAAACAATATTCTCTTTCACTTTAATTTTTATTTTTATTTTTGATTTGATTTGATTTTTAAATTACAATAGTAATACATAATTAGATAGTAAATAACAATGGAGTAGTTATAATAGATCAAACACATTCAATAGTAAAATATGATTTGAAAATTTGTTTTTAGTTGATTGTCAAGTATGGGTTCATATATTATGTAGTTGAACAACAAGAGCTCTATTTATCTGCATCAAACTGCCCGCACTACTTATGTTTTAAAAAAGTTATTGTTTATAACTTGAATTGATTTTCCCTTTTAATATGATTTGATAAATAAATTGCTATGCTTAACCTGCATCATAAGTACTAATTAGTAAGAGATACATGAACATCATTGGTCTTCATGCTGTGTGGCTATAGTGGCACTGAATCAATAAGGATCAGGTGATGACTCACAAGGTCCAATCTGTGGCTTTTAAAAAAACAGCCATTGCACTAAAAAGGGTTCACATTTATTCAAATAAAATTAATATATTTCTATTTTTTTAATTTATTTAATTGTTAGCTCTACAGTCAATACAATATTTGGTGCATTATAATAAAAATATGTGTCTCTATATCCAATATAAATAATTTTATTTAAATAATGTACAAATTCTTATATACCTATAATACAATTCAACATCAAGTCATTACATATAAATAATATTTTTCAAGTTCTAATAAAAACAAAATAAATAAAAATAAAACAAATAAAACCTGGAGCGCCCATTTATCTGATTAGCTCAGAGGCAAGGGCTTTGAGAAGGAAGAATTTAGAGTTCTCATAAAAAGCCACCACTGCATCAGGTGGCATTGAAAATTGACTGACCTCAATAATGTTGAAGAGATCTTTGGTGTCCTGAGGGAGGCCTTTCTTCACCTTATTATTGATCCAACCAAACACCTGCTCAATTGGATTCAGAAATGGAGAATAGGACAGGAGGAACAGGAGTCTCATTGGACAATCAGCAAGTTGGTGGCTGGAGGTGTGGCTATTTTTATCAATTGATGGGAACTCAGACACAACCAGATCCACTTTGTGGAGCCTGATATTATCAAGCACAACAATGTTGGTTGTGCCACTGTAATCAATCCAAAGGTACTCCTTGACGGCTTGGAGAAAATCAAGGAATACCCTGCTGTTGTGGGAGCCCTTAATCATTTGATATTGCTCCAATCTTCAGGGACCAAGAAGTGCTACCATGGAATATGTTTGGAAACAGACAGCTACACAATGTGCTACACCATCCTTGGATCCCTTCTTGACCCACCCATGCCTAGATCTAAGTGAGGAGGAAAAAGCAATTTGTTGATGTAGAAGAACTGGACATTCCCAGTCTCCTTTAGGACCAGATATGTCTTGACATAAATGTGTTGATCCTTGATGGTCTTCTTGCTGTTCCTATTATACAGAGAAACTCCAAGGACCTTCCACATGAAGCCCAAATTAACCATTGTTTTGTAGACAAGGGTTTTGGAAACAGAAAGCCCAAACTCTGTGACAAGCATTAATTGGACAGCAAGTGAGTCCAGGTGGAAATCCTTGGTTACCCACTGCCTGATTGCCTCAAAATAGATGGGCTGAAGTAGGTTGGGCTGCCACTTAGCCTTGGTGGATTTGGCAATTTGCCTGGTGTTGCCATACTTTTTGTTGATGTTGCCAATATATCTGGCTGTGACACCAAATCAGGATGAAATATCCCAAACTGCCATTCCTCTGTTCAAAAAGTTGAGGAGAGCTTCACGCTCACTATCTGTCAACCAATGCCGGCCCTTGGTGGGTACTGCAGCACCCTGGCTACCAGGCTCAACACACAGGACAGGGACCTTTGTGTAGAAGGTGGGATCATTCTTGCTTGCAGTGGCGCCATCAATGGTGGAATACACCACAGGTGCAGATGGCTCTTTAGTGATGGCCAATGGCTCATATGAGATGTCAAAAACGCAGGGGCAGGAAGTGGCAACTCTTGGATCCAGAGTACAGGGCCAGGTGACAACTGGGTATACAGTGTAGGTGTATTTAACTTCATTATTTCTGATGACCTTTGTATGGGAGACTTTGGTAGCAGGCCTTGAGAGTGGCTTCTGCCTGGAATTCAAGATGGTTGTTCTGGCTTGTGAAGCAGGAGGTAGTTGACTGGTGATGACACCTTGGGAGGCCTGTGTGTTGGCATTACTCCCCTCAAGTTGTGTTATGGGTCTATTCTTGGACCCTCTGGGAGCCCTTGTGGACAGGGTGCCCCACAGGCTGGTGCAGAAGCTGGTTGGGAATGGGATTTTTTGTCCATAAAAAACTAAAAAATATATTTTAGATTAAATATGTATTTATTTAGATTTTTGGTTTAGTTGTGGGTAGTTGTTTTCCCTTGATTTAGCCTTGAATAGTAACAGAATTTCTATATTTGTGATTTGAAGTGTATAATATTGTATCCTTTCCAGGTTTGGATAATTTTAAAGTTTAATCAATTTTTATGTCTAAACATGGTTGGTGAGATTGAATTTTTCATTTGATTTTATCCAGAGTGGAGCTTCTTTATTTGGGTTGGTGATTCCTAGTGTGCTTACTGTACATTAAATTTGAATTCCAGTTCCTGCAATTATTATTTGAGTTTACTAGTGGCATTCAAAATTGATTTGAAATTTGGTTCATGGATTTGATAATCCCGCAATTTCAAAAAACATAGTAAACTTAATGAAAATGATTGATGGATTTGAACTCTTCAAATATGATTCCAGTTAATTCATTTTGTCCATTGAAAATATGCAGTTCAACTTGAAATTTGCAAAATGTCTCTGAGTTCCTGAAATTTTAAAATTCAAATAAAAATACAAAGAATTTGTTTTAATTTAAAAAGGCTATCCCACAAGTGTGATTCAAAATTTGGACCAAGGATTTGACAATCCTGCATTTTTATGTTTAGGTTCTGAATTTACAGTATGATCCAAGTACAGTCATTTTCAAACCTGTTGAGATAAACAATGATTCTTAGTCTAAAAAAATTCAACTCAGTCTAAAAACAAAATTGAAAAGCAAGGAATTTATATTAAAATAGATTTTGATCCACTTTGATTTAGCTTTTAGACTGAGTTGAATTTGTTTGTAGACTGAGAAATCTTGTTTATCTCAACAGGTTTGAAAATTACTTTACTCCAAAGAATTTAATGTTTAAACAGCTTTTTGAAGGGATTCATTGGTTTGGCGCGGGAATCTGGTTCAATATAAGGCCAAAGGAGGGAGGAACTTTACATCCTCCACTCAATCAGGGAGTATCTCTCTAACTAGTGGATCACTGAAAGCTATGGTAACTTCCCAGATTGACTATATTAGCCTTTTTCTGGTGTATGTTCTGGGGTTTCCCTCCAGGACAGGAGCCATGGTATTTAGCCCAGAACCTCTTTCTTAAAACTGTGCTCAGTTCAGTAAGCAAGGTAAGTATGACCTTATCTAGATTTGGTTTGTTTATATCAGCTGCTGTTAAGAATCACTTTGATATTATGCTACCTGAACTTCTGCTATTTTGATATATTTAATAATTTCTTCAGAAGTAAGTCTTTGTTAAAATAATCAAAGGTCTAAAACAAACATATTGATTCAGTAAACTATAATACACATCACAATTATTTTTATTTTATTTTCTTTATTTAGAGGGCTTAATTTGTTGTAAATAAAATAAATTTGGCTCATTACTTGGGAAAACTGGTAGGAAGAAGTTCAATAGAGGGAAAAAAGAAATTCAGAACAATATTTTTTTTATTGAATGGAGATATAACACTTATAGCACAGTGAGCTACTATTGGTATCAAAGGAGATATTTCAGAGCCATCCCTGACATCAAGTCTGCAGTTAAAGCTTCAGGTGGAAAGAAAAGGTATGACCACCTGTGCAAGAAAGTCCATGGCATCCCAGGAAAAAATGATTCATATTGCAAAGGCAATGAGAGATCTGGGTCAAACTCAATCCCTTATAAAAAGTTAAACTGGGGTTTGAAGTCAATAGTGAGTCTAAAAACACTGTTAGGTGCAGCAAAAGGCTTCAAAAAAGAATTTGGAACTTTCTGGAGCTTGAAACTGGCCTCATCAGAGTTAGTGGTTGCTAATAATGATGAGAACAAGAAACAAAGCCCAAAACTAAGCTATATTATAAGATCAGCCTCAGGATTATTACCTGATGCTAGGCAATTTATTTTTGGAAATATTTGAACTCTCAGAATGAGAAAATGGGGCATTTTAGTCCTGATATCCAAACCCAAGCATTATCAACTGCTGAGCCTGGAATTTTTATCCAACTCTCCTCCAAGAAAACCAGTTAGAAGAAGATTCACCCAAACCCAGTACAGATGACACCTCAATATCACCTCCAAAATTGGCAACCCAGATAAGCTCATATTAAGTGAACTTGAGAGCCATTATTTAAATAATTTGGGGGTGTAAATCCCCTGTGTCAGGGCCCAGATTGCCCTGGACAGTCAGCTGGCCTCCCTAGAGTTGAGTAAACTTTCAGCGTGGAAATCCACACAAAGTATCTTCCAGGGCAAAAAAACCCTCCTTTCAACTATCAAATGGTCTGGGATTTGAGAGGCACACAAGCCTTGAATCCCTGGCTTTGAGCCTGTTATCAAATTTGGGAATTTTGCCTAACAGGAAATGGCACATTGGGAGCGCAATTGCTTGATTGTGCAATCAGACAATTGATTAATTGTGGGTACTATAAATAACTGTGGCATCTTGGAATGCTGAAATTCAAGAAAGGTTCATGTTATAGCAACTAATAAGCTCTCACCCCCTTGCCCAAGTACGCAAATTCTGGTAAAAATTGCAAATTCAACTCAAATTGATGCCATCAGTTCCCTGGTGGCACAAAAGGCCACAGAATCTCCAGCAAGTATAATTAGTGAGGAAGAGACGCCCTCCTCACTGTTGACATATTAATAAAGCAAGTTTATGCCCAAAAATTATTATCTTATTGCAGGAATTGTCTATTTTGCTCAAATTCAATTATTCTCTTTGCATCTATTTGGGAATCCACTACACAATACAAACTTGCATATCCATATCCTCCTGGTTACACTCCTGCTGCTCCTATCAAACCACCCTGCGCCCTTGACTTGGAGTATTTCTATCCTCACCACCTGGATCTGCCACCAGCTATGAAGGAGATTCCAACTGCTCCTCCCCTCCCTGACGCGCCTCCCACCCAGGGCTTTAGTAAACTGGGGTTTATCTATATCACAGTATTGGGGCTGTCTGACAAAATTGTGCCCCATACTGGGAGTTGGCACCCCCTAGCCACTGCTCTCAACTATCTGGTTTGTATAGTGCCTATTGTGTACATGGCCTTTTAGGCCCGGCCTGCCTCCCCTGTGGGAGTCCAGCTGGACTCTGGTATGGGCTGTGTCAGTATGCCAACCATATCTAAACTAGTAACCCTGTGCCCCTATTTTTCTTTGATTATAGGGACATCTTGTATGCTTTTATTTTTGACCTCAGCTTACTACCTCAGACAGTATTTGACCAAGAAACAAGAAACAAACAAATTCTAAGAATAAATTGTCACCAAGCCATCCCAGGTCCAGACTGTGACCATCTTCACCTCAAACCAGGATACTGCTGCCCCCACAACCTTTCCTGACCTGCCAAAAATGGACTTGGCTGGCTTCAGAAAAGGAATGATCATGATAAAAGCCTTGTTCTGTGCCCACCCCAAGAGCTTCAGAGACAACAATCAGAAGGTTATGATGATGGCCGCCCAACTGAAGGATGATGCCAGAGAAACCTTCTTGACCAGCCTTGAGGAAGACTCAGACCTCATACTCTCCTATGACCAATTCCTGGAGAGAATAAACTCTGCAACTACCCCTGCTGGGGCCAAGATCCAAGCCTACATGGGTCTTATCCGCCTGATCCAAGGAAGGGACAATCTGGAGATCTACATACAACAAATTTCTATGCCTGGCAGAGGCAGCCAAGATTTCTGATGACATATCAGGTTTGCATTTCAGAAACAGTTTGAACCCACGCCATGCCAACCTAATGAGACATCACCAATGCAATCTCCCTAAAGACAAGCTCCTGGTTATTGCCAGAGGCATGGACTTTAGACAACCACAAGAATACTACGCTGGCCAACCCCAAAACAACTGTTGTGTTCTGAGGCACAGCACAAACACACAACAGGGAAACCTAACCTTAGGATTGGATTCATACTAAGTCTTGGTTAGATGGCAGGGAAGGCTATGCAATTACCTTGTGGCCCTGAATGAATAATCTCTACTAGTTGTGGCTAGAGAGAGGCGCCAAAGTACTGGAAGACACAAAGGCAAAAATTTGAATAGAACTTAATTTTATTGGTGAATAGGAAAATGGAATATATAGTGGTTGGCAATATCACAAAACACTACCAGGATGGTAGGATCACTTGCCACAAGCATAAGTGGGGCAGTGAGTTGTGTAGAGTCAAGAAACCAAACAATTGTATTTCCCAATTCAGCCATTGACTCATTTCAAGAGGTGAAAGCAAAAGCAAGAGATTTGTCTTTGAAAAGGCCTACCATGGCGAAATTGAAACGTGGTGAATAGCAGCATTCACAATATTGCTCTCCCCTAGATTGGCCTTAGGGGGTTGATACTTGCGGAGGAACTTTGCATGCACTCAAGCAAAAGGACAACCACTAGAGAGGAGCTTTATGGTGTATTCATACCCTTATTTTGAAATGCCCTTCCAAAGGACTGACCCACAGAGTGTCCAGTTTATGCGCACGTCCACCCACTCTGTGCTGGTAATAAAGAACACAGTCACCAACGTCAAACTCAGGCAAGGTGAGCATCCAGTATTATTGGGGGAAAGCTCAAGCATCTTAGTCTTATATGCAGAAGTGTAAGCAGTGGTCTGTATATCAATTATGTGTTTGACTAGATCTTTGATGTGGTTGCCGGGATTCATGGCCTTATCAGAGGAGAGTAGGGGGGCCCCCAAGAGCAACAGAGTGGTAGCCTCACGCCCATACAGCATAGTAAAAGGGGAATATCTGGTGACACAATGTTTTCTCAGCCAATATGCAAAGAGAGAAGCAGGTAAGTATAGATCCCAATTAGCAGCGTCAGAGTAGGTGAGATTTCTCATGATGGAAACCAGTGTTGAATTTTTATGCTCAACTTCCCCATTTATAGAGGGGTTATAGGGGCAGAGAATGACTGTTGAGACCCCAAGGCCTCAACAACAGAGGTTACTAACTTGGTGTTGAAGTTAGTTCCATTGTCAGACAACAACACTTGAGGGCAGCCATGGTAGTAGAAAACATCTTGTAACAGGAAGGCAGCAGTTGTCTTAGCAGTGATGTCCTTAGTAGGGTGAGCTTCTACCCACTTGCTGAAGTGGTCAACAGAAATTATGATAAAGCAATAACCAGAGCGGGAGCAGAGGAGAGGGCCTACAGCGTCAATGCTGACCATGTGAAAGGCATGTTAGGGGGAACTAATTTGAGCTCATGGCAAGCAGCTTGTGGTCTCTGAAGCTGGCAGTCCTGACAACTAGCTATGACGTCTGGAATCAGCAGGTGAAGGTTTTCCCAGAAGTAATTCTTCTGAAGCCAGTCAAAAGTCTTGGTGATGCCTCCATGCCCAGTCTCTTTATGAGCTTGCAGCACCAACAAAAGGCAAAGACTAGGTTGTACATAAGGCAGATATTGGTCTTGTACTTTCTTGAAGAGCTGATTGTTGTGTATGAGGGTATCTTCAAATAGCTTGGACAAGGTAATCAGACTTCTTCTGTCTTGCTTTCCCAAGAGGAAGGATATACAATTAATTCATACAACTGGTCATCCTCAGCAGGATGTAAAGCAAGGATGGGCATTCTATATAAACCATCAGTGTTCTGATGTTGAATCCCGGGGGAATGGAGCACAGTGAAGTCATAAACTTGCAGGCAGAGGGCCCATCTAGCTAGTTGTCCTTCTGGCACCTTAAGCTGTTGTAATCACTTAAGCAAAGCATGGTTGGTGACAATAGTGAAATGGGTACCATACACATAGTGACAGAACTGTTTGACTGTATGCAACACGGCAAGACATTCCTTCTCTGTGATGCTGTAGTTCTTCTCATACTTGTTCAGAACACAGGAAGTATAAGCCACAGGATGGTCCACACCTTTGTTGTCTAGTTGGGCCAAAATAGCCCTAATAGCAAGATTTCTAGCATCAGTGTATAGAATTAATTCCTTATCATAGTCAGGATACACTGGGATGGGTGCATCTTTGAGTTTTTGCTTAAGGGTCTCAAAAGCTTTCTGCTGACTGGCGGTCCATTAGAAAAGGGACATTACATAAAAGCTGGACTATAGGTTTATTAGTATTGGCAAAGTCAGGAATAAACTGCCTGTAGTATCCCATCATACCCAGAGAGACTTGTACCTCGCACAGGTTGGTGGGCGGAAGCATTTTGTCAATGGCTTCAACCTTCTTGGTCATTGGGCAAATCCCTGTCTGGTTTACTTCATGGCCCAAGAATTCAAAGCTCTCTTTGAAGAAAGTGCACTTAGCAGGTTTTAGCTTCAGGCCAGCTTCTCAGATCTTTATGAACACCTCTTTGAGATGATTCAGGTGGTCAGTGAAGGTAGCGCTGAAAACCGTTACATCATCTAAGAATACTAGGACACATGACAGTTTCAAGTTACAGAGGATGGAGTCCATGGCCCTTTGGAAGGTAGCCGGGGCGTTGCAGAGTCCCTGCAGCATGCAGGTAGGCTCAAACAGTCTTTCAGAGGTAATGAGTGCAGCCTTTTGGCAATCCTTGGGCAAAAGGTCATCTTGCCAGTACCCAGATGCCAGATCCATTGCGGAGAAGAACTTAGAGCCTCCAAGCTGCTGGAGAGCATCATCAATATGCGGCATTGGGGTAAGAGTCCTTCTTGGTTAAAGAGTTCAATTGTTGGTAGTCCATCACAATACGGTGACCTCCATTCTTCTTCTTAAGGATGAGTAATGGTGAGGCCCAAGGACTTTGGGAAGGGGCCAGTAGCCCAGCGTCTAGCAGTTGTTTGAGCTCTTTAGACACCTGGGCGTCCTCCACGCAACTGCAGTGATATGGTTTAGCGCGGAAGGGGGGAGCGTCTCCAGTATCAATCTGGTGGATAACGCCTTTGGCTAGCCCATAGTTGGTACTGTCTTTAGCAAAGATGTCTGAAAATTGGTCTATCAAATCAAGCACCTCTTTCTGTTGAACCAGGGATAACTGTGGGAAGTCTTGCACAGTAAACAAAGATAGGACTTGAGGCTTGTCCTCAGGTAGGTTAAAATCTTGGAACGTACCAAAGGGATAAAGGGACAAGACATCAGGAGCATTCAATAATTTGCCATAACCATTGACCTGCCCTCTAGACACTTTTATGAGGAGAGCAGTTTGGTTGGCTACTAGAATTGAACAGGGTCCTTATGGGAGATATCTAGGATTCCAGGACAGAGGTAAGGTTTGTTGCAACCTAATGAGGGAGGAGCATAACAACTCCAAGAAAGTTTTTTCAGGTAATTCATACAATATCTGGGAGTATAGGATGGCCTGAGAGCCAGGGTGGATGGTGACAGCGGATGTGGCCAAGAGAGGGATCCCCTCAGACGCAGGGCAGGCCATGGGGGGACATTTCATGTTAGATGAATGGGTGCAGTACTTTAGGGTGAAACCTCCAGTGGGGTATTCTAAAGCACATGTCTTTAGGCGCTTCCCAGGAACTTTGACCAGTTCTTCAAAGATCAGAGGGACTTTGTATCCCAGAATAGAGAGATAACCATCTTTCAAGTTGATGATCCCATTATATTCCCTAAGTAATTGGGTACCAACTAAGAGATTGTAACTCTCGTTTTCCAAGACAACTGCTGGTGCAGCTAGGAGATGCTTACCAAACTGCATGGGGAGAGCAGAGTATGCTCCTATGGCACGGGTCATGGATAGTCCAGCCGTGCCATACAACTGGTGATAATTAAGGTTGGGAGCAAGTTTGAGTTTCTTCACAAGCTTTGAAGAGATAACAATAACCGGAGAGCCTGTGTCAAAGACGGCCTTGATCTTCACTTTTTGGATGGATATTTCTACGCAAGTGGTAGTGCAACAAAAGGGTGGGAGGACAGCCAAGATATCCTGAGCCTCTGCCAGTTCTTTGTCCCATTTCTCAATCATGCATCTTAGGCCCAGAAATTCCTTGTAGACAGTTTGGAGGGGGAGTGAAACTGATACATTCTTAAATACAGTGTCAGCAACTTCTGCAGCTTCTTCTGATGACTCCACTAGTACAGGGGACCTCTTTGCTTGAGTGAGATAGGGGCAAGAGACAACTTCTTTGGCTTCAGGCAAGGGCTTAGTAGTTGTTGTAGTCTTCCCTGAGCGTAGTTTGTAGGGGACCGCAATGGTTTTGGGTACAGCAAGGACTGAATACCCACACGCGTCAGGGGCCTCAACATCATAATCATTCAGGTCAGAGTGATTGGAGATATTGTGGAACAATAGTAGGATAGGAGGAGCCTCAGTATCAGCAGGCTTGGAGTCAGTTATAGAGGGAGGGGTTGAAGGAGCATGGGAATAATTGTCAACCAAGAGCGTCTCTGCCTCTAGATTGACTGTTCTTTTCCCGCCTGCTCCTTGGGATCAGCTCCTTCAACCTGTGGGTTGGTGCAGACTTGAGAATGATGACCTATCTGGCCACAGTTGTGGCAACCCTGACGTTGAGGAGGATTTTGCGAGTTCATTGTAAGGATACAAGGGCCACAGTAAGACAAACCATAGTTAGAAGCGGCACAACTCTCCCAAACAACTGCTCCAGAATGGGTAAGGGGCATGTCCTGCAACAGCGTCTTTATGCTCTTCATGGAGAAAAGCATAGCTTTATGGGCTTTGAAGTGAAGGCACAGAAGCTGGTTAACTTTGTGAGGCGTCAATTGTCTGCTTGTTATCAGTTGCTGTCCTTCCATGTAGAATCTGTCTGCAAATTCAGCTAGTATCTCCTTAGGTTTGAAAGTAATGTGCATGAAGGCGTCCTTCTTCACTTCCAGGCTAAAGTCACCACCAAATTCATCAATCAGAAGCTGCTTCATATCTTCCCAAGTCTTGATGGAGGGCATCTCAGGCACCACTACCTCCTGGCAGGTTGGGTGTAGACAGTTCAAAATATGTTCCTTCTTAACCTCATCTGATGCTTGTCTCATAGCAGTTTCATAGATATTTAGGAAAGCTGCAATAGTCGAGGTTTTAGGATCAAAGACCTGTTTGAAGGTAGGCTTGAAATGTGCTTCAGGAGTTGGACCACCATTGTTGCTATTGAGTACATTTATGTGTGGGGAGAATTATGCTTCAGACTCAGAAGGGGATTGTCTAGCCCATAGCTGTCAAACACTCTCCTCAAGGGTCGTCAGGGTCTCAGCAGCACAAGCACCCGTATCATTAGCTAGAGTGGTCTGTTGCTCAGTAAAATCTAGGCGTTGGCCTTAGGAGGTTACTACCATGGAGAGCTCAGCCAGTTGAGAAGTAAGGGATGGTCCTACTGAGAGGCAAGGGGCAAACCTGTTGTTTAGTGAGTTGTTTAATTCACTTGTCTCTTGTACGTCTCTGTCTAGTTCAGCATGATCCCGTTTCAAATGATCCACCTCATTAGCTAGGGCAATCTACTCCCTAGCACATTGAATTTAAGAGGCTCCTGGTAAGCCAGGGCAGCAGCCATCTTCATCAACAACCCCAACTGGACTAGCAGCAGTCACCATCATTTCACGTAAGGCAGCAAGTTCCTGCTGTAGCTCGGCAACTTGAGTGGTCAAAGCAAGCACCTGGGGGTCAGGCTGAGGAGCCTCTGTGGGACGTCCTTGACTTTGGGTAGAGGCATGTAGCTCTCAAATGGCATCCCACAATCTCTGCTCTCTGTTCACCAAGTCATCAGATGGGGGAGAAGGCAGAACATCTGGCTTGGGCGTAGACAATTCATTCACTTGATTCTGGAGCTTGGAAATGGCAGCAACAGTGACAGCTCTTTCTTGATAAAACTCCACACTGAGCTCATTAAGGCCCTTAGCAGCAAGGTCCGCTACCTGCTGCAGTTGCTCAAAGGAATAAGTGCTGAATGCATTGAGCTGCTGTACAAGTTGCTTGAAGTTGGTGAGATAAGCGTTCAGGGTGGAATCTACTTGAGTTCTACAGGGTTGTTCTAGCTAGTGAAACTCATGTAGACGCTCTCTGACGTATTTGGGGATGAACTGGCACATTTGTTCAATGGAATTAACCAAATGGGTCTGGGAGGTAACAGAGTTGCGCTGATTGTCTGATACCAAGGAAAACATGGAGTGGATCCACTGTTGATAGGCAGCAAATTGATCCCAGTGATGAGTGACAGCTGCTTGTAGAGACAAGATTTCTTGAATGTGGAGCCCTAACATCATTTGATGGTGGGCTAAGACAGGCTTTACAAAGGATGAAAGTAGGTGCTCAGCGGAGCCAGCTGCTGAGAGGAGATTCTGTGGAAATTGAGGAGCCACAATCAATTTGTAGTATTCAGCCCAACTGAACTGCAACTGGAGGCAAGGGATGGCTCCTTCACAGGCTATCTTAAGGGCTACTGCCATGACTTGTTCCAAGTCAGGGGTACCCATGGGGTAAGCAACTAGGCAGGGACAATTCCCGAGGTTCAGTACAGTGGGGACAATATGTGGGTATGTGATGTCTTCTTCAATAGGAGGGCTGTTAATTTCAGGTGAAGTTGGCTCTTGTATAGGTGGAGGCAAAGGACCTGAAAACGTAGATGCAAAAGGGATAACCAAGGGGCTTACAGCCCCTGTAGTGAGCACCATTTTTGTCATGTTCTGAGGCACAGCACAGACATACAGCGGGGAATGCTAACCTAGGATTGGATTTGTACTAAGTCTTGGTTAGATGGCAGGGAAGGCTATACAATTACCTTGTGGCCCTGAATGAATAATCTCTACTAGTTGTGGCTAGAGAGAGGCGCCAAAGTACTGGAAGACACAAAGACAAAAATGTGAATAGAGCTTAATTTTATTTGTGAATAGGAAAATGGAATATATAGTGGTTAGCAATACCACAAAACACTACCAGGACGGTAGGATCACTTACCACAAGCATTAGTGAGGCAAGTGAGTTGCGCAGAGTCAAGAACCTGAACAATTGTATTTCCAATTCAGCCATTGACTCATTTCAAGAGACAAAAGCAAAAGCAAGAGATTTGTCTTTGAAATGGCTCACCAAAGGCAAAATCAAAATGTGGTGAATAGTGGCATTCACAACAACAACTAAACACCTGGTGAAAGTAGGCCCTGATTGAAAATGACCCCCAAAGAGTACCAACGCCACGTCAGAAGTGGGCTATGCTTCTATTGCCACCAGAGTGGCCATTTATCCAAGTATTGCACTAGCCGCTCCAACAGAACCCAAGGAGCAACCATCTCAGCAATAAACAACGCTTCACAATTTTATCCTATCATTGACACTACTTTATGTTATCATGACCATAAGGTGGACACTGTAGCTCTCCTAGACAGTGGGGCAACCCTCAACTACATGGGACATAGCCTAGCTGAGAAACTTGGTGTACCAATCTAGGGAAACTCCCGACTGGTAACCTTGGGTAACAAGACAACAAACCTGTCCCACAAATGCAAAGAGTTTGTCTCCTTGAAGTTAAACAAGAGACTCCTGCCCACCAGATTCCACGTCATGGAGAAGCTTCCCAAACCTGTAGTGATAGGTTTTGAATGGTGGGTTGACCACCAATTGAACTTGGACTATAAGAAACATCAAGTGACTGTCACTCATGAGAGCCAAACCTTGGAGGTCCCCTTTCTGAACCCCCAGCAGAACCCTGAGTTAAACAACATCACCATGGAATCCTGCAAAGCTGAGATCCCAAAAAATTTGAAGCCTTGGTAGTCTGTCATCTCAGAAGAAGAAGCCACCGCCTTGCCTAAACACAGTCAGTTTGACCACGCCATTGACCTCCTCCCCGGAACTCAAACTAAGCATGGACCTCTCTATAGTTATAAAATGAAGGAACAAGCTGCCTTAAGAGAGTACTTGGACAAGATGTTGAAGAAGGAATATATACGCGTCTCCAAATCTCCTTGTTTGTCCCCTTTATTGTTTGTTAAAAAGAAGGGCGGCAACTTGCATCCTTGTGTCAATTACCAGGACCTAAACAGCATCACAGTGAAAAACATATACCCTGTACCCAATGATGAAGACCTCTCAGACCAGCTTTCAGGAGCCAAAGTCTTCTCAAAGGTTGATTTGAGGGATGCCTTTAACCAGATCCAGATCAGGCCTGAAGACAAATAGAAGACCGCCTTTAAGACTAGGCAAGGTCACTTTGAATACTTGGTTATGCTGCTTGGGTTGTGCAAGGCGCCCAGCACTTTTTAAACTATGGTGGACGTGGTCTTGGGAGGACTCAAGGACCAGTGTTTTGTAGCCTACTTAGATGACATCCTCATTTACAGTTGCACACCTGAGGAACATGTTGAACACCTTCAAGCTGTCCTACAATGCTTCAAGGAACACAGACTCTTTTTTAAACTCCAGAAATGTGAGTTTTTCCAAGAAGAAGTAGATTTCCTGGGGTACAATGTACTTAAAGGAGGTTTTGCAATGACAGCTGATAAAATAGAGGCCATGACTTCATGGCCTGAACCTAAGAACTGCAAGGAGGTCAGGAGCTTCCTGGTCCTGGCAAACTTCTGCTGGTAATTTGTCCAAAATTTTTGTTTGATCTGCTTGCCCTTGACCCGCCTCACCTCTGAGAAGCACCCCTTTGTGTGGGATGACGCCGCCAAGTCAGACTTTGAGTTGCTAAAGAATGCCTTTGTTTCTGCCCCTGTCTTAGCAATGCCATTTTACAATAAGCCCTTCACTGTGGAACAGACGCCTCTGACTTTGCATTGAGGGGGGGGTGTTGCTTCAGGAGGGGCATGATAGTAAGCTGCACTCTGTAGCTTACTACTCAAGGAAGTTCACTCAGCCTGAGTTGAACTACCCCATCTTAAATAAAGAGATGCTTGCTATCATCCAGTCCTTGAAACATTGGAGAAGATACTTGTGTGACGCCAACCACCCAGTGAGAATCATGACCAATCACAAGAACCTGACATACTTCTTCAAACCACAACAACTGAATCAGCGACAAGCTAGATGGGCCCTATTCCTAGCAGATTACAACTTATCAATCAGCTACAAGCCTGGCAAGATCAACATTGTACCAGATGCCCTAAGCCAAAGAGCCTACCCTTTTCCTAGCGCCAAAGCAATTGAAGAATTCAACACTAAATCCTTGCTGTCCCCAAACATGATTGAGCTAATGCTCCTATTCCTGGGACTAGCCAGTAGAAGAGAATAAATCCAACTAGCTCAGACTGTAGACCAGCACTGCATCTCCATCATGGAAGACTTAAAGAAATATATCAACAGTTGATACTACCAAATTGGTTACTCCCTATATGAAAACACCCTGCAGCTACACAGACGCACCTACGTACCAGAAGGTCCACTGCGCTTAGAGATACTGAAGGAATACCACAACTCCCCCATGTCAGGACACCCTGGGTGTACAAAGACTCTCAAAGGGATTCAGAGAACCTACATGTGGCCCAGGATGAAGCCATAAATTGAAGGATACCTCAGTGGTTGCGAGACATGTGGACGTACCAAGCCTAAGCAAGGAAAGCCAGAAGGATTACTACAACCTCTTCAGATTGCAGAAGGCCCTTGGAAGTCAGTTTCCATGGACTACATTGTGGAGCTACCCAATTCAAAAGGATTCAACAACATCCTTGTAATTGTCAATTGTTTCACCAAGATGGCTCACTTCATTCCAACAACAACCAAAGTAACTGCAAAGGAAACCGCCACTCTATTCCAGAACTGAGTATTCATGAACCACAGACTCTCACAAGAAGTGGTCGCAGACAGAGGCCCAAAATTCACCTCTAAGTTTTGGGCCCAAATCCTAAAGGACTTGGGAATAAAAAGATTGTTGTCTACTGCATATCACCCCCAGAGCAACAGACAGACTGAGAGAGTAAACCAGGTCCTTGAACAGTACTTACAATGCTACGTTTAACTTGGAATAGAACAATTGGGTAACCCACCTACCAATAGCTCAGTTTGCATACAACAATCAAGACCACATCTCCACTGTTATGTCCCGCTTCAAAGCCAACTACAGATTCAACCCCACATGAGATGCCCCCTCCACAGAGGAAACCAACAACCCTAAAGGACAAGACTGGGTCAGCAACATCCATGTGTGCCAAGAAGAATGCACCAAGAACCTGAGAAGAGCAGTACAAGTATACAAGGATTTTGCCAACAAGAAATGAAGCCCTGGCCCCCAATTGAAGTAGGAGACCTTGTGTACCTCAGCGCAAAGAACATCAAGACCACCGCCTCTTGTGCTAGCTTGAGCTCCCAACAAACAGGTCCTTACAAAGTCTTACAACGCATTGGTACTGTAGCCTACTGACTAGAACTGCTCCCCCCCAGATGGAAGATTCATGATGTATTCCACCCCTCCCTGTTATCAAAAAAGAAATGACATTCTCTCCCACATCAGATAGTGAGAACAGCTCCCCAACTCATCAAAATAGTAAGCTTCACGGACCACAAGGTCAAAGCCATCCTGGGACACAAACTCCAATACCAAAAACCTCATTTTTTGGTCAAATGGAAAGTATACCCCCATGAAGAGAATACTTGGGAACCTGAATCCAACCTGGAGAATGCCACCACCCTGATGAAGGAATATAAGTCTCAGAGTAAAGAGTTGTGCTCTGCAAGCTTGACTATGGTAGGGGATGATGTCAGGGCCCAGATTGCCCTGGACAGCCAGCTGGCCTCCCTAGAGTTGAGTAAACCCGCAGCATGAAATCCACACAAATTATCTTCCAGGGTGAAACCCCCCTCCTTTCAACTACAAATGCCCAGGATTTGAGAGGCACACGAGCCTCAAATCCCTGGCTTTGAGCCTGTCAATCAAATTTGGGCCACTCACCTATCGGGAAATGGCACATCAGGAGCGCAATTGTTTGATTGCGTGATTGGACAATTGATTAATTATGAGAACTATAAATAACTGTGGCATCTCAGTATGCTGAAATTCAAGAAATGTTCATTTTATAGCAACCAATGAGCTCTCACCCCCTTGCCCAGGTACACAAATTCCGTTAAAAATTGCAAATTCAACTCAAATTGATGCCATCAGTTCCCTGGTGGCATAAAAGGTCACAGAATCTCCAGTAATCATAAGTAGTGAGGGGGAGAAGCCCTCCTCACTGTTGACATCTTAATAAAGAAATTTTATGCCCAGAAATTATTATCTTATTGCAGGAATTGTCTATTTTGCTCAAATTTAATTATTCTCTTTGCATCTATTTGGGAATCCACTACACAATACAAACTTGCATATCCATATCCTCCTGGTTACACTCCTGCTGCTCCTATCAAACCACCCTGCGCCCTTGCCTTGGAGTATTTCCACCCCCACCACCTGGATCTGCCACCAGCTATGAAGGAGATTCCAACTGCTCCTCCCCCTCCCCGACGCGCCTCCCACCCAGGACTTTAGTAAACTGGGGTTTGTCTATATCACAGTATTGGGGCTGGCTGACCAAGTTGTGCCTCATACTGGGAGTTGGCGCCCCCTAGCCACTGCTCTCAACTACCTGGTTTGTAAAGTGCCTATTGTGTACATGGCCTTTCAGGCCTGGCCTGCCTCCCCTGTGGGAGTCCAGCTGGACTCTGGTAGGGGTCGTTACACCCTGCTTACAACTGACCATCATTGTCATCTTCTATAAAAACCTTTTGAGAAACCTTTGGTTTAGCTAACTGATACCATAATTTATAGTTTTCCTTCCCAAAATCAGACCGCAATTTTATACTCTTGTCTTTTAAAACAGTTAACCCTGTCCAGTTCCAAGGACAGCCACTTTCCCTGGAAAGCCTAGTCACCTCTATACTATGTCTGTTCTCCCAGCTATCCCACTAAACAGGTGCAAAGGCCCTTTTTCCTGGGTTATTTGAGTCATAAAATGATATTTACTTGTCAGGGATTTCATCCCTGACTACATCAACCAAATGAGTGTGCTTGCACACAAAACAGAAGCACAAACAATTGATAATAGTTTTAAAACATAATTGAATTTATGACTTATGATCAACATGAGAATCAAACCTGAACCCCTGAGAAAGGAATTAATCTTAGTCTCAAATCTAAATTTAAAATTAGTTTATCTTTTTATATTTGATTTATTTATTTATTTTATTTATGCTTGTTACAAGTGACAAATTCCTGCTATTAAATATCAAGGAAAAATCCCAATTTTGAGATTTAAACCCTGGGACCCTGCGGGCCGCTAGCCCACATTTTTTTGGGCTCAAATCAGAAGTAGATTTGATTTCAGAGAAGCCTCCTAGACCCACCAGCGTAGCACCTTCTACAATTGAACCCTGCCCTCTGAGGGATCCTCTTAACCCAGCCAATAGGAGCACCAATTCAAGCAATATTCCTATAATAACTTAGGCCACCACCAATGGAGTGCTTCAGGAATTTCCCCAAGAACAAGGGCTGCCAAATGATGACAAATCCCATGTCTCAAAGAAGGAAATTGAGATTCCCCGCTCCAGCCCAGCCAATGATGAATTGTCTATGTTGGATGCCACCAAGGATTTCTAAACCCTGGTAAATGCTACCACCCAGCCCACAAGAATTTGCAAAAGTTTTCACAGTTTTGATAACCATACTTATACCCAAGATATGACGGGGAAATGCACATTGCCATCCTTACAATAAAGTTTTATAAACCTTTGGTTCATGCAGGTTTCAGCCTACATTCTTTTAGCACTATACCATTTTCAATTTGATCTCCCTGGGTCCGTACCTGCTTCCCACCAAGCCCAAGAAACTTCAAACCAACCACCCAAAGTATTATGCCCTCCAGGAGCTCTCTACAGCCTGGTTCATTTTACAGAGTATCCTTCAAACCCAGATTATTCAGAGTTTACCTTAGAGGAGATTCTAATTTACAACCCAGAAGTCTTTACCAGAGAAACAGAGCTTATTAGTTGTGAAGGAACTTGGATCACTGTGCAACCTTTGCTATTTTGCAATAAATATAGCTACCTGCCCGCGTATTTGGTACCAATGTCCCCTCCTTTGACCCTGTGGCCCAACCGCCCACAAGAATCTGTTGCCACTAGTGAGTCCACCTTCATCCAGATATTTAGAGTAATGTACATCACCCTCACTGGCCTAATTGATTATATGGTGCCCACCAGCGGACCCTGGGCCATCCTTGTAAGATCACTATCCTACATTATAAAGTTAGCCCCCATCCTGTGGTGGGCCTTCCCTTCTGGGCTGTGGACCATCTGCCCACAAGTTCTCAGGAACCTACCAAATGATGGATCCCTGATAACGCTCAGGACTTCAAGAAAAATAAAAGGATCAGAGTTCACTCTACTTACCGCTTAAAAACTGATTGACTGTTCTGATAGATGTTGACGGCTCTTACCAACTACTTAAGTAATGATAACTTGCTTTATGTTACTGCCTTTACCACTCCAAATAGTTTCAAATACCTCTTGTCTCTACCATTGAGCCTTTCAGTATGGTTTTCCCCCTCTGCCTTACCTGTCTCCAAGTTATCATTTTTCACCACCTGAATGCCCTTCTGTTCCACATCCTCTTCTTAGTCATAGACTATAAGAGCTTGGGTTCTTACCCTCTTATTTCTAAAGGTGCCAGTCAATTGTTTTCAAATGATCACTTAAGTATTTTAGTGAGTTTGAAATTACCATTTTCACTTGTTCTAGCAACAATAAATTTACCCTTTTTAGTAGTACTTCTTTTCTTTAACACCCTTCTTCTTTGATACTTCCTGACACAATGAAGGGAATTTTATTCCTATTCTGGTTGTTGTTGATACTTTCTTTGTGTGTATTTGCCCTGGAATGCCCTACTCAAACCACCAACTGGGGAAACTCATCTCCTGACAATGCTCACACTGAAGAGTCCCAGGCAAACAGTTGGTTCAAATACCCTTCTGGTAACTGGGAGATGAAGTTTCACTACAAATGTGCCTCACTTACTACTCCTGAAGCTGACATCTCCTTGGTTCAGTCCCTTGATGGTGATATTTGCCTTCCTAGGGCAGTTTGGACACCTAGCAATGGTGACAGTGCCAATAGGTTCTATTGTAGCAGGACTGAATTTGGGGGGCCTTGCTCACAAGATTGGAAGTCTCTTTCCCCTCAAGTGGGTCCCTAACATTACTGCACCCAGGCTTCATTGACAGAAAACCCAACCCAGACTGGTTCATGAATTATTCTCTCACTCTATCTCTCACACCCAAGGTCAGGAGCCCTTCTCTTACTGGAAATAACACAATCCTCATTTTAAATGGGCATCAAAGTTTGGTATACCTTACCTTGACTGGCTCAGTAGACTCAATAATACCACACCTGGGGAAATAGTCCCCACTAGGCCAAGCAATATCTTATACTATGAGGTTAGGCCTGATTTTTCATCTGGATCTGCCACTTAATCAATCTCTGACTGGTTCATCAACCAGCAGAAGATGTGAGTGATGGGAAGGCCAGGACAAGATAGTTTATATACTGCTGGGTGAAGTATAGATCAGGAGTGTTCTGAGCCTTTGATTTGGAAGCCTATTGATGCCTGGAAAAACTGGTTAAGGCTCATGTATGAAAGTATGGATGAGCCCCATGTTTGACAGGTTGATAAGAGAATGGTATGAGGCCCGCCATTAGATGATCCAATGAGATATCTCTATGCGCTGTGAGATACAGTGGTAACTGGGTGAGTGAACTTGATTGGAACCGGTTTGAAGTTTTATCGGTTTAGAAATAGTTTGCTACAGAGGAAGGAAATATTTTTTAATTGTTAATATTTATAGGTGGGGATTTTTTATTTGAGACTTTTGAGTTTCTGCTATTGTAAAGCTAAAACTTTTTATGCCGATAAATGATAGATCAGAAATGACAGAAAATTAGCTGATTAAATATCTTGTTCCGCTTTAAATAGAATATGTTTTGAATGTAGTATTATAGCAATTAACTGATATTTTATATATTTACATGTAGTTTATATTTAATCCTAGCTAAATATATAAACTATTAGAGTTAGTTTGCCTTGGGATTGTTAACTGTCTTCCTATTGTTTTTTGTATGCCAATCACTCCATTCCAATTAGGATGTGGCGTCCGGATCTGATTGGCTTGGTAATCGTGTGCAGAAGAGGAAATCTAAAGGATGATTGGTTATACGATTGATGACGGGCTAATTTGATGCGAATGATTTATTCTTCGATAATTTCAGTATCACCCCTGGTTAAAAGTTATATCTTTGCTGCAGTTATCTTCTCACACCAAAGCTATCATCATTTTCTTGCTTTTTTAAAAGCTCCAGTCTTCATATTGAGATATAATTGTCATTAAACTAGAGATATCTGGATTTAAATGGGTTAAATTTTGTTAAATTTGATAGTGTGGCTTGAATATTCACTCAAGGAAAAGATAGTCAAGTGTCGGCTGAAACATAATAATTAATTTCATTTTAATTTCCCTTGGTGAAGATTAATTAATAAATAGGGAAGTAACTTGCATGAAATTATAAATCCAAATCTCCCTTTTAAATCAGGGGTCTATTTGATTAATATTTGAAATCAATGTCTGTCGGGAAATGCCAATCTTAGGGGTATGCTGTCAGAAATAATTTCTGTGGATGGATCTGGTTGGGTTTGTTCTGTGATGTTGATAAATAAACAGATCGTTTGGCTTCACCTAGTTTGATGGATGGATTGAGGTTGCTTGAAATCAAATGTGCCAGAAAATGGAGCGTGAAGCTGGTGTTTAAAGCCTGCTCCAAGGCAATTGATGAGCATGCTTGGGGTCCACTAGTGAATTCTAATTCTGAGCTGATGTGGAATTAGTGTGAGTTCTGGGATCGCAAGCTTGGGAAATAAAAATGTAGTTTAATTTAGATGCTGATTAATTGCTTGGATTTCTGGCCAGGAATAATTCAAATGCTTCTTTGTGATGCTGGTTTAGACAATGCATGGTTGTGTGGGATTGATTTGAAAAATATGTTCCTTTTAATTGTGATGGATGGGTGGTGTCTTAAATTAGGTTCCATGATGGATAGTGCTTATTGAAGGCTTTTAATCATGCTTTATTAATGCAATTATTAAAGGGATTCTATTTGACGTAGGCTGAAAGTCGAGTTTGGCATGACGTCATAATTGCTTGTGCAGGCTGGGCGAGGCGACTGTATCATTGGTGGTATGCATCCGATCCGAGACCCTCTTCCCGACAAGATGCTACCATCTTATACTCATTAATTGAAAGCCATTCCAACAAGCACCCTGCGCCTAGACTACCTACAACGGGCTAAGCAGACTCAACTGAACTCATTCTTCTCTCACTACGGGCGGCGCCCTATTATGCACTAATTTGCTGTTCTATTATCCTTTTGCTTGATATTTACAACGGAGCAGCCCTACTTTTTTTGCAAACTCTACCTTCTGGTAAAAACACGCCCAAGGGCTTTTGCTGTTTTCTAAACTCTGACCAGCTTTTCTCTCGCTTTTTTACACACCTCCCAGCTGGTTTATCCTGGTTTCATTTCTTTGGACATATATTTATTTACTTTATAAACCTTACTTTTATGTTGCTATTATATTGTATTTTTTTCATTCGGAGTTAAACACTCATCTTCAGAACACAGCCAATAGATCCTTGGATCAACTTGTTTAAAACCAACCCCGTTCAAAGTATTATTTGATGGAGGGTGAAATCGTTTACGCGATCCACAACTTCGAGGCCAGCGTCGAGGATGAGATATCTTTGGAGGCCGGGGAGGCAATCTTGGTGATTGAAAAAGACGACCTATATAATGACGGCTGGTGGCAGGTATTCTGAAATTTATTCCACTTTTTGCATTTTGCCTGAGCTAACTAGCTCGGCAGGGAAAAAATTCCAAGGGTGAAGTTGGACTATTTCCTATGAATTTCATCTCTAGTGTCAATCCCAAAGCCCCAAATAATGTACCTTGCCGGTATGCTAATTTAATGTCAGATAGTAAGTGGCTAGACTTAAAAATAGTCTAACTTGACTAGATCCACGTGATGAGGACCGCAATCCTATGGGCTCGCAACCGTCAAACACCTTAGGCGGGAGACTCAGTGATCCCATGGTCCAAAAGGTATCGTACGACCCTAATGACTCGCCTCCGTCGGAATCAGTTACCAGCGATGACGTGTCTGAGGTAGCTTCAGACACCAAGGGGATGGTTCACGAAGAAGGTTATTCTGCCATCACCCCAGCAATGTCTTCTTCAGATTCCGACTCGGTACTTCCACCTGATAACATTGACTCTACGCCCCCAACTAAAAGCGCTAAAGACTCCCCGGCGGAGCAAGGGCGTACTCCAAGCACACCCAACCGTTCTTCGTTTAGGCAGTCTGTCCGATTATCGATCAATAGTGTTGCTGGGCTACCACATCCAACACTTTGGAACAATGACCAAGTAGTTGAATGGTTGAAGCAAGTTGGTTTTGAGTCTGTTTCTGGATTGTTTAAAGACAACGAAATAACTGGTGATATACTCCTAAAGCTCGATCTCAATTCACTTAAAGACATTGGCATACTGGCCTTTGGCAAGCGCTTCAACCTTAACAATGCCATCAACTCTCTCAAGAACAAGTATGATCTCCAATCCCCTGCTAAGAAAGATGCAGAATCTTCTTCATCTGATGACCCCCCACCGCCCTCTACCGAGGTAAAGCAAAATAATGACTGCGCTAACTTTTCCAGGCCAAACCACCTGTTGACCACGTTCTCTATCCTCTTGACGCGCGTCAGAGTGGCCAACTTGCTCAGAAGGTTCAAGCACTCGCGCTTGGCGATTCTGTCTCGCCCCACAACCACGTCCAACAATGGCTACAAGACGCTTCAGAATATGACTTTGAACACGACCTACTCAAGGTAAGTCTTCACAAAGCCTCTCTGACATCTAGAATGGCATCGTCTCATCTCCCGCCGAGACACGAAGCCGCACATCGATCGGCACTAACCCTGATGCCGGCTACGATCCACCTGTGCCTACCGCCTTCAAGAAACAGGTATCCTTTTCCAAAGACATGCCCGAGGTAAGTTCCTATATAATCTGTCTAATGAAAAGGTCATTGGTGTGAGTGAGGCTGCTAACGCTTTTGATGAAAAGGACTTGCTGCGAATGCGAGCTAATCAGAAGGTATGTCTCACCAAAGCTTTTCTCACCCTCAGGCACTACCGCCACCACCCATGCCCTCTCAACGCATGGACCTGTTCCCTACCAGCGATAATCCTATAACTCGCACCTTTAGTGTCGATCCCGTTAGTGTTGAAGATATTATGGCTGGCACTTACCCGCCTGTTTCAGGCTACCTCAAGAAGCAGGAAGGGGCCATCAAACTGTGGAAGCAGCGATGGTGTGAATTGGAGGGCTCGTCTTTACGTGTATGGGACTCACCCAAGAGGAAGAAGCTGAAAGTTGCACTGGACCTGCGTGGATATAAGCCAGTTTTAGATCCCAGCCTCAATCCTGGGAAATACTGCTTTAAACTAGTCCACCCTATCCATAAAGCCCATGGTTTCAGCAGCGACGAATCTAATGACATCCGCTTATGGATGAAAGCCCTTATGAAGGTCTCTATCGATCGAGATGTCAGTGGTAAGATTAAGCATAAATTTCTAACCCCCAGCCCCTGTTGTCACTTCATGCACTGTCAATACTGTGCCCCTCCACGTTGCTCGCAAGCTAGCCCCACGACCCCCTTCCACAATGCTTACAGGCAACCGAGAGAATAATGATATTTCCGCCCCCCAATCTGGTAACAGTAACTTCATATAGACCCAAAATACCCAACACCCTAGTCTCGTATTAATCTATCAGAATCATCTCATGTCTAACCTGTTTCCCCAATCCTAAACATTAAATTTATTTCAATCACCCAACCAAACTTATCAATATACTCAACTCCATCAAACTGTTAGTATAAAGCCTAAACTCACATCACATCCTGAAATTATTAGTCTGCCAGATCAACCAATCAAATAGGATTCAATTGCTGACTTGACCACAGATACTTTAAATGAGGCCTTTGCTAAAGTCATTCTACTACCAACACGCTTGTGGCTCATGAGCAGCATTGCATAGTTAATCTAAAGGTAGCAAGTGTAAATAAAGTTAATTAATAATGAGGGTTACAACTAAGCCTGTCTGGCCAAGAGAACAACTGTTGTAGACTTAATTATTTGTATTATTCTGACTTCTCTTTGTGAATTTGTATTTTTTAATAATCACAATATTCTGTAATTATAGTTTAAAGAAAGCTGTATACCAACCTTCTCTCTGGGGCAGGAAGATATTCTGTCAACTGATTTTCAATCAAACTTGATCCAACTATAATTTTCTTCATATGTAAGTTTTTTTACTTTGCAGCAATAAAAAATACAAAATAAAAAGACTTCCCTATAAAAGTTATTCTTTGAAACTTTTAATTTTCTTATTTTATTTTCTAGCAGTAAAATTTAATTTAATTACCTTGTAAAAAAGTAAACATTTGAAATTAAGCTTCTTAAATACAAAAAATAACATTTAAAAATAATAAATATATGTGAATCATAGCTTTTATTAGTAAATAGATTAAATTTAAAATTTTGATTTGTTGTAAAGTTAAAAACTTTATATGAAGATAATTATAGTTAGATCAAATTGGACTGAAAAGCAGTTGACGGAAAAATAATTGTCGGAATATCTTCCTGTCCCTTCTCTCCCAAGATCCATCCCATGATTCAACTTAATGCTCCATCACATTAATTTTTGTCATCCGGGTTTCCATTAAGTTAGCAGAAAATAATCCAGTGAAACTACAAGTTTGGCTTAAAATGTGATCTTTTTTTAATTTAGCTTAATTCTACATAAATACTTATATTTGAACTTCCATTTTTAAATGTTTATTAGATTATTTTCTATCACCGTTTAAAAGGGCACTGTAAATACTTATTTAACACTATCAATGAAACTTTAAGATAGTTTGAAACCCACTATACCGGATTTCCCAGCCTCACATTCTGCCACACTACAGGATGTGATCCAACCAACTGGATCACCAAGGATCCTAAAACAAAGGTTAGCTACCAAAGCTAACAGATTAGCCACTGACAAATAAAAAATATCAAGGTTAGATATAACCAAATTCAAGCCATAGTTTGACCAGCTCTAAGCCTTTTTGACGCGGGATGACCTACCCAGGGGAAGCAGGAAGAGAACACAAGAAAGTTTTTTATGGGATACTAGGTTTGAATTTAAAGCTAATTATATCCTGGCTTATCCCATAAATGTTCAAGGGTTAGGTATGGGTGGGGAGCTGGTTTAGGTGGTTGTTGAGCGATGAAGCTACAGTAGTTTTAAAAGCTATGGCGACAACCAAAAATACCTCAGATTTAAACAAAATGATTTCAGATTTGAACGAAATCCAAGTCGCGCGAGATTCAGGATTCAAATAATTTAAATATTTTTGGTTAATAAATGAACTGTCAATCAAAAAAAATTTCACTAGCCCATTATACAAAATTATATCAAACATCAAGCGGTGTAGTTCAAACCACAAATGAAATGAACTGATGCAACAAGTGAAATGGATGGATGCTGTTCCAGAGTATATTATAATCTAATCAGGATTCATATGAGGCACCAACAGAAGAACTAAAACGAAACAAAACTTGAGCAATCTAGAAGCAAGATTACACAAGCACAAAACAAAATGAACTCACATAAGATGTGTAGTATGAGCAGCCTAAAATAGAAAAATAACAGTTTAACAGCCAATCAACAGCTATCCAATTTAGAAACAGAGGCATTTTATTCATTTTCATGGCTCCTGATTTGTATGAAATAGTTTTGAGAACCTTTCAAATGTGGACTCAATATTACAATAAAAATAAATCATTAAATTTTAAAATTTCTACTTTTAGTGATTTTATCCTAGGTTTTTTTACAATGGTTTTTACTAGCAACATCTTCAACGGCACCAGCAGCCAAGCCAGCTTCAATGGAGGCAAGGCTTGGGGCATGGAGGCACCCGTTTATACCCAAGCCTTTAAGGCAGGTAATAAGGAATCTGACCTGTTACTGATCCCCGACCCATATGGCTTTGCCTTGTTCAATAGTCACTTTGCGTCTAGCTCTGTCCCTGCTCCCATACCCACCACCACACAAGCTGCCTGTCAACCAACTAATCAGGATGGTAACCTTGATTTGGAACAACTTCCTGCTGCTAGCCAACCTGCCCTTCCTACAGCCAATCAGGCTTCAGCTCCCACGGCCAAGCGCCCCAGGTGACAAATCATCACTGCCCAAATTCTCCAAGAAATTGTGGCACTGAACCTGCAGGGTCTGTCCTGGGAACAGATTGCAACCCAATTGCAATTTACCCAAGCTACTTTCATGCGGGAATTCAACAACCTAATAAACAAGGGGAATCTGATCGGGACGGCCAAGAAGCCCAAGAAGGCCCCCGAGTTGCAAATCACTGAGGCGTACCCAATAATGCTTGACCTCCTCCAGCAGGACCCCAAGCTTCCCTTGACCCAGGTCTGGAAGCAACTTGCACACCATGGCATTTGGGTCTCTGAGCTCATGGTGCAGCTCTGGATGCACGGAAAGGTGGCTTCCATACGGGTTCTTACCAATTTTGCCAGCGAGCAATGGGATGGCGCTGAGGATTCCCCGTATGACACAGCCATTGAATCAACCCTGGTCCAATGCCTGACTAGTCTAACTGATGATGTCATGTTCATCTCCTATTACAAGCTATCAATAGCTTTTGATGATTTCAGCAAGCAAGGAAGAGCCACCATTCAAAAAGGAAGGAAGAAGGTCAAGAAGGGGACATTCATTGGTGAATTTCTGGCTGTTTCAGCCAAGGGTTTTGTCTACTATTGGACAAACCCATATTTAATCAATGGCTACTTGTACAGCCACATCCTTGGTGGATTACTCAACTCCTGGGATGGCTCAAATTCCAAGTACTGGGGTTTCTTGAGCCACCAGATGGAGGGTAGCTCCACCGCCCTTGAGGCCATCCAGGAACGCGGGCACCAGGCCTCTGTGTACCCAGCTGGTCACACTGACATCCATCTGGCTGATGTCATCTTCTTTAACATTGGAGATACCCTCCTGGAGCGCCGCCCTCAGGCTTTCAACGACCTCTATTTTGGGGTTCTTGACCACAATTCTCTCTTTGGTCACCAACTGGTGGCTGACATGTTTGCGCAAATGGTTTTCCATGTGAGTATGGGCAACCAATCACAGAAAGACAAGCGCCTCCCACCACGGGCCATTGCCACTTACCAGCCCATCTAGCCAATGACTGATGAGGAATACGACAAGCGTTATATGGCAGCCATCACACAAAATCCTCCTGCCTCCACCTCCACCACCAACACCCCTAACCCACAAGCCCAACCCACCCAATCCCAGACCCCCCAGGCCAGCACCACCTCTACGTCTTCCTTCCTGTGTTATTCTGCCTCCTAGGCATCACTCTCCCCTGCCCCAATAAACCCCCTGTTGCCAAACATTTTCTATTTATATTATCTTTATTTTGAATTTCAATTGTTCATGTTCTCTTTGTTTATAGTTGGCTATATTCTTTATGTTCAGCTTATTTCTATAAAATCATATATTTACTATGTTGTGTATCTAGATCCAGAACATAGTTATTTTTAGTACCCAAACACAGTTTCTTGTGAAAATAATAGCAACAATTTGGTGATCAACTAAATTTGAATTAGAAAATTATAGGTTAATTGATTTTAGATAAAGTTGTTGCTGATCCAAATTCAAAACCTTAATGATAAAATTTAAGCCAATCAGGAGCCAAGTGATAAAGTGATTGTTGTGACATAAAGAGTCATTCAACAATTCTTTGATTCATGTGCGCTAATTAATATGATTGGCTGGTTGTTTTGCTATTGTGTGCCATTGCCGCTGTGGCGAGTTGTTGGTAGACTAGTGCTAACCCAGCAGCTTATTGGGCACTATTCTACCAACAACTTGCCACAGCGGCAATGGTGCACAATGGCAAAACAACCAGCCAATCATATCAATTAGCGCACATGCATCAAAGAATTATTGAATGACCCTTTATGTCACGGCAATCACTTTATCACTTGGCTCCTGATTGGCTTAAAGTTTATCATTAAGGTTTTGAATTTGGATCAGTAACAACTCCATCATAAATAATTTAACCTATAATTTTCTAATTCAAATTTAGTTGATTACCAAATTTTTGTTAATATTTTCACAAGGGACTGTGCAAAGCGTCAAAAATAATATGGTGATTAAGGAAACAATGCCAACACAAAGCAAACAACACATATTGAGATGAGCGTAAAGCATATACACAATGGGGAAAATGAGATATTGGAGTAATGTGAAAACAAAAAGGGATAAACAAAGAGGAAATAGTATCAGAATAATTCAGATTTTATTGGGATGAAAGCTATAAAAACATATGGAAAGGTTAGTAAAAAATCAATGAGAGAATCAGAGAAGCTGCTAAAAGACCTTGACTCAGCAATTGCTGAAATTAAAGATATTGACCGTAAGATCAAAGCAAGAGTTAAGTCTGCCGTCCTTGAAGGGGACAAAAATAGACAAGGTGTCCACAAAGGCCCTTATTGTAAATTCACTGCCACCTCTGGCTTTGGACCGCTCAATCTTTCCCCGTCGTACCAAGAAAGGTCCCAAAACGCCCGCCAAACCCCTCCATTTGTTGAATGATTTAGCTCACACGGTTGATGAGAGGTTTGTGCTGGCTTATCCTGTGGAATCCCTGCCTTTGGTTGCTCCTTCCTGGGAAGAAACCCTGGTTAATTTGGACTACCTATTAGCCTGGTGTTGTCCGTTTTTAAAAACTATCAGAGCCACCCAATCAGGTGTCGCCACATCGACACTTGATAACCCAGTTGACCCCCAAATGTCTGGCATCCCTTCCAGCCAATCAGATTTGATTTCAGAAATTGGAGTAAAACTCTCCAGTCCCCCTGAGCCCATCCAGCAAAGTTTTGTACCTAGCCAATCAGGCTCACCCCCAACTGTCATGTGACCAGTTTTTTGCAATTCATTCCTTTTAACCAAGCAAGGGGACTTTCAGTCCCCTGCTTGTCTATTTTCCACTTACATTAAAGTTTGGAGTCGCCTGCACTTTAATTTTCTTAATTTTGAGTTGCCTGGAACCAGTTGTGTCCCTAAAGCTCAAGATATTAGAGTGTAGCCCCTGCCCTAAGCTTACCTTTAGCCAGCCGGTTTCGAACCCGGCTTCTCTTCTGGCTCCTTGTACAAGTGTTCTTTCACTTAGTCGTCATCTCTTTTGCCCTCGCCTTCAAAGTTAAAGTTCAAAGCTCAAAATTTCAATTGAATTTTCCTATAATTTCTATTATTATCTTGAATTTTCCTTTAAAAATCATTGTTTTGAACCCACTTTTGCTTGCAGTTATAATCCAAGGCCCCCAAGACAACAGCGAGGCTACCCAAACCCGTTCTGCTGTTTTCCCAAAGATTTTCCAAAGACTGCCCTAGTCTTGCCATTTTCTCTCCTTTTTCTCCAGAAACTATACCATCCTACCCCAAATTTTATGCTGGTTCTTTCTATGATACTGCTGGCTCTTAAATTTGTCGTCTTTTCCCTGGCTCCTTTTCTCTTGCTTCTGTGGTCCACCTCCCCTGACCTGTGGGGGAAAATCTCCTCATCGGCCCGCCTGGTAGGTAGCAACCCTGCCAGTCTCTGGGACCTCCCCAGCAGTCTTCTCTTTTCTGGAGAGGCTGTGGTTAAGAGCCTGATGTGTGACAATCTGGACCTGGACGTTGTGGAGCTTGCTTTGCCTAGTTCTGAAGATGTAGTGCCCCCCACACCTCCTCTCCCCTCCATGGTTCAGAAGAATATGGTGCCCCCGGGTCCTCCAAGGTGGCCTCCCCCACTCCTACTTGCACTCCCTGGTTGCTCACCGGCCTGATTCTAATGGGTTTGAACGCCTACTTCCCCCAGTTGTCCCCGGTGTCCTCCCTGTGGTCCCCTCTCCAAGTGGCCATCCCAGTTGCACACTGGATGGCATCCTGGTGGTTTGTTGCACCAGGATGGGAGCCAAACTTAGTTAGTTTAGCACCTCTCTCTCACACTTATGACAAAAATACCAGACACCCTGGAGAAGATAATCAAGCACTTACTAAATATTCAAAAAACTGTGGTCAAGGGCCTCCAGTTCAAGTCATTTTCCCTCTCTGCGCCATCTGTTTGGACAGATGACCCGGAAATGTATGCCCATCTCAAGCCAGCCAAGAGCGCCAGGAAAGAGGACACAGAATTGCCTGCTCAACTTCTTGCACTAAGAATGGCCAAGCTGGCTGAGGCTGTAGGCAAGGAAGAAACAAAAGAAGGTAACCTAAAAAATAAAATTAATAAATTTTCAAAATACTTACCTTTTTTTCTTAGAAAACGTAGACGGTAAACTCCGCCTGGTCCTGGTCCCTTTTGTCCCCCACCTTCTACTCCAACTACACCACTCATGTGGCCAAGCAGCTGTATCTGTCCCCTTGTCTTGCGGGAGCTAGAGGACTGCATCCATGGGTCCTTTCCTATGTTACGGGAGGCATTGGCCGGGCTGACGCATGGCAAGAGGGCATTCAAGTGGGCAGTTACTGCCTACAAGGATGCCCAACTGGTCCGCCTGGACCTGGTATCCCTCAGTGGAGTTTACTGTGTAAACTCCATTGAGCTTGTTTGGGACGTCCTGGAGATGCTCCCATTCAAGAATGTACCAGAGATGGGCTGGGCCCATGCAGCTGCTTGTTCTGCTTCCCAGTGGAGCACACAATATCTTACCTGTTGGAGAATTTTGGGCGCACAGTGTTGAAATTGGCTGTTGCAGACGCAACAGCCATCAAGAAAACCAAAATCCTCCTGGCGGACTTTGGGCTGGCCTGGAGCGCTGACAAGACAGGGCTTCCTGCAGCTATGGAGCTGACCTTTGCTAAAACCAAACATAAGAAAAAAATAAGCACAGTATACAATAAGCTGTGTGAGTTTACTGAAGCCTTTTCTGGAAAAAGGCTTCATCTGATGGTTTACCTGGGGTTCCTGTTTTACTTTGGGATGAGCGCTAATGTGGAGGATCTCACGTGGTCCTTCTAGGGATTGATGAGGCCAGGCTCTCCCTGGATGGGAAGAAGGTCCCCCCGGGTACAACTTGGTGGACCACGTGATACAAGACGCCCTGGTCCTGGCAGGGATTTACAGGTTTGAAGCCCCGCCAGAGAAGCTGCTCCTACATTCCAACCTGACCCTTCTCCCTTTTACTAGCCGCCAAGAATATTTTAACCAGGGTGTATCCAAAGCCCAAAATGTGGTGGTGGAGGTTTTGCACCACCTCCATTGCGGGGTGGGTACATACCAAAGGACTCACTATAGGCGCACAAAATAAAAGAGTGATTCCAATAAATTTTATTACAATTTATATTATTTTTATTATTATAAATTTTTATAATTTTCATTTCAGCAAACCAGTTTTGCAAAATATATTGCGGAAACAGTTTTCATAAAAGCATAAAATTATACGTTAGTAAAATAAATTCTAACTTGTACATTTTACGTTTAATTTTTTTAAAGCTATTTTTATATTTATTTGACAAAAGTGATATAAATATATTTGTGTAATCCAGTATTGAGCGTCTGGGATAACCTCAGATGGCATAATAAAATAATATAAAATAAAATAAATAAATTACTAACCTTCATTGATGGTCCTGCTGAATGTGATTGTGGGCTTGGAAACATCTAAATATAAAATGATAATTAATAAATCTTGAATAGTAAATTAGAGAATATAAAAAAAGTTGGACATGCTAGTCCTTTAATTGATTGGCTGTTTGGCTAGGCACAAGGGGATGAACAAATCAGCGTGGCCATAGAATTTAGCCATAGTCTCAGCTGGTAGGGTGTGGATCCCGGCCTGCAGCAAATCAAACAGGTCCTTGGTCCCAGTTGGGGTTCCTTGCTTGACAACTTGCTTGAGCCACCCAAAGACTTCCTCAATGGGATTTAGGAAGGGCAAATAGGCTGGGAGGAAGAGAAGGCGCAAATTTACCGTGGCCAATTGCTGGGGGCCCACAGCAATGCTGGTGTCAATCATTGGGAATTCCTCAAGAATGTTAGCCACTTTGTGGAGACCAACATTGTCCAACACAATGACATTGGTGAAGCCTGAGCTTGTGCACCTCAGGTGCTCCTGGACCAATCAGAGAAGTTGACAGGAAGGTCCGGCTATTGTGGGAGCCTAGTATCATTTGGTATAGCTTGACCCCCTTTGGACCAAGGAGAGCCACCATTGAGCAGGCTGTGGCGCAGACTGCAGCACGCTGAGCCATCCCGTCATTGGAGCCTTTGGGGACATAGCCATACTCATTCTGAATAGACAAGGCAAATGCTGATTTGTCAATATAATAGAACTTGACTGTCTTCTTGGCTTTGAGGGCAGTGTACGCCTCTGCGTATTTTTTCCAGACATCAATGTTGGCTGGGCTGTTTCTGTTGTAGGGAGATACCCCAAGCTTTTTCAAGGAAAATCACATTCAAACACTGGATGGTAGTAAAAGGAAATCAAAGCCTCAACCCCAAAAGTAGATTTGATCATGGCCTGAATATTTTCCAGTTCAAGATGGCAGTCCCAGGTTATCCACTGGCAGATTGCCCATTTGTGCTCCTTGGTGAGCATGGTAGAAACATACAAGGATTTCTCCGCGGCAAGAAAACAGCCAGTATTGATGAATTTATGGAAGGTCTTGCTGGCGTACTTGTGATCCACTCCAACAATGGCTGCGGCCGCCTTATAGTCACCAAATTCACACATTAGCTTGAGCAGGATGATGTGTTTGATATCTGGGATGTGCTTCTGAGCAGGCTTTGTGGGTTCAGATGAGCCAGGATCCTGATTGGTGACAGGCTTGCAAGGCATGGGTACCTTGTTGTAGAAGGCTGCAACCTTTTTGAGCACTAACTGTCCCTCATTAGTTTGATAGAACTTGGGCTCCTTGCCCTCCTCCTGATTACCATCACTGATTTAGGGCTTGTAGCTAGTATCAAGTACAGGCTTCATCTTCTCCAGCATGGCTGATGGGACCAACTCTTGCTGGTATACAATGTCAAAAACATATGAAGTAAGTTATAACTCCTTGTCTCTAACTTTCTTGGTGAAGGTAACCTTGGTGGGCTTCTGGGTTAGCTTGGAGACCCAAGGGTTTATGCTCTGCATCCTAGCAGCTTTTGCTCCTTGAACCGGCTATATTGGTGCAGCATCACTATCAAACTCTCCTCTCCCGTCTCCTTCCTGAGTAGGCATTTGTGTTGCACTAGCTCTGTTCTTTGACCCGTGGAGGCAACCACAACTGCAGCGCACAATGGGTGCAATGGTAGTCTGTTGCTGTGTTCCTTCCATTTTAAAATTTAATAAAATATTAAATAAATTTCAATTAAGTTACTCCCTAATTTTAATTTTTGCTTTTATCTGAATATGGATATTTAATTAAAGTTTTTTCCCACCCAATATCCCAATTATAGATTTTTTTATTTCTTAATTAGTTGTTTCTGATTTTACAACACCCATTTTAGAATACCCAAAATAATTTCCACCCATTTCCCCAGATTTTACGCCAAATTAAGCACCCAACACAATATTTTTAAAATTTATGTTTCAGATCTCATGTCTTATTTTAGATACCTTGCTATCATTCTTGATTACAATCCATTGTACACACTGAGTGAGTGATTTTGTTTACATAGTGAGTTGCTATTGTGTTTTGTTTTTGGATTGAGTTTTGACACACTGTGCTTGGGAGTATTTGTCACCAATTCACATAGTAAACATATGTACATCAAAATTCAACTCACATCATTTTGTTTGTGAATCAATGTATTTTGGATTATATTTTGAATGGTTTTGCTTTACGTGTGAGCACTTCTTTGCTGTGTTGACTCATTTTGCCCATTAACATCAAAAATCCCTGTTAACAGAGTGTATATTTTAACCTGATAGTTGGATTTTGTTTAAATCTGAGGCATTTTGTGTTGTTGCCATAGATTTTAAAACTACTGTATCATTTCAGAAAGGGGGAGGAAAAGAATCTTCAGAATGTAAGTTTGAGGGTTCAGATCTCCTCCATCAGCTCACCCACCACTTGAGAAGTTAGTCTGCTGCAGTAGAGATGTCAGAGGGAGGTCTGGGCTTGACACCAGGTGCTTGGTAGCTCTGTAGTTGACTGACAGTGGTAATCAAGTTTCTGGAATAATTCCTTTGCTTAGGCAGAGGTGGGACCTATGGAACTTCTTGATGACTATTCTTAGCACTGAAGAATCCCATAATATATGCATTGTGTTTGGGTGATGTTTGCCAGCTCTTTTTTATCCTGTGTATACCAAGTCTAGGTCCTTGCAGTTTTCTAAACGGGCCCAGAATGGTGTACCAGGGGCAAGAGCTCTCTCTTCATTTATAACTTTTTGTTGGGACACTCTTTTAGAGCTATCAACTTGGCTTTGGGCCCAGTACATTTATGTCAGGGATCCACTCATTGGGAAGTCTCTCTCCAATGGAGTGAAGGAGAGCTCCCAAGTTGAATTTGACTAGAGTGGACCCTACTGGAATCCCTATCATTAACATGTGCAATAGATGACCAAATAAGCGGAATCTTCTCAGAAAGGGAGTGAAATGTGTCCAAACAGCAGGCTTGACCCGCCAGCAAGGTTCCAAGTAAGCAGGTTTGTGATCTGCAATCCAATTATCCATTCACCTGAAGCCAAGTTAGGAAGACAACTTGGATTTCCAAATACAATAACATGAACAGAAGCTGATCCTTCCCAGTGGGTAACTTGTTTTGGTGCTTGACTCATTAACATAATCAAGCCACCCCCTCACCATCCAACTGAGTGATCAATACAATCATGTTCCTGATATCCAAAATTCACATCAACTATATAATAGCTATCTCTCAATAAAGAATATTATCTAGTTTCCAATTATTTTCCCCCTTGTAATTCTGCTAAAAAAGAACAGTTACAACAGCTGTATAGAAAAAAAAAGTCTCTCAGCATCAAACAGCTAGTGTACACAAAAGATTATTATAGTGGGGACATTTGACTATGTGATTAAGGTAAAACTGATGCTATCAGTCAATGAATTACCTCACTTGCTGAGTGTTGGGTGTAGAAAACTTCCTCTGTGCCCACTGGAGAGGTGCTTTCATTGTGAAATGAAGGGATATATTAAGAAGAAGTGTCTAGTCCTTGCTAATGTCAAGGAGAAGAAGATGTCAACAGAAATAGAGGCTGCAAAGAAGAAGGCAGATGAAATTTGCTACAAATTAAGAATTTTTTTGGAAAAGGAGCTAATGAGAAGCAAAAAAGAGGTCCTGAGCCCTCAGCAGACCTAGAAAGGTCCTTATCACAAATAAAAAAGCAGAATCTAAACTTAATATAGCCAAGGCATTATTAATAAATGGCTTTATTGAAGTTAAAAGAACATCAGAGCAAATTTTTGCCTATGTGGATACTCTATCAGGACCACATGGGGTGGAGACCCACAAAAAAGAGACAATTAATTGTTCAAGCCATGTCAAATGAATCTAATGTCAGCGCCTAAGAGCCAGAATCAATGGGGGAGAATGATAAGATAGTGACACCAAATGAACAGAAGACAATGAAAGATATCACAATCCAACTCAGCCTAGTGCCAGCACAAGTAAAATTTACTCAAGGACTTGTGGTTGTTCAAAGAAAAACCCTTCCAATGTGGTTGTAGATGTGGGAATTCCTTCTTTAATAACAACTTCTGTTAAGGATTTATATTAATGAGTTTCAAACTGGGATTTGCTAACATTCAAGGATTGGGTTCATTTAACCAACAACATTAGTGAAGTTTATATTTGAACAGCATGACATAAACATTGGTATGTTATCAGAGACAAAATACAAGCCAGGCATAGAGAAGGAAATGAAGATATCAGTTTCTCTTCAATAAAATCATTTTTATTGCACTTAGGGAAGGCACCTGTGGATACAACCACAAGGACCCTTGAAACCAAAGTCAGGAGTATTGATCTTGTGGAAAAGAGCAGTAGAAGATGCACAAAAAGTTGAAATTGTTCCTGGAAAAGCAGCAGTCATCCAGGTTGCCATTAATTCATGACATTACTGGATTTTGGGATTTTACACTTCCAACACACCATCTTGCAGAAAGCCTTCTTCCAGGAGGTCCAACACAAAGTGGTGGAAGAGGATATAACCAGCACTTTTATCATGGGATATTATGTTGATGATGTCACCTCTTCAGGAAATAAGACTGGTGCATTGAGCAACTAGTAATCTAATCCTGGAGAAGTGAAGTTGGTAAATTTGATATTTTTATTGGGCTTGACAGACATGTGAAAGCATGGGGACCATAAGGGATTTAGTTAATAAGAGAGGTGGACATTCTGTCAGGGCAGTCATTTCTTATGGATTGTCATTGCCACAGTTCCTGGAACTATTGTAAATAGTTGTAAGTTGAGTTTTCAGAATTTGATTATTAGTTATTCAGATCATAGGCTAATAGAACTACTGGTAATGGAGGAGAGGGCAGTGCCAGCAAGGGAAGGGGTCTGTAGGGTGAATCCTATGTTTCTAAAGCGGTCTTCACTGAGCAATCTCCTTAAGAAGAAACTTAAATTAATGGAGCAAAGCTGCTGAAACTCAAAGATCAACCAACCAAAAAATCTGAAAGGGCTTTCAAGATCTGGGAGAGGGTCAAGTTGGTCATCAAAAAGATTTGCAAGAACTTTGGAAGATTTGTACACTTGAAGGTGACAAGATGTCAGGGTAAGAAGTCAGAATTTGCCAATGTATACAGGAAGGATTAGTAAATGAAACCTTGGTCTTCACAGAACAAGTCAACTAATATTCCAAAGAAATGAGTAAGTTCATGCTGGATAGATTAAAATTTTCAAAGGAAAAATGGAATATGAAATCTAACACAGACTTGGCGCTTCTTTGGAAGGCGGTAGGTCCATTCAGACTGTCAGATAGTATTGCAGAACTCTCATTAAAAGAAACCCTGATTGTTGAGTTGCACTCTACTATATTAAAATAGGAGAGAGCTCAGTGAGAAGTATTTATAATGAAAGACTTGTAGTTCAAGATAAACAGGATTTAGTAACCTGGGAGTTACAACAAGGTAAAGTGTATTATCTTTTTGCTCTTTGTTAGGATAATGTAAATATGAATCTTTTTAAATAGTAGTAAGAGGGAGCTTGAAGATGAAAGGGAATGCAAAAGAATAAAATAGATAAGTTTAGATTTATTTGAAAAGGAAGTTCCCCCTAAATACTAGAGGAATTGATCTCTGTATCATTGATGGAGACACCAATGTGGCATATCACTGGTAGAGGTGCAGGAGTCTTACTAACTGATCACGACCCAAATTTGAGGAGACTGACCACTTCAATGCAAAAGAAAAACCCTCAATTTTAAAGCTTTCATCTCAAACCAAACTATCTGTAAATCCAATCAATAGTAATTCCAAAGTCAGGTTTATAACAGATCCCCTTCAAGATTGGACACAGGGGGAGGTAGACACAAAGAAACTTGGCATGAACTCTGGAAAATAGGCGCACTGAAGAGTTCATTTTTATGGTATACTCAGGACCACACTTGAATATTACAGTGAGAGGACCAATTCATAGGGAGTCCAGCTTATGAGCACAACTGCCCACACAATTCTGGTAGTATAAGACTTGATCTCCCAATTAGAATTCAGGGACAGGAGAGCGGGAGGCATTTGAAAGGGACAGCTCTAGTGTCTTTATCCTATAAGCAGTAGAATAGACAGTGGCTTGGATGTCAATAAATTGGTTCACCAGATCCCTCACAGACTTCTCAGGATTGCTGCCTCATCTTGTTCCATCAGGGAGTGGCCCAATAGTGAGGGAGTGATGGCCTCCCTACCATAAAGCATAATAAAAAGGGAGAATACAGTAGTATGATGCTTGCTTAGACAATAGGCAAACAATGCAGCAGGAATGTACTGATCCTAATTAGAGGCATTTGAATGAGTAAACTTGTGCATGATTGATACTAGTGTGGAGTTGGCTCTCTCTACTGCCCCATTTTTGGCAGAATTATAAGGGTCAGATAAATATTTATGGGTGCCCATAGCCTCAACAATAGACATATTGAGTCTAGCATTGAAATTTGTTCCATTTTTGGAAAGCAGGACTTGAGGGCATACATGACAATAAAACACATATTGCAACAGGAACTGATTAATGGTCTTGACTGTTATGTCTTTAGTGGCTCAAGCCTAAACTCACTTACTAAAGTGGTCAATGGCAATTAAAATGAGCTAAAAGTCAGAATAAGAGCAAGGAAGGGGTCCCACTGCATCAACACTAACTGTGTGGAAAGCATTCTTAGGTAGTACCATATAGAATTTGTTTTGGGATGGACAAGCCCATTGAAGATGTCACCCATGACAGGAAGCCAAAACATCAGGGATCAACACTCACATATTTTCCCAGTAGTGATTTTTGCTCAACCAGGCATGGGTTTAGCAATTCCTCCATGTCCAGTATATAAGTGGGCTTGCAAGACTGCAGAGACTCTGAGGCTAGGGCATACATAAGGCAGATATAAGTCTCCAACCTTTTTGAACAAATGATTATCTTGAACCTGGGTACCAGCAGAAAGCTTTTGAAGTGAAACCCAAGTCTCTTTAGTTTTGGCTTCCTAGGCAGAAGAATACCCAATAAGCTCATACAGGAAATCAGCTTTTGCAGGTTGGATATCTAGTATAGGCATGTGTGACAACACATCAGTGTTTTGATTTTAGAAGCCTGATCAATGTACTACAGTGAAATCATAGCCTTGTAGGGGTAGCGCCCATTGAGCTAACCTTCCTTCTTTTTAATTTAATTGTTGTAAACAACAGAGGGAGGAATGGTCAGTGACTACCTTAAAATGATCCAATAAATTTAGTGATGGACTTTATTCACAGCATGCAAGACAGCCAGAAATTATTTCTTAGTGACACTTTAGTTTTTCTCATACTTGTTCAAAACATATGAAGAGTAGGCTACATGATGATCCGCTCTTTGTCATCTAGTTGAGCTATGATGGCGCCTACAGCTACCCCTACTTGCATTGGTGTACAGATGAACTCTATTTTGTAGTTGGGGTAGACTAGAATAGAGGCCTCTTTGAGCTTCTTTTTCAAAGCCTCAAAGGTCTGTTGCTGGCTATATGCCCATTAAAAGAGGACCCCTCAGTAATTGCTCCAGGAGTTTACTGAGATCAGCAAAGTCATGGATAAACTGACAATAGTAGCCCATCATTTCAAGGAAAACTTGGACTTCCCTCAAATTGGTAAGAGGAAGCATATTGTTAATGGCTTCAAACTTGTTGGTCATGGGACAAATTCCAGTCTGGGTGACTTCATGGCCCAGAAACTCTAGTTTCTCTTTGAAGAAGGAATACTTGGAGGGCTTTGGTTTGAGGCCAGCCTCAAAAATCTTGGTGAACACAGCCTTTAGGTGATTAAAGTGATAGTGAAGGTAGAGATGAAGACTGTAATATTGTCTAAATATACTAGTACACAGGACAGCTTCAAGTCTCTTAGGATGGAATACATGGATTGTTGGAAGGTTTCAGGGGCATTGCACAACCCTTGAGGCATGCAAGTGGTTTCAAACAATCCTTCAGAGGTGATCAAGGCAGTCCTTTCTCTATCAGCTGATGAGAGATCCACCTGCCAATACCCAGATACCAAATCCATAGCTGAAAAGAACTTGGACCCTCCTAAACTTCAAAGGGTGCCGTCAATTCTGGGTAAGGGATATGGATCTTTCTTGGCAAAGGAGTTAAGCCTACCATAGTTCATCACAATCCTATGTACTTCACCTTCTTTTTGAGAATTAACAAGGGGGAAGCCCAAGGACTTTGGGATGGAGCCAGCAGCCCAGCACCCAAGAGTTGTTTCAGTTCCTTGAATACTTGGGCTTCTTCAACCCAAATATGACAATAATGCTTGGCACAGAAGGGGGGTACTGTAGTGTCATTCTGATGGATAAACTCTTTGGATAAACCAAATACATTGGGTCCATAAGCAAAAATGTCTTTGAACAGGTCTAACAGGTCAATTACATCCTTCTGTTGGACTGGAGAAAACTGAGGGAAGTCAGCAGTAGTGAATAAAAGATCTTACCCAAAAGGGTTCAAGATTATATACTATAGCGTGAAAAGCGTTAGGATTTAGGCTTTGAAGGTACAAAAAGGTAGGAGCAGTCTGAAGCATTACTTTGTAAAGACCAACCAAAAACTTGTAATGAGTAATAAAAGGGGTAATAGAATTCAAAAATCTTAAAAATAATATATAAAAAAGGTACAGTAGTTTTAAAAGCTATGGCAATAACCAAAAATACATCAGATTTAAACAAAATGATTTCAGATTTAAACAAAATCCAAGTTGCGCAAGATTCAGGATTCAATTAATTTATAAAATTTCAGTTAATAAAAAGACTGTCAAACAAAAAAACAAAAATTCACTAGCCCATTATACAAAATTATATCAAACATTAAGTGGTGTAGTTCAAACCACAAACAAAATGAGCTAATGCAACAAGTTAGATGGATGGATGCTATTCTGGAGTATATTATAATCCAATCTGGAGTCATATGAGGCACCAACAGAAAGACTAAAATGAAACAAAATTCGAGCAATCTAGAAGCAAGATTCCACAAGCACAAAACAAAATGAAGTCACCCAAGATGTGTAGTATGAGAAGCCTAAAATAGAAAACTATCAATTTAACAGCCAATCAACAGCCATCCAATTTAGGAACAGAGGCATTTTATTCATTTTCATGGCTCCTGATTTGTATGAAATAGTTTTGAGAACCTTTCAAATGTGGACTTGAGATTACAATAAAAATAAACCATTAAATTTTAAAATTTCTACTTTTAGTGATTTTATCCTAGGTTTTTTACAATGGTTTTTACTAGCAACATCTTAAACAGCGCCAGCAGCCAAGCCAGATTCAATGGAGGCAAGGCTTGGGGCATGGAGGCACCCGTTTATACCCAAGCCTTTAAGGCAGGTAACAAGGAAGCTGACCTGTTACTGGTCCCCAACCCATATGGCTTTGCCTTGTTCAATAGTCACTTTGCGTCTAGCTCTACTAATGCTCCAGTACCCACCCCTGCACAAGCTGCCCACCAATCAACTAATCAGGATGGCAACCTTGATTTGGAACAACTTCCTGCCACCAGCCAACCTGCTCCCCTACAGCCAATCAGGCTTCAGCTCCCCTGGCCCAGCGCCCTAAGCAACAAATCATCACTGCCCAAATTTTTCAGGAAATTGTGGCACTGAATCTACAGGGTCTGTCCTGGGAACAGATTGCCGCCCAGTTGCAATTTACCCAAGCTACTGTCATGCGGGAATTCAACAACCTGATGAACAGGGGGAATCTGATTGGGACAGCCAAGAAGCCCAAGAAGGCCCCTGAGTCGCAAATCACTGAGGCGTACCCAATAATGCTTGACCTCCTCCAGCAGGACCCCAAGCTTCCCTTGACCTAGGTCCGGAAGCAACTTGCACACCATGGCATTTGGGTCTCTGAGCGCATGGTGCAGCTCTGGATGCACAGAAAGGTGGCTTCCATACGGGTTCTTACCAATTTTGCCAGCGAGCAATGGGATGGCGCTGAGGATTCCCAGTATGACACCACCATTGAATCAACCCTGGTCCAATGCCTGACTAGTCCAACTGATGATGTCATGTTCATCTCCTATTACAAGTTATCAATAGCTTTTGATGATTTTGGCAAGCAAGGAAAAGCTGCTGCCAAGAATAGAAGGAAGAAGGTCAAGAAGGGGACCTTCATTGGTGCATTTCTGGCTGTTTCAGCCAAGGATTTTGTCTACTATTGGACAAACCCAGATTTCATCAATGGCTACTCATACAGCCACATCCTTGGTGGATTACTCAACTTCTGGGATGGCTCAAATTCCAAGTACCGGGTTTTCTTGAGCCATCAGATGGAGGGTAGCTCCACTGCCCTCAAGGCCATCCAGGGACGTGGGCACCAGGCCTCAGTCTACCCCACCAGCCATGCAGACGTCCATCTGGCTGATGTTGTCTTCTTCAACATGGGATCCACATTAAGGGAGCACCACTCTCAGGCTTTCAACAACCTCTATCTTGGGGTCCTTGACCACAATTTTCTCTTTGGCTGCCAGATGGTGGCTGACTTGTTTGCGCAAATGGTTTTCCATGTGAGTATGGGCAACCAATCACGTAAGGATAAGCGCCTTCCACCTCAGGCCACTGCCACTTACCAGCCCATCCAGCCAATGACCAATGAGGAATACAACAAGCGTTATATGGCAGCCATCACACAAAATCCTCCTGCCTCCACCCCCACCATTAACACCCCTAACCCACAAGCCCAACCCACCCACTCCCAGACCCCCTAGGCCAGCACGCCTCTACGTCCTCCTTCCAGTATTTTTCTGCCTCCTAGGTATCACTCTCCCCTGCCCCAATAAACCCCCTGTTGCCAAACATTTTCTATTTATATTATCTTTATTTTGAATTTCAATTGTTCATGTTCTCTTTGTTTATAGTTGGCTATATTATTTATGTTCAGCTTATTTCTATAAAATCATATATTTACTATGTTGTGTATCTAGATCCAGAACACAGTTATTTTTAGTACCCAAACACAGCCCCTTGTGAAACCATTAACAACAATTTGGTGATCAACTAAATTTGAATTAGAAAATTATAGGTTAATTGATTTTAGATAAAGTTATTACTGATCCAAATTCAAAACCTTAATGATAAAATTTAAGCCAATCAGGAGCCAAGTGATAAAGTGATTGTTGTGACATAAAGGGTCATTCAATAATTCTTTGGTGCATGTGCGCTAATTAATATGATTGGCTGGATGTTTTGTCATTGTACGCCATTGCTGCTGTGGTGAGTTGTTGATGGACTAGTGCCCAATCAGCTACTGGGTTAGCACTTGTCCATCAACAACTTGCCACAGCAGTAATGATGTACAATGGCAAAACATCCAGCCAATCATATTAATTAGCGCACATGCACCAAAGAATTATTGAATGATCCTTTATGTCACAACAATCACTTTATCACTTGGCTCCTTATTGGCTTAAAGTTTATCATTGAGATTTTGAATTTGGATCAGTAACAACTTTATCTAAAAACAGTTAACACTATAATTTTCTAATTCAAATTTAGCTGATCACCAAATTGTTGTTAATATTTTCACAAGGGGCTATGTCAAGCGCCAAAAATAATATGGTAATCAAGGAAACAATGCCAACACAAAGCAAACAACACATATTGAGATGAGCGTAAAACATATACAAAATGGGTAAAAAGATGGAATAATGTAGTAGATGGGAAAACAAAAAGCAATAAACAAAGAAGCAACAGTATCAAAATAATACAGAATTTATTGGGGCAAAAGCTATAAAAACATATGGAAAGGTTAGTAAAAAAATCAAATGAGAGAACTCAAAAAACTACTCAAAGACCTCAACTTGGCAATTGCCAAAATAAAAGACATGTATTGCTAGGTCAAAGCCAAAGTTAAGTCCCCCGTCCTCACTGGGGACAAAATAAACAAGGTGTCTGCAAAGGCACTAATGTCAAAAATGCCAGATACCCCAGAGAAGACCATTGAGTGTCTTCTCAACATCCAGAAGAGAGTGATGGAGGGGCTCCAGTTCAAGGCATACAATATTTCTGTGCCGTCTGTCTGGGTTGATGATCCGGAGATGTATGAACATCTCAAACCTGCCAAGTGTGCCAGGGCAGAGGATACTGAATTGCCAGCGCAATTGATTGCATCAAGAATGGCAAAGCCGGCTGAAGCTGCCGGCAAGGAAGAAACACAAGAAGGTAGCCTAAAAAACAAAATTAATAAATTTTAAAAAAACTTACCTTTTTTATTAGAAAACGTAGACGGCAAACTCCTAAGTCCTCTTCCCCTTTGTCCCGGCCACCTTTTATGCAAATTATGTCACTCATATGGCCAAGCAATTGTATCTGTCCCCCCCTGATGTGCAGGAGCTGGAGGACCATATCCACGGGTCTTTTCCAATGTTGCGGGAGGCGTTGGTAGAACTTACGCATGCCAAGGGGGCATCCAAGTGGGCAGTTACTGCCTACAAGGATGCCTAACTGGTCCTCCTGGACCTGGTTAACCTCAGTGGAGTTTACTGTGTAAACTCCATTGAGCTTGTTTGGGATGTCCTGGCAACGCTCCCATTCAAGAATGTACCAGAGATAGGCCAGGCTCATGCGGCTGCTTGCTTCTGCTTCCCGTTGGAGCACACCCTGTCTTACCTATTGGAGAACTTTGGGCGCGCGGTGGGAAAATTGGCTGTTGTAGATGCAACAGCCGTCAAGAAGACAAAAATCCTCCTTGCCAACTTTGGGTTGGCCTGGAGTGCCAACAAGACAGGGCTTCCTGCAGCCATGGAGCTGATCTTTGCAAAGACCAGGCACAACAAGAAGATCAGCACAATCTATAATAAACTGTGTGAGTTCACAAAAGCCTTTGCTGGGCAAAGGCTTCATCTGGTAGTTTACCTGGGGTTCCTATTCTACTTTGGGATGGACGCGTCTGTAGAGGACCTGGACAGGGTCCTTCTGGGAATTGACAAGGCCCGGCTTGCACTCAACAGGAAGAAGGTCCCCCCTGGATACAACTCAGTGGACCATGTAATTCAAGATGCCCTGGTCCTGGCAGGGATTTACGGGTTTGCAGCCCCGCCCAAAAAGCTGCTTCATAGTTCACACCTTACCCTACTCCCCTTCACCAGCAGGAGGGAGTTTTTTTTAATAAGGGCGTATCCACTGTCCACAGTGTGGCAGTGGAGGTTGTGTGCCACCTCCATTGCAAGGTGGGTACATACCAAAGAACCTACTACAGGCGCACACAAAAAAATTTGATTCCAATAAATTTTATTAAAATTTATAGTGTTTTTATTATTATAAATTTTTATAATTTTCATTTCAGCAAACCAGTTTTGCAAAATATATTGCAGAAACAGTTTTCATAAAAGCATAAAATTATACGTTAATAAAATAAATTCTAACTTGTACATTTTACATTTAATTTTTTTAAAACTATTTTTATATTTATTTGACCAAAGTGATTTAAATATTTTTGCGTAATCCAGTATTGAGCATTTGGGATTACCTCAGATGGCACAATAAAATAATATATAATAAAATAAATAAATTACTTACATCTATTGATGGATCTTCTGAATGTGATTGCGGGCGTGGAAACATCTAAATATAAAATGATAGCTAATAAATCTTGGATAGTAAATTAGAGAATATAAAAAAGAATTGGACATGCTAAGCCTTTAATTAATTGGCTGTTTGGCTAGGCACACGGGGATGAACAAATCACCGTGGCCATAGAATTTGGCCATGGTCTCAGCTGGGAGGGTGTGGATCCCAGCCTGCAGAAAATTAAAGAGGTCCTCAGTCCCAGTTGGGGTTCCTTGCTTGACGACTCGCTTGAGCCACCCAAAGACTTCCTCAATGGGATTTAGGAAGAGCAAATAGGCTGGGAGGAAGAGAAGGCATAAATTTGCTGTGGCCAATTGCTGGGGGCCCACAGCAATGCTGGTGTCAAATGATGGAAATTCTTCAAGAATGTCAGCCACTTTGTGGAGACCAACATTGTTCAACACAATGACATTGGTGAAGCCAGGGCTTGTGCGCCTCAGGTGCTCCTGCACCAATTGGAGAAATGATAGAAAGTTCCTGCTGTTATGTGAACACAATATCATTTGGTAAAGCTTGACCCCCTTTGGACTGAGGAGAGCCATCATTGAGTAGGCTGTGGCACAGACTGCAGCACGCCAAGCCATCCCGTCATTGGAGCCTTTGGGGACATACCCATTGCGCATTGATGAGGCAAATGCCAATTTGTCAATATAATAAAATGTGACCATCCCCTTGGCTTTGAGGGCAGTGTACGCCTCTGCATAGTTTTTCCAGACGTCAATGTTGGCTGGGCTGTTTCTGTTGTAGGGGGATACCCTGAGCTTTTTCCAAGAAAATCACATTACCTTCAACAGATGGTAGTAAAAGTAAATTGAGGCCTCAATCCCAAAAGTAGATTTAATCATAGCCTGTATATTTGCCAGTATAAGATGATAGTCCCAGGTAATCCACTGGCGGATTGCCCATTTGTGCTCCTTGGTGAGCATGGTAGTAACATACAAGGATTTCTCTGTGGCAAGAACACAGCCAGTATTGATGAATTTTTGGAAGGTCTTGCTGGCGTACTTAGGATTCACTCCAACAATGGCCGTGACTGCCTTGTAATCACCCAATTCCTGCATTAGCTTAAGCAGGATGATGCGTTTGATGTCAGGGATGAGCTTCTGGGCAGGCTTTTTAGCAGTGGGGATTAACTTGTTGGCATTGGGCACAACACAGAGCATAGGTACCTTGGTATAGAAGGCTGCAACCTTTTTTAACACCAGCTGTCCCTCATTGGGTTGATAGAACTCAGGCTCCTTGTCATCTTCCTGATTGCTATCACTGACGTAGGGCTTGTAGCTAGTATCAAGTACAGGCTTCACCTTCTCCGGCATGGCTGACGGGACCGACTCTTGCCGGTATACAACATCAAACACATATGAAGTAAGTTATACCTCCTTGTTTCTAACTTTCTTTGTAGTGGTGACTTTGGTGGGCTTACAGGTCAGCTTTGGGACCCAAGGGTTTATGCTCTTCACCCTAGCAGCTTGTGCTCCTTGAACCAGCTGTGTCAGTGCAGAGTCACTATGGAACTCTCCTCTCCTGTCTCCTCCTTGAGTAGGCACTTGGGTTGCACTAACTCTATTCTTTGACCCGCAGGGGCAACCGCAACCGCAGCGCACAACAGGTGTATTGGTACTCTGTTGTTGTGTTCCTTCCATTTTAAAATTTAATAAAATATTAAATAAGTTTCAATTAATTTACTCCCTAATTTTAATTTTTGCTTTTATCTGAATATGGATATTTAATTAAAGTTTTTTCCACCCAATATCCCAATTATAGATTTTTTATTTCTTAATTAGTTGTTTTTGGTTTTACAACACCCATTTTAGAATAATCAAAAAAAATCCACCCATTTCCCCAGATTTTACGCTAAATTAAGCACCCAACACAAAATTTTTAAAATTTATGTTTCAGATCTTGTGTCTTATTTTAGATACCTTGGTATCATTAATGATTAAAATCCATTGCACACATTACATGAGTGATTTTGTTTACATAGTGAGTTGCTATTGTGTTTTGTTTTTGGTTTGCGTTTTGACACACCTTGCTTGGGTGTATTTTGTCACTGATTCACATAGTAAACATATGTACACCAAAAGTCAACTCACACCATTTTGTTTGTGAATCAATGTATTTTGGATTGTATTTTGAATGGTTTTCTTTGTGTGTGAGCCCTTTGTTGCTGTGTTGACTCATTTTGCCCATTAACACCAAAAATCCCTGTTAACAGAGTGTATATTTTAACCTGAGAGTTGGATTTTTTAAAATCTGAAATCATTTTTTAAATCTGAGGTATTTTTGGTTGTTGCCATAGCTTTTAAAACTACTGTATTGAATAAAGACCTATTTATTACTAAAAGTATGTTAATATTGGGGGCATTCTCTATCTGAAAATTGAAACATGTAATTGTTAAAGGATTATTTCAAAGAAAATATAGGATACAACAAGCCTAAGGCTTGTTGTCTAAAAATTTTCATTAATGCAAAAACTATAAGTTTTGAACCAATTTGAACTTTATTCTTTATGATTGAAAAGTAAATTCAAGTAAAATTAGTTAAAATTAGAAGAGATTTGATTACAATAAAATCACTTAGAATTTTGGCTTGTGAGCCTAATTTTCTCTGCAGCTTTATTTATAGTAAAAATTAATAATCTCTGTGGGGAAGATCAACAGGAGAAAAAAGGTGCTGGAGGCAGGAGCAGTATGATGATCCTGGGGTGGAATATAAAAAAGATAAAGAAGGGAAGATCAGTTTCAACAACCTGAGGATCTGCAAAGGCAGAGGAAGGAGGAAGTGGGTGCTTACGTAACCCAAGAGGTAAGTGAAAGAGAGAAAAAACTATGTTCTAATGTTTTTAGAATAGAAATTATGTAAAATTTGGAGCCATAATGCACAAAGAAGATCAGAGAGCAACACAGAGCACAAAAGCAAGCAAAAACCTGAGATAAAAAATTAAAAGTAAAAAATTAATAAAAGTTTAAACCTCTCTATTAAAAGAGAGATATCAATGTTAACAATTAATTAAAATTAATCAGCCTGCCCTTCAGACAGGACATGACAGTGAACAGGGAGAGCACTTGAGGGTCTTTTTCAAGTAAGTTGAAGTTGCTAAATACCCCAAAAGGATAGAGAGAGGCCATCTGCTCTACGCCTAATATATGTCCATGCCCTATCACTTGCCTCTGAGATACATGCATGGGGGAAGCAGTCAATTTGGCCAACAGCAGGTGCATAGGTTCCTTATGAGTTTGATTCTAAATACTGGGGCATAATTGAGATTCCTTACAACTCAAAGACTCTGGGAGTAAAACTCCAGGAAATACTTCTCAGGTAGCTTGTAGGAAATCTGAGAGTTGAGGACGGCCTGAGATCCAGGAGAGATGGTGATGGCAGCTGGGGAAAGCAACATGAATCCTTCTGCAGCAGGACAAGACAGTGGAGCGGAACACATGTTTTCAATGTGTCCTGTACTTGAGTGGAAGATACCCAAGGGTTACTCAAGAATGCAAGACTTAAGCCTCTTGCAAGAGATGTAAAGAGGCTCTTAAAAGATCAACCAGACCTCATAGCCCAAGAGGGATAGGTATCTATCTCAAAGGTTAAAAATCACATTGTACTCTCATAGGAATTGAGTATCTATCAGAATATCATAGTTTTTGTCCTCTAAAACAATGTGGGGAAGCAATGAGGTGTTTCCCAAATAACATTACAAAACAGAGTAAGCACCAATAGCCTGAATTTGAGCCATACCAGTAGTACCACAAGACTGAGTATAGTTAAGATTGGGTGCTCTCTTAAGCTACTTTATCAATTTAGAAGACACAGTGTTAACAGGGAAGCCTGTGTCTAAGATTGCCTTGATCTTAACTTTCTGAATATATACCTACACAGGGTGATATCTTTTCCAAAATGAGGTAAAACAGCCAGAACATCTTGGACAGCCTCTAGTTCTTTATCCCATTTTGCCATATGCATTTCAAGGTAAGAATTTACTTGTATACAGTTTAAAAGGGTAGGGATACAGAAACATTACAGAAGAGGGCCTAAGATAGTTCAGCTGCTTCTTCAGAGGTATCAACTAGAACATTAGGGTGATGAGACTGATCAAGGTAAGGCTGTGCTATAATAGATTTGGCTTTGTTTGGAGGAAGTCAAGTTATGGTAGTGGTCTTTCCTGAACAGAGCTTATAAGATACAGACACAGTTTCAAGAACAGCCAATAAAGAATAGCCATAACTATCACTATCATCATAATTTGAATCTTTGGGTTCAAAATCACTTGAAAGATCATAAATGAGATGAAGAATAAAGGGAACATATGATAGGGAAGATTATCATCAGAAGGAGGATCAGGAGGAGGCTAGAGAGGTTGGTCAACAGAGAGTTTTTCCAACTCTAAGTTGACCTCTCTTTTCCCACCTGCTCCTTAGGGTCATATCCTTCTACTTGAAGGTTGGTAAATGACTGCAAATGATGTCCTATCTGACCACAGTTATGACAACCCTGATGTTTGGGCTGCCTATTGGGCCCCAAAGTCATAATACAGGGAGTGCAGGAAGTATTAACAGCATCATTGGCCTTAATTTTATACACCACCGTTCCTCCATGGGTCAAATGCATGTCTTGTAAGAGATTCTTATCACTCTTCATGGAAGTGAGAGACTCTTTATGCACATTAAAGTGTAATCACAAGATTTGGTTCACTTTGTGAGCATTTTAACAGGTAGTGTAGGCTTCTAAGGAGTCAAATGGCAACTGGTAATGTGTTGCTGTCCTTCAATGTAAAAAAATCAGCAAACTCAGCCAAGGTTTCCTTGGGTTTTAAGGCAATGTGCATAGACACATTATTATTAACCACTAAACTAAGGTCACCTCCAAACTCTTCAATTAGAAGTTGCTTCATGCATACCAAGTGTCAATAGACAGAAGCTCAGGAACAATGACTTCCTGACAAGTAGGGTGTAGGCAGGTAAGTATATGTTTCTTCTTGAGATCATCATGGGCCCTTCTCAAGGCAGTCTCATAAATGGTCAGGAAAGCTGCAATAGTAGAAGTCTTAGGATTAATATCTGCTTGAAAGTAGGCCTGTAGTTGGGATCAAGTGAGGAGGGAGTAGATTGAATTTTATCACCCATATTGAGAACATTGATGATAGGCGTATATTTGAACTCAGAATCAGCTGCAGGTTATCTGGCCCCATGAGACAAATGCTTTCCTCAAAGGTATCTAGAGTGGAGTATTCTGTTGTCTAATGTATTTAGCTGTAGTTGCCACAGTTCTAATCTCATCAATCTTTATCAGATGAAACACCAAGGTTTCATGGATAAAGACATATTGGTGGGCATTGCTTGCCCCAAGAAAACTCACCAGAAAGGGGCTGCCAGTAAGAAGATACCTATGAAAACCTACACAAACCTGAATCAAGATATTGACAGGAATTGGGTGATTGTCAGGGAACCAACCTGTAGTGGGTTTGGGTGGGTTGGCAAGGGGTCATCCAGCAGGAATAGAGGGGAGGGAATACCACAGGATAAGTGCTAACTTCACAATATAAGAGAAAAATTTTGCCTAGCAAGGCCCAAGGGCCATTGGCAGGTACCATGGAATTTATGAGGTCAGTAGTGTAATGTAAAAGACGCCAAATAAATGAGTAGAGATTGTATCAGCAGCAGTCTCAGGTTCCAAAGGTCAACTGAGCCAAGGGGTCACTGGCAGTGTCATGTGTATAAATAGCCGTCTTGGGAGAATACTCAGAGGGATATGTTGGGCCGTGAGGCGTTGTAGTAGGGTGGTATGACTTGGGCTGCTTGTGAAATGCTTCTGGTAATTGAAAGGCCGGCAGGGAGGGATTGGAGTACTTGATCTGTGAATGTAAAAGTGCTAATAGTAAGTATGGAATAACTTGGGTGAAACAAAGGTTCATAACACTTTTATTGCAAGAATGGAAATGAGCAACTTCCTGGCAATTCCAGGGTATAATTATTCCTATCTGCCATGTAAACACATTTGAAATTTCCATTGGGCCAGGTGCTGGAGTTTAATTTGGCTTGGGAATCCTTGTGGCATCAACTGGTGGTGTTGTTTTATTGGCTGAATTCAGATAAAGGATTTTGATTTCAATCTTAGTCTTGGGATTTGCCATTATCCTGCAACCCGCCAGGCCACAGAGTTAGATGTTGGCCTATGGCTATATTTTGCAACACCTCATTGGCAGGGTGTTAGCAGCCCACAGAGAAAATGTCTAACTTGAGGCATCTAATTACTAGGTTGGGCGGGTCCATGTATAGGCAAGATTCACAAGTGGTCAGTGCTTTATTAGCCAGGATCAATGATTTCTCTGAAAGCAGGTTGGTCCCTGGTTTGGGTCCAATGACCTGCAGGCTGGCGGTTCCTAGGGATTTGGGTTTTGCTTCAAGTGGGCAGACTGTTGTCTCCTTGCTGGTTGAGTTGTTATTAGGATCAGGGTACAAGTCACACAGGTGGGCTACTGTCTCCTGGTTGGACAAGTCATTACTAGGATCAGGGTTAAAGTCACATGGGAAGGACACCCTCCTCTTGATGGTTAGCAGGCAGGTGTCACTTGTGACAGTGGTGGCCAAGCAGGCGTACCTCCAAACGGGACCTAAGAACCTGCTGTTTAAGGCACAAAAACCCAAAAATCAGGGAATGTGGTGTTTTTGGCCCAAAATCAATTTATGACATCAGAATTTTTTGGTCACTTATAGAGGGTTAGTTGTCAGAATTTACCCTGTTGATGTCAGCATTTCCATCCCATCTATATGAGCTGGATTGTAACTCAAAACTACCTTAGTAGTTGAATAAAACCCATATTATCTCTAAAAGTTGTCAATTTTATTTATTTCTGGTAAGTAAAACTCATGGAAATCAAATTCCTGTTTGTGTATGTCCCTGTGCGCACCATTGCAATGTACAGAGTTGGTTTAGCGCTATCTGAGGCCAGCACGCTGCTGTTTGCTGTTACCCCACCCAAAATTAAGGAATATGTTGAGCCAATTTGCCAAGTTGTCCATTTGCAAAATCCTGTTTCTGTTTCTCAATCATTAGTTTTTATAAATTTTGTTCTCATTTTTACAGCTTGCATTTTTCCTGCACCTTTTCTTGGAGTTGATCACTTATGAATTTTGATGTCAAGAATTCTTTTGCTACTCAATTTTTTCAGCATTTGGATTTGCATCCCCCATTTTATCAATCTTTCATAATTTTGAAGTTCCTCCACCATTACACAAAGTGCCTACAATCCTGTTGATTCTATTGCCCATAGCCACAGTTTGGAGCACCAGAGAAGATATCTTATTGTTCATGATCTCAGTTAGTCTGGTGAGTTTTTGAGCTTCCTTTTCCAGGGTGTCTTGTCTATCTGCAACATCATTAGTCACAGAAGCCAATTTGTTCAAGATAATGTTGCAACTGAACCAATGAGGATTCAGTATTTGGAATTGGGGAAGACAACAGTCCAATAGAAAGGACAGAATAATAATAACAAGGTATCATTTATTGTAGAATATAGTGGTTAATATACTATATGGGGAAAGCCACAAGGCCACCAGGGGGTGGCACAGTGGGGAGTTCCATGTAAGTTTTGGAGCCGAGGAATAACTTGTGCGGGGATCAGCAAGTTGAATTGGTAGCGCTCCTAATTAGGATGAAGTACCCGCCATTTGCAATTTCCATCAGATTAATCCATAACATTAGACACGTCAAGGGGCAACTTGTCAAGCGCCCCCCTGTGTATTGTAAGATATGTTAACAGGCAAGGCTGGAGACTTGGTTGCAACACCCCCCTTGCCCCCTGCTTGTTGTCAGACACCAAGACCGGAGCCTGCAGAAGGTCTGGGAAGGTCTGCATGAATAACTTTTGTGTGGAGATGGTGTGGCAGAGGCGCAAGCAATCATGGTGAAGCTTCTTGGTGTTTCCTTGGGCATCTTCAAGCTGATAAGTGTGATTGTCATAGACTGTGGCTATCTTGAAGGGCCCTAGGTGGTTGGGTTCCAACTTGACAGAATTGGGATTGAGGGTGTAGATGGGGTCACCTACGGTGTATCTAGCTTTGAGGTGCTTTGTCCCTCCTGCAACCCGCTTGTGTTTGATTTTCCGGGCTTTGGCACACCATTGGTCTAGGGATGGAGTTGTTACTAGGGGAGGCTTGTTGGGAACCTTGGACCGTAGTTTTCCCTGTTTAACCTCTGTCAGACTGTTGGGTGTTCCAAAGGCCAGGGTGCTAGGGCTGAACCCAGTGCCCCTGTTGATTCTTGCTTGCAGGATAAGTAGAGCAGTGGGCAGGTGTTCAGTCCATGTGGTGTTAGGGTGTTCTTATGAGAGCTTGGCAATCAATTGAACTAGTGAGCCATTTAACCGCTCCACACGTCCATTGGCTTGAGGATGGTAGGGGATTGTAACTATACGTTGGAGTGCGTTCTTGGCACATTATGCCTTCATGACATGCCCAACAAGTTCTGGGCCGCCATCTGTGATGAGACGTTTGGGTTGCCCAAAGCAAGCCACAATTTCCTTGCCAATAAAGCAGGTGGTGGTGGTGGTGTGGTTGGTTGTCGCCCAAGCCACTAGCCAGTGAGTGAAGTAGTCAATGGCAGTGATAATGTACTTCTTTCCCAGTCTGTCCTTGGGGAGTGGTCCCACAATGTTGAGGGCCCACTGCTCAAAGGGTTCCATGGCCTGGATGGGCAGGACAGACTTGGGGGTGCAGGTTTGGAGGTGTTTTTTTTGCACAACATGCATGTTTTGAGGAGGTCCAAGATGTCTTGACGCATGTGTGGCCACCAAATCTTCTGTTTCATAATCTCAAAGAGGTTACACCATCTGATGTGACCCAGGGTTTGGTGGTAGTGCAATATTGTGTCCCCTTGTTGCGTGGTGGGAATGTAAGGCGTCTTCTACCCTGTCTCTGCCCGGCAGTAGACGTTGTCAGCATTGGTGGTGAACTGACTTTTGTTGTCCTTCAATTTGGAGATGGTGACTGAGTTAAGGCCCTTGTAGCAAGTTGCCTCAGGGCGGAGGTAGAGCATGGGCCAATCTGGGTCCAAGCCATTGTCCCCAGTGATGAACGCTACATAGAGTTGTGAAAGGGCGTCAGCTGTGAAAAGCTCCTTTTCAGGCTTGTATTCAATATGCAACTGGTAAGGGGATAGATGCTCAACCCATCCTGCTTGGCGGCGTGTCAAGTGGGACTGCGTGTTGAAGTACTAGAGTGACTTGTGGTCCGTCAGAACACAGGGTGGGAAGGTAGCTCCTTCCAAGTAACAGCGCCACTTCTCAACGCAGTGTACAATGGCTGCAAATTTTTTATCATGAATGGGGTAACTTTGTTCCAAGTTAGTAAGCTTCCTGGACTTGTATACCACGGGGAGGAAGACACCATTGTCAGTTTATACCCTTAGCATGCCCCCTATGGCCCTGTCAGAGGCATTGGTCTCAAATTTGTACTATCAGTTTTGATTGGGGAACTGCAGTACTGGTGCTGTTGTGAGCCTTTTCTTCAACGTCTCAAAGGCTCAATATCTGACGGGGGTCCAATGGAAGCACTGTTTGGTATTGAGGAGCCCAGTGAGAGGTGCAATTAGTTCCCCACAATTGGGAATGAACTTGCGTACATAGGCAACCATGCCTAGGAATGTCCACACCTGGCCCACATCAGTGGGGGGCGGCATGCTGGTGATTGCCTTGATTTTGGAAGGGTCGGGCTTTATCCCTTGGGCAGAAATGGTGTGCCCAAGGAATAACAGCTCTGACTTGAGAAACTTGCATCTGGAGGGTTTAGCTTTTAGCTGGTTTTTCCAAAGGGTGTCAAGGACAGCACGGAGGTGTTGGAGGTGTGTGATTTGATCTTGACTGAAGACAATAATGTTGTCAAGGTACACAACCACACACTTTCCAATCAGTTCCTAAAAGGCTTTGTTCATAAACATGGCAAAGGTGGAGAGAGTGTTGATCATTCCAAAGTTCATGACACAACACTCAAACAACCCGTAGCGCGTGCAGAAGGCAGCTTTTGCCTTGTCCCCTGGCGCAATGCAGACCTGGTTGTACCCCACAGTGAGATTGATCTTGCTAAAGACCTTTACACCTGCAAGTGTATCAAACAGGTTGTCAATCAGCGGCAGGGGTACTATTCTTAACTGTCACTTCATTTAGGGCGCAGTAGTCTGTGATCAGGCAAAGGGACCCGTCCTTCTTAGCTACAAAGAAGACTGCTGCCCTATATGGAGAGAGCAAGGGGCAAATGAATCCCTTATTGAGCGCATTCACAAGGTGTTGGCAGAGGGTCTCATCTTCCTTTGGTGTAAGAGAGTATAATGATTGTGCTTTAGGTAACAACCCTTGAAGTTGTACAGCGTGTTGGATCTCCCAGGGAGGAGGTAGTTGTTCAAGTGTCTCACTGAATACATCCTTGTACTCCTTGAGGAGTGCAGCAATTGCTGGTGGAGGTGAGGAGGTCAAGGGGGGACCGCAGATGGTTCAGCACAGATAACTTCAAATGATCATTGGTTAAAGTCTAGTTCCCCCCCTTGAAATTGTACAAGCCTGTCTCCTTATTCTGACAAACACAGTATTGTGGAGTAACTTGCTCATTTCTACAGGGTAGATCTGGAATCCCACCCCATTTCTATTGAGGGTGATGACAGAAGTATCTCAACTGTTGTAGGGACGGTTGTGCTGAAGCCAGTTGAGTCATGCAATTACTTAGTGGCTGAGCCCTGCCATGATGAGCCCAGAGAGCTTAACCTGGACGTTTCCCATTCTCACAGAGAAGGGTACTGTCTTGTGGATGATTGCAGCTCTGCGGGAGTCAGCTAATTGTACTGCTTTGAACCTGCTGGGCACTTGGTCTAATTGCTGAGAGTTGGCAAATGCCTGGTCCACCATAGTGTGGTTGGCCCTGGTATCTACCAGTAGTTTGTGGGTGTTCCCACATAAACAGAAGGGGTAGTACAAGTGTGTTAATTTATTTGAGGAGTGGCTTGCTTGCAATATGGGGTTGTCACTGTAGACCTAAAAGGCATCCAGGGTTTCAACTTCATGGATGTTGTTGTCACAGGGATTTTTTGCGAGCAGGGATGGAGAGGATGGGTCAGGTGGGGTTGTAAGGCCTCTTGTTGCTACAACCCCCAGGCTTTTCCTAGATCCTTGATCTGCGCTAGCTGAAGCTCCCCCCTTTTGGGGGCGTTTAGCCCATTATCCTATTGACGGGACTGGTGGTGGCCCACTTGATTGTGGCCATTTCCAGGTGTGGTGCATGGTTGAGATGGAGAGTCACTGGTACGGCAGAAGCCCATTGAGGCCTGGTTATTAGCCTCCACAATGGCCTTATAGAAGTTGTCAATGGAGGTGTAGCAATCTATGGTGACCCACCTACAGATATGGGGGTTTAACCCATTGATGATGAGAGTGAGTAGCATTGCATTTCTGTCAGTCACAGCTTTGGGGGCAGCAGCAAGGTACTCAGGAACGGAACCAGTTTGTTTGATTTCTAGAAGAGGAGTTCCCACGCCAATAGGGGAGAAGGTTTTGATATAGCAGGACTTGGCGGCGTCTTGGAATGCCGCCCAGGTAACGTCAAGTTCCTGGCTGGCCCAGTTGGTGAACCACACAGTGGCAGGCCCTGTGAGGCGGCCAGACGCAGTGGCAACCCACATGGGCTCAGGAACCTGACATATGCAAAGGCGGGTTTCAGTAGATTGGAGCCAACTGACAATGTTGGCCCCCTCTATGCCACCAGCAAAGGATTCTAGCTGAAGGTTGAGCATGTGCTGGAACAGATTGGACTGGGGCAGGGTGACGCTGGCGTCACGCTGTCTGAGGCGGAGCCAATTGCACACGCTAGTGAGAACTAGCTGGTCTTGATAGATGACGTACCCGTTGGGGATGTCCCCCTCAGGGATTGGCAGGAAGGTCTCTGGTTGGGGAGTAGCCATACGGCCCGTACTCTGTCCTTTCTTGGGGGAATTTTGTTTTAGGTAGGTTGTAAGCCTACCGCTGCTACCACTGTTGCAACTGAACCAATGAGGATTAAGTATTTGGAATTGGGGAAGACAACAGTCTAATAGAAAGGACAGAATAATAAGAACAAGGGATCATTTATTGTAGAATATAGTGGTTAATATGCTATATGGGGAAAGCCACAAGGCCACCAGGGGATGGCACGGTGGGGAGTTCCATGTAAGGTTTGGAGCCAAGGAATAACTCTTGCAGGGATCAGCAAGTCAAATTGGTAGTGCTCCTAATTAGGATGAAGTACCTGCCATTTGGTATTGCCATCAGATTAATCCATACCGTTAGACACGTCAAGGGGTGACTTGTCAGGCACCCCCTGTGTATTGTAAGATACGTTAGCAGGCAAGGTTAGAGACTTGGTTGCAACAATAAGGGTACAATTAATATGTGTCTGCCATTCTAGGCCAGGGCAGCACCCATGGTTTTTGACACCCTGTTCCTCTTTGTCTTTGTCTTCACCTTTGATTTTCTTCAGAACCAGAGGAAGAGTCTTCTTGATCAGAGAGACACTGGCACAGAAAGGCAATCTCTCCTCTTAATGTGGCTACCTGATGTATCAAGATGATAATAAATTAATCTGGTACTGGTTCAGCAGTAGGTACATTGCCTAAGAAAGATCAGCAGTGAGTGATAGCCTTGAGCTCAGTAACAGCCTGCCAAATCTTGGCCTCAGACGTAGGAGGACCCTTGGGAAGAGGTGTGGGTGGGACCAAGACCAGGGAAACCACCTTCTCATTGACATATGTTTGGACTCAATGTAGCTTATCTCCCAGCACAGACTTATCCAACCTGTATCTATGCCATAGCTTACTGCCCTGCTCATCTACATAAGCTCCAACCAACTTGAACTGGCTTTTAGTATGTTCTTGAAATTGGTTAAGCTCTTCTATCAAGGTCTTAAACTCCTGTTAATAGCATAGGAGGGTGTCTTCAACCTGTCTTAACAGACAGCATGGTGCCTTTCTGATTCACACAAGCACTTCCTAATACACCCAGGGAGAGATGAACACAGAGTATTCAGTTAAGAGGTAAAATACTCCTGGGAAGCCAGTGAATCATGTTAGTTGTCAGAAATGCAAGTAAAGAGACTGTGAGTCCATTATTGATATGCCATATTCTGAGCATGGTTGCTTGTTGCCGCTCTGCCATTGCAGATAGAAGCTGGTTTTGGGAGCCCATCACTAGTTGATGGTGCACCAAGGCGGGCTGGATGAACTGATTCACCAGCACCCCAATGGTTTCTATTGATCCCATCAAACTAGGCGGGAAACTAAAGTCCAGCAATAAGGAGTACAGGTCTTCAGAAGCATAACCGGGACAAAGGCCAGGGATAGAAGCATGGCCACTTTATCAGTGTAGAGTAGGGAACAAGCAGCAGCGCAAGCTTGATCAAGGTCAAGCAAGAAAGTTGGGAGGGACCCACAAGGGCCCAGGAAACAGCACCATTATAATAGGTGTCTTTGGGGAGTTGGTAATATCCTCTTCAAGAGGGAGACTTGAAACTTTAGAAGATTAAGGTACTTTTGTAACAATAGGAGAATGACCAGAGAATGTGCAGGGGGACAGAGTAACCAAGAGGCTGGCAGCCCCTGTAGTGAGCATCATTTTGTCATGTTTGGCTCTTGGGAATAGCATACAAGAGGACACAGCAGGAAACATTTTTTACAAAATGTTTGAGGTTTGAAGCTAGCCTTGGGTTAGCCTTCAGGGCAAAATTAAGGAGAATACCTTAATTTCCTGGAAAGATTGAACAGAGTTTCCTTTCAGTGAAAAGAGAAAGAATAAGCTTGAAATTGTTGCAACATCTTCAATTACTCCCTCTCAGGGAATTAACGCCCCAAGTAAATCACCAAGCGGCTCACCAAGTGGTTCACCACCCAGGCAATAAACTGGTGGCATCATTATCAGTTAACCATCTATGCCAGGGATCACTCAATCCAGGTCCTAAATGGAACACAAAATGATTAAGCCTCATGAATCAAGAGGAACATTACTCAGATAAGCCCCATGATCTTCATGATGTACATGGACAACATGTGGCTTGTCATGATGCTATATAATATCCTATATTTATATCCAATAAAGTATCATTCTCTTCTTAATCTTCCCCTTTATTTTGTTTATTATACTTCCCAAAAGTATAAGCTCAACATTGGTAGCACAGGTAGGTTATCCATACCTACCCAACTCAAAGGAAAAATTCCTCCCAAGAAAAGAACACAAGCAATGTTGCTCCCTAACAGTTGGAGAGATTACAAAGTAGGACAAGACGTCCCCCAGGCCTTGTCATCTACAATAATCTCCTTGTACCCATTTACCAGTACAACACTCTCAAAACATGCAGACTGTTCATTACCACGCCAACCACAACAATGCCTATGCAACCTGAGATACCCAATATTGTGTTTCAACGCTTACGTACCACTGAGATTGACGCCTTTGCAGGACTACGCCGGTAAAACGCTTTGCTTTGGATCAACAGCACCAAGAGCAAGTTCAAACAAGTGGAGTATTCCCAAAGACTCTGGGTCAGCAAAATTGCCCTCCATGTCACAGGAACTGCTTCACACTTTGTTACCAAATGGCTAGCCCAACATCATGACCAGAAGGAAAATTGGGAACTGTTTAAAGCTGCATTCCTCAAAAAGTTCTCCATGAAGGATTCCAATGTAGTAATCATGACAAAACTTTGAACCTTCAAGATGACAGGAACAATCAAGGAATATATTGCTGCATAAAAGGACCTATGTGACCGCACACCCAACACCATCAACTTTGATGAACCTGGGCCACACTTGGACTTCTATAATGGTCTTCCCACACACATTAGACGTCAGTTTGATATGACCTGCTGCAAGAACCTCAAGGATGTATTCCTAAAAGGAAAACAAACAGCTCAGAAGTCTGACAATCTACATGCCACCAACAAATGCAAGGAAACCCCTTCAGTTAAGAGAGAGCCTCACCCCAATAAGCAAAACAACCAAGCCAACAGTACCCAGCCTTGAAATGGGAATTGCACTGCACAAGCCAACCAGGCCAGCACCAAAGATACCAAAAAGGAGGGAAAAGCTCAGGGGAGTGATTAGGCAAGCCGCTCTCCCCAACTTCACAAGACTTGTACAGAGAACAGGACATGGACTCAATCACCATGATCCAGGTTCCCTCCAGCAATCCTCTACTGTTTTCTGCCCAATCTGGAAATAAACTCCTTACCTATCCTTTCTGTTTTTGCAGATACCAGAGCACAGCACTATTCAACATTGGAGCCAATCAATCACTCATTAAAAAGAGTTTTGCAGACCTCATGAAGTTACCTATCATTCAAAGTAGCATCAAGAAAGTCATCATGGCGGACAACCACAGCACACCAGTTACCCACAAGATAAAACCTTTCTGGGCCCAAATTGGAGACGTCCAAACAACAATTAGCGGCCCCATCATTCCAATCCCCAAATATGATATCATATTTGGATTAGATTGGATGCAAAAGACAAAGCCTCACATCAACTAGGACAGTGCCACCATCACTATCCAGCAAGGAGAAGTCCACCATCACGTGTACCCAACACATCTTGACACTCTCATGAGGGACCACATATTTGTAAAGATCATGGAAACAGAGAAAGAAACTGACATCAGCAAAATTGATTGGAGCACATGTTCATATGAAGTCATCTATTTCAAAAACACAGAAATTCAACACAAACAGAACCCAATTAGAGACCAGCTAGTCAATGAATTTCCCTCTGTATTCCAAGAAACACTGCCCAGGCTGCCCCCTGATTGGGGTATTCAACATGAGATCAACCTAAAAGGTAGCGTGCCCAAAGCGCAACCCATCTACTGCCTCACACCACAAGAAGATGGCACTCTGAAAGCTTACCTTGACAAAGCACTCAAGAAAGGCCTCATCAGACCCTTGAAATCACCCTTCAGTGCCGCTGTCTTCTTTGTGGCAAAGAAAGATAGAGGCCTCTGCCTGGTCACAGACTACAGGGCCCTCAACAAGGTCATAATAAAGAACAGGTATCCCCTGCCCCTAATTGATGACCTTTTTGATGCCCTGGGGGGGGGTCCCAAATCTTCACAAAAATTGATTTGACAGCAGGTTACCACCAAATTTGCGTGAAACCTGAAGACATTCCAAAGACCACATTTAGAACTAACTACAAATCCTTTGAGTGTGTTGTTATGAATTTTGGCATGAAAAACGCTCCCAGTACGTTTGTGACCTTCATGAATGAAGTATTCAAGGAACACATTGGGAAAAGAGCAATCATCTACCTGGAAAACATCATCATTTACAGCCCCAACCTACAACAACACTGGGAAGACGTCTGTGCAGTCCTCTGTACCCTGCAAGAAAACCAACTAGTTGCCAAACCATCCAAATATGAGTTCTTCTCAACTGAATTTCCATTCCTCAGCCATATCATCAGAAAGTACAGTATCAATCCAGATCCAGACAAAATACGCGCTATAAAAGAGATGCCAGCCCCAAGGAACAAGAGCAAACTCCGCAACTTCCTTAGAATGATAGCCTATGTATGCAGGTTCATCCCTGACTGGGGCACCCTAACAGCTCCCTTGTCAGCCATCACCAGAAAACATCCAAAGTTGTCTGGACACCCCTACAAGACCAACATTTCTGCCAACTGAAAGAGCGCATGATACCGCCCCCATCCTGCAATACCCAAACCGTGAGGGTATCTATGAGCTAGAAACCAACGCCTCTGATTATGCCATAGGGGGAGTCCTCCATATCCAAACGGCCCAAAAGGACTTCCTCCCTGTAGCATACAAATCAAGGAAACTATCAGATGGCAAACAAAGATACCCTATACACAATAAGGAATTGGTTGCCATCATACACTGCCTTATGAAATGACAATGCTATTTGGAAGGAGCCCAGACATCCAAAGTACTCACTGACCACAAGTCTTTGATATTCTTCAAAACACAACAACACCTGTCAAGAAGACAAGCCAAATGGATGAGCCTCATACAGAGATACCCCATGCAAATTGAATACAAGCCAGGCAGAGAGATGCTTACTGCAGATGCCCTATCAAGGCTATACAATAAACACATCCTCTGCACTGATGGTAACCCTGAAGGCCCATGTTAATCATGGGGAATCTCCAGGAAGAGTTCCCACCTGGCACACCAATGGACATTCAAGAGAAAGTCCTCAAGAACAAACATATGTTCAAAAACCTATATGGTACCCTTCACCAAATCCTTCCAAATGGTGACACTGTACCCTACGTCCTGTCAACACAAAAGATTGACACAATCCTCCGTTATCACAGAGACTTGGGAAACACCCGTAGCAGAAACTTGCATGAATATCTCAAGACTTGCTACTGGTGTCCCAACATGCTAGATGATATCAGAGAGGTACTGGAACAATGTGAGGACTGTGAGAAGTACACACAAACCAAAGCTCCACTCAAGTCAGTAGTACCTGTATCCATCACACAACCCTTCAAGGTATGGTTGTTGGATATTGTGGGACCTATGCCTGGTGAAAGCAAAGGAAAGAAGTACATCATTACCGTCATTGACTATGCAACCAGATGGCCTATAGCACAAGCCACAAAGGAGCACAAAGGCAATGACGTGAGAAGATTCATTAGCAAGGAAATCATAGCAAAGTTTGGAAAGCCTGAACTCTTAATCACAGATGGGGGCACTGAACTCAAAGCTATTGACACCAACATCTATCTTGCCAAAAATGGGATAAAGCACGTCACAGCCAGCCCATATCACCCACAAGCAAATAGACACGTAGAACAACTAACCAGCTCTTTAGTGGAAGCCCTCAGCAAGTTGTCTGCCAACAATTCAAAAGCCTGGGTTGATATGCTACCAACCGCCCTTATGGTCTGCAGAACATGAGTCAACTGCAATACAGGCAAAAGCCCATATGAACTTGTCTATGGTCAGAAACTCTCACTTGTCAGTACAACCACAGGACCATGACTGCCACTTCCAAAGAAGATACCAGACAGCAATGACCCAAAAGTACTACAAGCCAGAAAGGACCAAGAAGCAATGGAACAACAAAGGGTTCAGCGAGAAGCAATCCCATTGCAAAAAGAAAGGTTCCAAGTCAGAGACAAGATATGGGTTGTCAATCACAACCAACATAAACTAGACCCAGGGTTACGCGGGCCAGGCATTGTCATGGAAGTGAAGCCCAATAACACCTACCTCATCAAAGGTATTGGAGCTTGAACTGAACTGAAACGTATGCACCATGACCAAATCTGTTTGTGTAAGGCAAGAGCAGCCCAACAAAATTCAAGGCTTCCTGTACCTAACACTAAACTGGACCAATATCAAGCCGTATACCAGATACTCTCAAGAAGGTTCCCAAGGCTCCGCTTTCCAGCACCCCAGGGGGAGATGTTGCAAAATCTTTGATTAATTCCTCTTGGGGAATTAACACCCTGAGTAAATCACCAAGCAGCTCACTGAGTGGTTCACCGCCCAGGCAATAAACTGGTGGCACCATTATCAGTTAACCATCTATGACAGGGATCACTCAATCCAGGTCCTAAATGGAACACAACTTGATTAAGCCTCGTGGCTCAATAGGAACATTACTCAGATAAGCCCCATGATCTACATGATGTACATGGACAACATGTGGCTTGTCATGATACTATAATATCCTATATTCATATCCAATAAAGTATCATTCTCTTCTTAATCTTCCCCTTTATTTTGTTTATTATACTTCCCAGAAGTATAAACTTGACAAAATTATAAAAGTCAACACAAATGTGGGTAAGCTTGTCTTTATTTAGAGTGAAAATTCTACTTCTATAGTAGATTGCAAGTGGGGGTTGTTCACTTGATAGAAAAGAGAGATGGTTGGGTTGGAAACTATACCTTGATCAGAATAACCAAGGCAGCACAATCTGGAATGCATGGGTATCAAAGCCAACCTGTTTACAGAAGGGGGACAACTGTGGTACTCAAAAGCAAACCCAGCCAAGTCTTCACAATTATAGCAATTTTAGGCCATATCAAAATAGCATTGATATACAGTTTACGGCAGTTGGGCAAGTGGGATGAGGCAGGGGAGGAGAGATTTGGGAGAGATATGCCAAATAAATCTCTCGTCAAATGTATGAACTAAATCTCCCAGGGGTTTTAGAGATTCAGGGAGATTTGGGGACATTTTTGGGTTTGACACAGGGGTATTATCCTATCTAAGGCTAAAGGAGGTGTCAGAAAATCCTGATATATTAGGGTTGACTGATCCATATTCCATATTCCTATCACTAAAGCTATGGGTTGACAATAGACGGGCCACAGCCAGATTGAAACGTCTATTCTGGAATAAAGAGAAACTATATCAAGACTGATATAATTTACAATCCAGAAGACACCTGAGACATTCCGGGTCTCAGGTCATGGGAAAATCCAGAAGCTTCTATAATTATATGCTAGGCATTCTGGATCCTGAAATAGACGCAAACCTGACCTAGAGAATAAAGGCGGGGAATTACAACATCCTGTTTCACCAAGAAGTGAGACAGAAGACTGCCTGTGCAAATTTTGTACATTATGCTGAGCGCAAGGCGGGGTCGGCCCTATGGATGTCAACTTAGTTGGCCTCAACTAAGTCAAGGGATATCTAGACTGAAAAGGAGAAATCAGCAGCCTAGAATATTACCTCATTCCAAAACCTTATTCAGGTTTGAAATCCAGCTCTGGGGGTGAAACTAATAGCTTGGAGATGATAGGCTAGCTAGTAAGAGTTGTCCACAGCTAGACGCCAGTCTGGCCGCTAGCTTCACACTATAAAAATTCCTTCCAAGATCACTTGGAAGACAGAAAAATAATATCCATCAACATTACTACTAAGCCAAATAGTAGTAGTGTCAAGTACAATAAGAGTGTATTATTGATACTTCCAGAATCCTGCCAAACTACCACAGATGGTGTCGCGTCCCAAAGACCACAGGACTCTCCCATTACTTGGCTCAAGCAGCAACAGAATCCAGCCATTTGCTGCAATCACACACCAATTGGAAGCACATCTGTCCTCATACAGATATCCTAATCCCAACATGTATAACCCACCTAATAAAAATAACATCTCTTCTTCTTCAAGAACCAGAAATATTGACAGTGGTGCTCACAACAAAAACAAGTTTCCATTGATGTCAAGTCAAGGTGCTGCCTTGCCCTCATTGACCCTCAGCTTTGTTGATAAGTACGGGGGGATGCATGGAGACCAGCAATACAGAGCAAGACCAATCCTTCCGCTTAGAGCTGACTCCATATGAAGCAGCCACACTTATCCTGGATATGATCCAGCTAGACATTACAGGGACTGCCATTGCCACGGGCCACTAACAATACAACATAGAGGAGGTACACACCATTTTGCAAGCTTTACAACATGGTAGACTTAACCTCAATGATCCTCAGGGTGACACCGAGTTCAATTTGTTCCATATTGATGGTACTACCAACAAATTGAGTAACAATTTCCACAGATACCAAGATGTCACTTGCACCCAGCTAGGGCAGCTCCTCCAACTGGATCAGAGCAGGGTCCAAGAGGTGCTTGCATATTTTGTGCACCCAGCAATCAAACATCTCCAACAACTGGTTGCAGGCAGGAGCTGGAGTTGAACGAGCTCAACCGCTTTTGCTCTGAGCTACAGTCAGCCAACTTTAATTTGGTCAGTCAACTGAACGTCAGCTTCACAATTGTATAGACTGTTGTGGCAGATCTATGTGACTCCACCGCCTTTGCCCATGGTAGGATAGAAAAGATAGTCAACCAACTAAATAACCAGGTTGACCAGCTTTTGGGTGGTGTCCTGGATAATTGAGGCCTAAGTGCACAATGGGTTGCAGATGTAACAAACCATTGTGTAACACTAAGCCGCCATTTGAAGACGCTGCCCAGCAACCAAGATCATGTAGATCTTGTTACCCAGCAGGAATACTTGCGACAGTTAATTAGAGACAACTGCACCAAGCAGGATGCACATCACTCCAAGGTAGTCAATTATGTCAACAAGATTGCGGAAATGGTCAACAAAATGAAGGCCACCAGCCGTAGCCAGCATAATGTTTGCGACAAGCAGGAGGACCATCAGTGCTGCCTGGATCACATTGAATACGCCAAGGACCAGAAGAAGCTATGGGACACAGTAAAAGATGCACAGAATTTAGCATCTGGGCTGTATGAAGATATAGCAGGACTCGCCGTGATCTTTCTGCCACTGAGTTCCAGACCAAGGAGCTGTTAAATTGCCAGGATCTCTTAGCCAGTACAGTCTTAACAGCGGAGAACAACTACAGTTCTCTACTAGAGCGGATATATAGAAATGAAACCTCACGTAAGGAATTTGAAGCTAATGTGCTAGCCAGACTGGCTAGGTTGGAAAATATAGCCTCTTCTGAAAGTAGCACATCTTCAGGCAGAAGAGCGTCACCTGTACTGGCATCAAGTCCAGAGAAACAGAAAAACTTCTCATCGCCAGACTTCTTTGACCTCTCTCCTGACCACGTGAGCAATGATTCAGGTGACACCCGTAGAGTTCCTCGAGGAGTGGCAGCCTTGCCTCCTCTTACTCCCTTGTCAGTACTGTGTGCTGGTTATACCACACCACCAGAAAGGAAGTCACAGAACCAACTATCCCTGATCATAAGTTTAAGCTGCTTAACTTGCCAAAGTTCAATCAAAATGGAAACATTTGAACTATCATCTGCCTCTTTGAAATATCCATGAGAGGAGCAAGCAACCATATGAAGGCAACCACCCTCATAAACACCCTTGATCCCACCTGTGTAGATGTCATCATGCCCCACCTACCACTGGACAATTGGACTTAAAAAGATGCACACCAGGCTGTTATTGAGGAATTTGGTAGTGAAACCAGATTACAGCCTTGAAAGACGGAGTTCAGTAACATCTTGTTCAAAAAATAAGAGTCTGTTCAAGACTTTGCCAACCACTTCTATCATGAAGCGCAGGTTCTCCTAGGCGCCGGTGTTCTTTCTGAGTTGGACTGCAGAATCACCATGGGACATGCACTGCAGCCATACAGGGAGTTAGCCAATGTCATGTTCCCCGTTTTAGATCAATCCAGCTCAACCCAACGGATCACCAGCTATTTGAGCCGCCTTGGGGCCCAGTTTAGAGCCCCAAATAAAGGGCAGAATAATCACGCATCTACCCCCACCAAGGATAAGACTCACAAACCCAAGTCTGACAACACCGCTTCTGAGTCCAGCAATAAATTAGGAAGCAACTACAAGGCCAAGGAACCACCAGGCTCTTGCCACAAATGTGGTAAGAAAGGACACTTGGCCAGAGCTTTCAAGGGAAAAGGGTGTGATTCCTCAGTAAATGTGGTAGTCAACCAAAAGCAGGATGACCAGGGAAAAGCCAAGGCGGGCCAGTAGAGGAATATACTGAGTCTACCACTTTCCTTATTCCAAAAGAACCAGACCACCAGTCTTCAGAGGCAGCTGAGTTCAATACAGTTCCCTCCAAGACTACAACTCCAGAGGTATCAATACTAGATCCTCCTTTGGCCAGTCAGCTGTCCCACTTTGCCCCCAAACAGGAATTCAAAGAGGATTATTTCCACATGCTTGTGTTGGACAACCTTTATGCTATTCCTGCCAGAGATAGGGGACACTCAAGGAAGGTTGCACCAAACGCTGTAGAGATAGTTTTCAAACTGTACACAGCTCAAGTCCAGGAAACTTGCCTTGCTTCTGATCCCAGTGTAGCCAGTGACCTACCTTCCTTGAAGTGAGTTCAATTCTCCCTTCCCATTGAGACAATTGAGGCCAACTTCCCCAAGATTGGCCAAAGTCTCAAGCAGTACTTTGATACTCTGGCACCCTTTGGTGTACACATATTAAACTTACACACTTAACTCTACTCTGAATGTACTTACACAGATATCTCTGTTAATAAAGTCAAGTTGTGCGCCATAATAAATAGTGGCACCCCTATTAATATTGTGTCCACCAGCCTTGTCAGAAAGCTAGGTATTGCTCCTGACATTGCGCACACCAGAGTATATGGTACTGCCGGGAAACACACCACTACGTCTGAAGGAGCTAACAGCGCTCTGCCAATGCGCTTTGGCTCCATTGCTGTGTCCTCTCCTGCTGTGGTCCTACCCAGTGAAAATTACAACGTGCTCATTGGTACTGCATTCCTACTTAAATACGGGGTAAGATTGGACATGAAAGACAACACTCAGATTATCCTTTGCCAGACCATCCCACTGTAATACACACAGGACGCAAAACCACCAGCTAAGGTAAAACCTAGCATTAATCTGGCATACAAGGACGGCAAGGTGGCTGTTCCCTACTTCTGTACAGGGAAAAAGGGGAAATAGTTGCCCACCCAGATCAAGGAGCACAAAGTTTTTCCGCTCTGCTTGTGATCAACTATTACACTCAAATCTGGCCAACAGCAGGTTGTCAATACAGGTTTAACTTTAGACATCCCCACAGGACTATATGGTGAAGTTCACCATATAGTCCTGTGGGGACGTTCAAGATTCAAACCGTGTATTGTCCCCAGGATAATCATCCCTGGTCATGGCAAAATTCATGTCCTACTGGCCAATCTCCAAGGGCATGACATCCACATCAAGAAGAACCAGATTGTAGGATTTGTTCATCTTCTACCAGTTGAAGAACTGGGCAGTTTTGAGTGTATTGGAGACTTGTCAGAAATGGGTCTTCCTGATCAAGTTAAAGCCACCGCATATGTGACCACTCCACTGGCTGACCTATCTTCCCTCAATGGCACTGAGCAGGAGCAAGCCAGTGCGCTTTTTGAAAAATACCATTGCATATTTGCAAAGGACAACTTCAATCTTGGGTGCATTAATGAGGTCACTCATCACATAGACACGGGGGATAACAAACCTGTCCGACTCCAACCAATTTGGCGCTCAAAGGCCAGTGAAGAGACTGTGAGCAATGAAATCCAGAAACTTCTAGACAGAGGCATGTTGATCCCATCCAAGAGTCCCTGGGCATCACCCATCCTGATAGTAAAAAAGAAGGACAGGAGTAATTAAGTAGTCATAGACTACAGATGCTTGAACTTAATAACCAAGAAGGACTCATACCTGCTGCCCATAATTGATGATGTGCTGGATCAACTTGGAGGGGCCAAGTACTTCTCAGCCATGGATCTCATATTGGGGTACTGGCAAATCAAGCTTTCACCCGAGGAGCAGGAGAAGTGTGCAACAATCACTTCTCAAGGCCTTTTCCAGCCGACCTGAATACCACAAGGGTTGTGCAATGCACCTGCAACTTTCCAGAGGGCCATGGACACCATACTAGGTGATCTCAAGATCTCCTGCGTCCTAGTATACCTGGACAATATCAATGTGTTCTCAAAAACTTTCACCAAACACCTTGAGCATCTGGGGGCTATATTCAAAAGATTGGCGGATTCCAACTTGAAGATCAAACCCCGAAAATGTCAATTCTTTAATGATCACTTAGAGTACCTTGGATTTGTGGTGGATACAGCAGGGCTCTGCCCTCAGCCAGCTAAAATGGAGGCAATCACCAGGATGAAGTGGCCAGAAAGAAAACACAATAACCAGGTCTTTTTGGGGATGATAGGGTACTACCATTGCTTCATCCCCAACTTTGCTTGTACTGGCAAGCCCCTGTTTCATCTACTAAAGAATGGGGTCCCTTTCTTATGGACAACAGCATGCCAGGACGCTTTCAATGCCCTCCGCACCAGCCTGTCCTCCAGCCCGGTGTTAATGTATCTGGACTTCAGCAGACCTTTTGTTGTACATATGGATGCTTCATTATCTGCTATAGGGGCCGTTCTTTCCCAGTTGGACAACACAGGGGCAGAACACCCAATGGCCTATGCTAGCCGCTCTCTGAACATACATGAGCAGAACTACACAGTCACCAAAAGGGAATGCCTTGCTGTGATATATGCCTACAAGCAATTTAGGGTATACTTGCATGGAGTACACTTCATTGTGGTCACAGACCACGCTAGTCTCAGTTGGCTACAAAACCTTAGAGAGCCAGAAGGATGCCTGGCCCAATGGACATTAAAACTCCAGGCTTTTGATTACACTATAGTCCACCAACCAGGTGCCAACCACCAGTCCCCACTAAGAGCTTGGCCAACTGCTCTCCCAGCCGCCCCACCAGGTCATTGTCATCAATGCTATGTTAACCCTCACTAGAATGGGTAATGCACCACTTAAGATTGTGGCGCAGATGCTGGGCCATCACCACAAAGAGAAATTGAGGGATTATATGCATTCCCAAATAAAGTTGGGAAATGGAGAAACCCTCTTCACCCAATTGGAGCAAAGGCACAGAATTGAGGTCAGTCATATTGGCGTCCACCAAGCAATAGGTAAAGGTGCCTGAATAAGGGCCCACTACCAAGGGCTCCTTCTCCAAGTTACAAGGGCAGGTACACACTGAACCAGCCTGGGCCTCACCCAGGCGCTTTTCACCACCAACAGAAGACCGTCCCGCGGTTTCATCCTCCACCAAGATTTCATCGTTGTTTTCACCAGGTACTGAACTTTCTAGTCCAGACCAGAGTGAGCCAGTATCCAATTGTCAAAGTTCACAAAGCAACGCCACCTTGGCCTCCTTGGAAAGCCCTCAAAAATGGTGACAGTCTTCTTCTGACATCTGCGCCACCATCTGGCGGGCATCAGTCTTATTGCTAATACCAGAATAATTGGAATTGCTACTCATATTCCCGTACTGAAGATGTTCTCCAAGACTATAAAGCTCGGTCAAGTGGGGGGAAATGTCAGGGAATCCTGATCTATTAGGGTTGACTGATCCATATTTCTATCACTAAAGCTATGGGTTGACAATAGACGAGCCACAGCCAGATTGAAACGTCTATTCCAGAATACGGAGAGACTATATCAAGACTGATATAGTTTACAATCCAGAAGACACCTGAGACATTCTGGGTCTCAGGTCATGGGGCAATCCAGAAGCTTCTATAATTATATGCTAGGCATTCCAGATACTGAAATAGATGCAAACCCAACCTAGAGAATAAAGGCGGGGAATTACAATATCCTGTTTCACCGAGAAGTGAGACAGAAGACTGCCTGTGCAAATTTTGTACATTATACTGAGCGCAAGGCGGGGTTGGCCCTATGGATGTCAACTTAGTTGGCCTCAACTAAGTCAAGGGATATCTAGGATGAAAAAGAAAAATCAGCAGCCTAGAATATTACCTCATTCCAAAACCTTATTCAGGTTTGGAATCCAGCTCTGGGGGTGAAACTAGTAGCTTGGGGATGATAGGCAAGCTAGTGAGAGTTGTCTGCATCTAGACACCAGTCTGGCTGCTAGCTTCATACAATAAAAAGTCCTTCCAAGATCACTTGGAAGACAGACAAATAATATCCATCAACATTACTACTAAGATAAATAGTAGTAGTGTCAAGTATAATAAGAGAATATTATTGATACTTCCAAAATCCTGCCAAACCACCACAGACGGTGTTGCATCCCAAGTACCACAGGACTCTCCCATTACTTGGATTGAGCAGCAACAGAATCCAGCCAGTTGCTGCAATCACACACCAATTGGAAGCACATCTGTCCTCATACAGATATACCAATCCCAACATGTATAAAACACCTAATAAAATTAACATCTCTTCTTCTTCAAGAACCAGAAATCTTGACAGGGGGAGTAACTTTACAAGGAAGGCCAGATAAAAGCCATCTATTGTGGCCAAGAAAGAGATTAAAGAATAAAGGAGTAAGATTTAGAGAAAAGAATTAAATGAGATTAAGGAAGTAAAGAAAACAAATATATAAATAAAGGTCTACCCATTTAAAAAGAATAGGCCAGAAGACAGGGGAGATTTCATCCAGAATCAAGGACCAGCCAAGGCTTTGGTGGGCAGAGTGGTAACGCTTCAAGCAGCTCGGGGGTAAAGATCAATCACCTATTCAGATCCCGGTGCAGCTTCAGGAGAAGTTAAGCTTTTGGTGCTGCAACTGGTTGTTGGGTCAAGGCATGTCTACTGATGGATACTGTTGGTTGGAAGCCAGAGGCTTAAAGTATACCCAAGAAAACAATGAATTAATACTTTAAGCTTTTGAGAAAGTAAGACTGTAAGCTTATTTCATTATAGAAGATGGTGAGCAGCAATAGTTTAAGCTTTTGAAGAGAGCCATTCTGGGGGTGGAGACTTTGGGAAAGGGCGCTGCAATAGGATGGCCGGCAGGAAAGTTAAGGGAGATTTTTGAAGATCTTCTTGTTGCAAGCAGGGAACTCTGTTGAGCGCTGGATCTGCATCCTGATGACTACATGTGTGTATGGTTTGGAATAACCTGACATCTTCTGAGGGGTTCATAGGCCCTGGCTGAAGGAGTAGCTGGTTGAAGGGGCTCCATAACGGTGGTGAATCAGAAGGTTTCCAAGGAGAAGCTAGAAATGAGAGAGAGACAACAGCATGGATAAGACCAAGAAAAAGTTATACCACAAAAGTTTTCTAAAAGAATCTTCCTTCTTTCTTAATAAAGACTTTCTTGACTCCTATACTTCCCTTTGTTATCAGAGGATTCACTTTTGTCATTATTATAGAACTAGTATCTATGAGGGTGTCACTCCAACCCAGTTGGTCCCTGGCTTTGACCCAGGATACCTCAGTGACCTCCCAGGAGAAGGAGCGCCACAGATTCTCTTTGGATTTTGCCATGTTTATGGATAGATAGGTTGGGTTGACATTTGCTTCAGTCTTTAAAATCAATGAAACAGTAAGTAGAGCTTTGGGTTTGGAGCTAGGGGTGAACTTTGATTCTTTATGGTTAGATATGCTATTATAGTTGGCTTTGAACTATCTGGGCAATTGCCCCAGGTCTCACTGCTAGGAGATCTGCTGGATGCCATGGGGGTGGTTCAGGATCCCTTGAAGAAGATTCAGATCCCCATGATAAGGATCTGCTCTTCTTGGAAGGTGATGCCCTGATTGCAATACCTGTCGTAAGTGAAAGGTCTGGGACTCTATACATGGATGCTGTATAAGATAATGAACATGTGTTGAGTAAGGTTGATATATCCAAGACAAATCCCAAGCCCATGTTGAAGTGATGTATTGGACCAGCGTTCTAAGTACTTGGAGCTATATCTGGTTAGATGACAGCAATGTTGAACTGGGGTACGGTCATAGAGGCACTTGGCTAGCTGGGGGTGGGGATTTTTTGGATCCAAGGTTCTTGGGATAGATGGTGTGGTTGATATTGCCACAGTATGGGATCAAGTTGGAAGATATCTTTTTAAGCTTGTACTGGGATAGAGAGATCTCTGGTGAGGTTTGTGGGATATAGTGATTGTTTGCTTGTATTGCGGGATTGGATTAGGTTGGATGTGGTGGGTTGATTATGTTGGTTTGCTAGGGAGTAGGGAAGGGATGGAAACAGCAATTGTGCAAACAGTGTCACAAAACCATTTTTTTTGGATGTTTTGGATTGGTTCACAAAACAATCCATGTGATTTTGTGACTCACAACTTTTGGAGTAGGTCACAATTTGTGCCTCACTCCATTGTGTAGATCAAAAAATATAAAAGGAAGAGGGTTTCATGGATGAAACAGATGATTTCATTTTGTGAAGGGGCACAGGATGTAAAATTAGAATGGTTCTCAAGGGTGAAACAGATGGTGTCATTTTGTGCAAGGCACAAGATGTAAAATTAGAGGAAGTTCAGTTGTGGGACTTTATTTTTTAAATTGAATTTATTAAAGCTTTACCTACCATTACCTCACAATGATAGATTTGATTGTACCACAGTTTATTTTAGATAATTATATTAGAACACCAATAAATTTTTTTATAAATATCTACTTCAATTGAAAGGAATAGCTTGCATACTTATGATCGGACACAACACAAAACCACATGAGATTGTGCTTGGTCACATCACAATTCATGCAGATTTGTTTTGTGACTTTTGGAGCAGGGCACAAAATGTGGCAGTTGAAATTGTGTACTGCTCCCTAAAAACACAAAATCAATCTGCATGAATTGTGATGTGACATGAAAGTCACAAAATGAATTGTGCTCAACTGACAAAGTCACAAAACCAATTGTGTAGATTTTGGTGCCCGTCCCAACCCTACTAGGGAGAAGGATCGGTTTAGGGGTTAACCCGATCCAGACGGGTGGCCATGATCCATGTTTGGAGTGAGGTTGGATCAGGTTCGATGCCAGGGGTATTAGGGGTGTATTTGATAGGTGTGGGGAAGAGGATTGATTTAAGGATAAATTTAGGTTTAGATTATATCTTTGTTTAGGGGTTGGTTTATGATGGTCTTTGAAGGGTCAAGTATAGGACGCTGGATGGTTGGTCGTGGGTTTTTAAGAGGTGAATGTGTAGGGAGTATTTTTAATTTTATTTAAAATCGAGGTGGTTTTATTCAAGGTTGTGATGTTATTTTTAAATTTATTTAGTGTGGGCTCGGGTGAGTGGGGGAAGACTGGGTGGGGTAGATTTCCATGTCGATGAACAGCTGGTCGGGGATGGGGCGGTAGGGCAGGAAAAGCTTTTCAGGATCGGGGTGCTGGCGAAGGATGGTGGAGGCTCTGGACATCTCCCACAGGGTGCCGATGGTGGCGGAGGAGGTGAGGTTGCTGGCCAAGTTGCGGTTTGGATGGAACGGATCGCCGATCCACATGGTCTGGTTGCCGGTGTCCCTTAGAGAACGTGGGATGATTGGACCGAGGGGCAGATCGATGGCGCTGGTAGTGAGATCAAACTCATCTGACATGAACTTGAAGTACCCCAGCAGAAGGGAGTAAAGGCAGAACTGGGGATTGAGGGAAGTGTTGTTGAGAGTGATTTGGTCGTTGAAATGATAAACCTTGCGTTTGCATTCCAAGCAGGTGTTTGGTTCAAGCAGGTTTGAGGTTATGGAGACTGGCTTCAGCTTCATCGGCACCTGGAACCTTGGATGGTCCTGGCATGTGGCTTGGAGGTTGGGCACAATGCCAATCGCAACGAGATAAGCTAATATGGAGACGGTGTAGGCCAGTGTGGATAAGCAGTCGCTGCTGCAGTGGCGGTTGATGGCGCGGCGCATTGACCAGAGCTTCACCACCAGTAAGAGGTCCCTTACCACTGGGTTCAAGTTGGCATAGCATTGGACGAGGTCCTCGGTGAAGATGACGCCTTTTCCTTGGACCCCGTACCGGACGGAGCAGTGTAGCAGGTCATTTGTTATATGGACAGCGTCGTTTTCCACGCTGGGCTTGTAGATATACAGCTCGCGCGCCACGTTCCGGAGAATGGGTTCCTCGTCCTGCTTGGGAATGATCCACAAGTCAATGCTGCTGGTGCTCAAGGCCAAGCCACTATCCCACGCCCTTTGTTGTTAAACCATTAAACTGGTGGCTTACCCAACATGAACAACCTTCTCGTTGTTCTCCAAGCCAGGGTATATCATCGTTGTAAGGTCGGTCACCCACTCCTTGACTTGCCTCACCTGGCGTACGCTTGGCTTGAACCCCTACAAAGTCAGCTTTGATGGGGAGATGGGTTACGTTGAGGAAGTGTGCGAGGGAATCCGATGTCTGGTAAGGGTTGACCGGCATGGAAGGGGAGTCACCAAAGTCAAACTGCTCCAGTGTTTGAGTGGACTCTTCTAGAGAGCAGCCTTGGAACGCCACGGCAAACGTGTGCTGGGGATGCCAGTGGAATCCCTGGGTGCTCCACAGGTGGCTGATGTCATAGTTGATGTCAACTAGCTTCGCTTCCAGGGTGTAGTCGAAGAAGGAGTAGGATATCGTGATGAAGTTGTCTAGCTTGGGTGCCCATCGCCGCAGCAGGTCGGTGGTGCCGTTGGGAAGGAATTCGCGGTACCCGGCACTGCGCAGCACGAGGCTATCGAGCACCGCCAAGTCGAGCTTGAGGTTGGGAGAGGACTTAAGGATGGTGGTGACTTTGGCGATCACTGCCCAGCTCTTCTGTTCAGTCGAGAGGCTGATGAAGCGGCGCTGCTCATCAGCCTTTGCCTTGGCTTGGGTGGCGGCCTCGAAGCTTGGGAATCTTGCTTTAGGAGCCATGTGGCAATGGTGTTTCCGTGTTTGGTTTTATTAATCTGTGGCTGGGTTGAAAGGGTCAGTAGACCCGCAGGCATTGTTAAGGTTGCTAATTTAATTTAAATTTAAAATTAAATGGCGATCTAAGATGCTCAATGGATCGTCTGCCTGTAACAAACATGTCACAGTTTTATTCGAATCATGACGTCACAGCTGATTCAAAAATCAGCCAATCATGTGGCGTTTGATGCCTATAAAGCCAGCTGCATCCCAACCGAGGTGGGAATGGAAAACCTACAGACGATGAGTCCTAAAATGTCGCTTGTGCATAGCGCACACGCCATAGTTGCCGGAAGCTACTATCTACTTCTATGCGAATTGAACTCGCACGAAGGCCTTGTTGCCAGCCTAGACAAGGGTCTTCTCCCTTCCATGGCCCTGCTTCTGTTTGTCATGTCTCTGCTGCTCGTCGAAGCTACCCCAACTTACTCGCGGCTGCCCAAGATCATGAAACACATTCTCGATAGCCCGCTGGAGTGGGGCGCATTCTCGCTTGCCATGTTCTTTTCATGGGTCCTCATGTTTGACCACTCGTTTGACTATATCGACTTGACCAAACTCCAGCTGCTTCCCACCATCGCCTACTTTGCCCTCCCCATTTACTCAGTCTTGTCGTGGCTGGCCCTCGCCCTTGAAGCCATTGGCTTTTTCCATCATCTCCATCACCGATTTTCCGCTTCCCCCGAGTATCTTACTGAAACTAGCTTATAAATAAATATAATCCTTTAACCAATCATTCTTCTCATCACCAATGAACTATACATCCTCACCTGTTTGATTTACATCTCCATGTACCGTTGTTTTCAACTCGGAATTTATATTAAGCAATCTGAAACTCTTGATAATTCCTCTCCTTCCCCATCCAGCCTAAATACCCTGCCATTTAGACAAGCACCTTCGATTAACCGAACCCAACCATTAGTTGGATATAACCGCCCAACAATCCCTTTGCCCACATCGATTACGTTACCCCTTGACTCAATTTCAATCTCGGAGGAGTAAATCCGGGCGGTAGCCAAACCAATTTAATTCTCACGGTCTAGCTTTGTTAAAGCATCTCAAGTGATCATGATGCCAAGACGTGATTCATCTTTATATTTAGTTCCTAGATTTAAACAACCTAATAAAAGATTAAACTGAGGATCCGGCCCCAATAAATATGCTTCCATCCTCGGTTGCTTGCGTAGATCCTTGTGCAGCAGTCAAGGTACCTGAAAAATGATCCACCTTCCAGCAACTAATATTGGCTTGTCATTCTTCGAAAAAGTACCGACTTTAGTTAATGCCAATGTTAAATAATATTTCAATTTGAAAGATAATGAATTATAAATTATAAATTATAAATTAATTAAACTCTAATTTGAAAGATAGTGAATTATAAATTAAATTATAAATCAAATTATAAGTAAAATTATACATTAAATTATAAATCAAATTATAAGTAAAATTCTAAATTAAATTATAAATCAAATTATAAGTAAAATTCTAAAATAAATTATAAATCAAATTATAAGTAAAATTCTAAATTAAATTATAAATCAAATTATAAGTAAAATTCTAAATTAAATTATAAATCAAATTATAAGTAAAATTATAAATTAAATTATAAATCAAATTATAAGTAAAATTCTAAAATAAATTATAAATCAAATTATAAGTAAAATTCTAAATTAAATTATAAATCAAATTATAAGTAAAATTCTAAATTAAATTATAAATCAAATTATAAGTAAAATTATAAATTAAATTATAAATCAAATTATAAGTAAAATTCTAAATTAAATTATAAATCAAATTATAAGTAAAATTATAAATTAAATTATAAATCAAATTATAAGTAAAATTCTAAATTAAATTATAAATCAAATTATAAGTAAAATTCTAAAATAAATTATAAATCAAATTATAAGTAAAATTATAAATTAAATTATAAATCAAATTATAAGTAAAATTCTAAATTAAATTATAAATCAAATTATAAGTAAAATTATAAATAAAATCCATATACATTAACAATTCATCCCAATTATACATATAAATCTGTCTGCTTCCATTAGATTACCTGTCCCATTAATTAAATATTCATCTTCCCAGCTTCACCTTTACCAAACCCAACACAAACATTCCGAATCATACAACAACTTACCCTTGATTATGAATAAACTCTAAAAATCATCTACATTTACAGCTAATCCTTAAATTTCATCTGAAAAGGCTTTCAGTGTTAGGGCTTAACGGGCCAGACAAAATCCTATGTTGCATAGGTTTAATACCTGTGATTGAGCAATCATGCGGCTGAACAATCACATCGTTGATCACACTGATTAACCAAAAGAAAACCTTAATGCCAAGTAGGGAATCAACCCCTGGTAAAAGCCAAACCTGGAGGCAATTGGAAATTGTTCCAAAGCCAAGTGAAAATAATTTTAGCTGGCCTACACCCTCTGAAATCAAGGAATTGGGACTTGGGTTGCCAAATGACCCCAAGAACCCCCATCAGCTTCCCCAGGGCAAAAATAGTGAAAGGATTCACTTAACTGGTAAATCAGGGCCCGCCAATGGAACCCAACTCAAGAATAACTCTTTGGCAGCCAATAAGGAGTTTTCAGTAAGTACAATTGCAGTTTCCCAGCAAGATATAGCTGAGAACAAGACAACCCTTCCCTTGTTGACATCTTCACTTAATAAACTTTTGTTGGTTAATACACACTGATCATTAATACTTTACAGGGGTTTATTATATAATGATGGATTTTATACTGTTGTAACTGTGCTGTTTTAGCAGAGTTACATGGGGAAAAATATTTAGAAGATTGATAACAATCTTTATTGTGAGATAGTGATTATATAGTTCATGTGAATCAAGGATAACAGGAACATGATTGGTAATCACACGACTGGATGGAAGAAGTGGGTGGCTTGATCCTGATAATGAGTCAAGCGCCAAAACGAGGTATCCACCGTAAAGGATCATCATCTGTTCATGTTGTTGGATTTGGTAATTTGAGTTGACTTCCTAGTCTGGCTTCAAGTGACCAGATAATCAGATTGCGGGTCACAAGCCTGCTTGGTTGGAACCTTGCTGGCGGGTCAAGCCTGCGGTTTCATCAATACTGCTGGTGCTTTGAAATAGAGACTAACTCCAGCACAAATACCAATGCTGGGAAAGGGAGTAACTTCTTGCTTCCTCCAACCAACCAACACCAGCCTTCATCCCATCCCCTAGAGTTCTGGATCAAGAGATAGTTACTATGATGGAAATTGCAGGATAGTATGAAGCCATTTCTAAATGGTGGGAATTACCACCCAAATCTACACAGAATTAATGATTATCCACCAATGTGGCTTCAGATATTGTTTTGTGAGATTTCTAATTAAGATACTAGGATTAAGTAAAATAATTAATCCTAACCAAAGTACCCCAAGATAAATAGCCTGTGAAAGCATCAAAGTATCTTCAGAATAAAATTCATGACATTGAGATGCAACACAATTTTTGGTTTCAAGGATGGGGGGACAACTCTAAGATCAGCAGGCATGAAATTGACATTGGGAGGTGCCAACGACAATGTTCCCACTGCCGGGCCCCATCTTCCAGTAATGATCTGGCTTAGAACCAGATTGTAGGGAATGTAGCACAACAACCCAACAACAGGATGCATTTTAAAAATTTAAATTAGACCAAGGGATATATGATTTTTATTGAGTAAATTTTTGGGAGGACTCAACTCTTAGAGTTGAAACAGTGAAAATTATTCAATATATATCAAAAATCAACTAAGCAAAACCACCTGGATCCTGGGCTTCTATTCCTTCCACATTGTCAAGTGAGTATCTGGTCCAGGTTGCAAAGAACCCTTGGGTGACAAAATTATGACAACCATGCTGATTAATAAGTTCATATCTGGTGACCCTTAAGTTACGCCAATTTATCAACATCACCTAACAAGGGGAAATTGGATTTGAACGGCAAAATGGAGCAGCTGTAACCCATTTGCAACCAACTGTTTGATTCAAGTCTGTTAAATCAGTCAGCTTTGTTAAAGGTTTCCCGGCTTTCCAAGCTTTCCTACTTGGCTGTCAGGATTCACCTTTTAGCTGCTATCCTGTTTCTTTATATTTATTTGTCTCAATTGGCTTATAAGTATTATCTGTTTTGTCCTTTGTCATTTATTTATATTCCCATATTCTTCCTCTTTATTTTCTATATTTAATTTTCAAATTTGTCTCTGTTTAAGCCTAATTATGATCTAAAGTTTTTTTAAACTATTTTGGATTTCCTTACCTCTTGCCACCCGGTTTTGAACCCTGACCTACGCAAGAAAGATTAGAAGTTTGGCTCCAAAAGTCTTACCTCCACTATACACTTTTTTAAGCTTTGGACTGGGTTTCCCAACATTTTGCTTGCTCTTACCTTAGGAGCTTAACTGTAACTGTCTTCTTCTCCTTCCGGTCCCCTTTACCTTGAATTTAACCATCATAGGTTAAATATCAAATATTGATGTTTTCTACCTCTTTTTTGTCAAGAGTTTCTCTAACTGAAAATGGTTAAACTCTCCATCCCAATTTCTGCACCTCATAAACAAAGCAAAATAAAAGGCTTGGTTTTTTCCAGTCTCAACACTAAGTTTAGATTGTTTGACTTGCACCCCAAAAAGGTACTTGTTAGGTTTTGTGGCTTGTGTTTCTTTCCAATTTTTGTTTAAGTTTAAAATCTTTGATCCTATGGTTCCTTTTGACTTTCTTCTTCACCAGCTAGGTAGTTTTTATAGTAGTACACACAATTTGATTGTTGATAGCTTTAATCCTCCCGCTATTGCAGAGCAATTCCCAGACTTAGAAATTGACTTTTTGACCAAATTGTCACTCATTAAGACTGGACTCTATTTTATTTTCTTAGGGTTAATAAACCGCCTTAGTCCTTATTTTATCTTGTATAAGCTTTTAGGAGACTTATTACAGTTGCTACTGCAGACCTTTCCCACCTTTTTGTATTTGACTAACATAAATATAAATGGGTTAAAAGCTTTAGTCTACAACCATCTTCCCCAGACCATGAGACCTTACATTATCTCAACTTCACATGGCAATATGCCAGAATTAAACATTTCTTTCTCAACCATACTTTTGTTTGTATTAGCAGTCACTTTATTTTGCACCTTAGCTTTTTCCTTTCTTTTATACCTTATTTCTTTCTTATTTTTTAAGAATAAGTCCCCCATTGGTAAGGATAATACAGAGAACATTTCCACTTCCCATAGTCAGACTGTTATACTCAATAACATTTCTAAATTTAAGCAATTATCTAATTCTTCTGATAGCACTTTCAATTTATTAGCTTTCAAACAAGCCCACTTCCTAGCATATCCATTGGAGTTCAACTCAGACTCTCAAAAGGTTATCTACCTTGCAAAGCAACTCAAGGGCCCTATGCACAGTTGGTTCTGTGAGTCATCTGTTTGAGATCCTTTTATCCTTGAGAGCTACGACTGTTTTGTATCCAAACTGCTCACACACGCCGCCAAGGATGGAACTGAGGAAGAATCTGCCACCGCCCCAAATACGCGCTTTTTTAACTGCACCCAAGGAGACAGGTCCTTGACTGATTACAACTAGCAGTTTTGTGAGATACAATCCTGATTAAAGGCTACTCACTCTGAAGCTTTTGATTTATATATGCTTGGTTTAAACCCCAATCTCAAGGCTTTTCTTATCCACCACAACCTTCCTGAAGAGTTGTAACCACTCATCAAGACAGTCTCCAAATGAGAAAAGAAGTTCAGAACTATATCAAAGCCACCCCAGCCTTGACCAACCCCAGCCATCAACCAGCCTATCACACAACCAACAACCAACCCGTGCGCCTTTTCTACTGTAAGCCCATCCAATACAACACCAGCCTCTGCCTACAAACCAAATGAGGGTGGCAGGCATTGTTTAACTGCCGCCAAAGCCCTTTGCAGACAACTGAATAGGATGTGCTCTTACTGTGGACAGGGTGACCATTTGGTGGCAAACTTCCCAGATCCTTGACAAATTCCCCGTTCTAACCCAGAACTAGAGCTTACTCTGGATAAAACAACATCAGATTCTACAGGCCTCCCAACCATACCCAGGTCAATAACCTCCAAACCCCTGGGAAATCCTCTCTGCCCTTCATCTGGATAGTGATCCATGGCCCTTCCTCCAGCATTGAGACCTTTGCCTTACTGGATACAGGTGCCGGCGTGAACTATATTGACTCCAGACTAGCCAAGGCTCTGAAGCTCTCGCCTGGCTCAAAGATTGACTCCTGTGGCCCCAACAATCTGCCTGTGACAGCCTTTGAGATAAAGCCTCCCATTCTGTTCCGCCTGGGGAAGTCCGCCTTCCATTCCCAGCTTGTCAGTTCTGAGTCACTAAACTTCCCTGTTTACCTTGGCATGAATTGGTGTGAGGAAGTTGGCCTTATTGTCAGATGTCAAGAGCGCAAGGTTGATTTCTATACACATGACATTCCCTGCTCCCTAGACCTCTTAAGAAAACAACAACTCCCCACTAGCTTTTGGAACTTCAAGATTCTAAACTCCTGCACCATCCTACCTTCTTCAGAGACAGCTCTGACCAACAGCGGCATCCCTCTCTGCATAAGCAACTATGAAGAGGTATTCAGCAACAAGCAATGCCGCAACCTACCTCCTCACAGATCATACAACATCAAGATCAACTTGACTGAAGGAGCAAATCCACCCTGGGGTAGAATCATCCCATTATCTGACGCTGAAAATAAGTTGCTTTTGGAATACATTAACAACAAGCTCAGTAAGGGTTTCATCATTTGCTCTGTGTCACCTTGCTCCTCTCTGATATTTTTTGTTGCCAAATCTGATGGTTCCAAGCAGCCATGCATCAACTATTGTGCCCTAAATGCTGTCACAATCAAGGATTGCTGTCCCATTCCATCTGCCAAAGCCCTTACAGACTGCCTCTTGTGCAGTCAGATCTTTTCTAAGATTGACCTCCGTGCAGCTTTCAAACAGATCCGTATTACCAAGGGACACAAATGTAAGACTGCTTTCCGTACTCCCTTTGGCCTCTATGAGTACAAGGTTATGCCGTTTGGCCTCTGCAATGCACCTTCAACGTTCCAAGCCCTCATGAACAAAGTGCTCCTTCCATTCCTGAATGAATTTGTGGTGGTTTATCTCAACAACATCTTAATATATTGCAAGAAAACTTCCAATCACATTGATCACCTAAGAAAAGTCATGGCCAGGCTCCAATAATACCACCTTTTTTGCAAGCTTTCTAAGTGTTGCTTCTTCCAGACAAGCGTTGAATTCCTTGGATATATTGTAGCCAAGGAAGGATTTGCCATCACCCCAAGCAAACTTGAGGCCATCTTCTCTTGGCTGGTACCAAAGAACCGCAAGAAGCTCTGAGGGTTTCTTGGTCTTGCTAATTACTGCCGCAAGTTTATCCCTGGCTTCAGCAGCATTGTCCTTCCACTCACTAATCTGAACTCCACCAAAGTTGAGTTCAAATGGTCTGCTGAAGCGCAGGACTCCTTTGAGCAGATCCGCCACCTGTTTGCCACTCCCCTGGTTTTGCTCATGCCCAATAGTAACAAACCCTTCTTCATGGAGACCAACACCAACAACTATGCTATTGGTGCCATCCTTCTTCAGCATGGGGGGATGGTATGCTCCATTCTGTAGCTTACTACAGCCAGAAGCATCTTCCTTCTGAGAAGAACTACCCTGTTCACAACAAGGAACTGCTTGCAATTATCAAGTCTCTCAAGCATTGGTGCCGTTACCTTGAAGGAACCTCAGATCCCGTTAGCATCTTCACAGACCACAAGAACTTACTGTTCTTCACTCAAGCCAATTGCATATCACAATGACATGCCCAATGGGTGATCAAGCTTACCAACTTCTTGTTCACCATCACTTACAAGAAGGGATCCCTCAACGTCCTCCCTGACCTACTCTCTTGACACCCTACAACTGCTGACTCTGAACCAGAATATGAACGTCTCAATACCAAAGCAGTCCTCCCTGCATCTGTCTTCATCAACCAGATCTCAGCAACCCTTTTCAACTTCCCAGATATCTATTCCATCCAGAAGGCCCAGTCAGAAGACCTTGCTTCCAACAAGATCATCCAGGACCTGTTATCCAAAGCAATGCCCCCCTCAGAGTATTCACTTGAGAACAACCTGCTTCTCTTACACAAACTGGTTATGGTACCCAATAAAGACTTGCAGTTACAAATCACAATCAGATTCCACAACTCCCTCTCTGCCAGACACTTAGGCTATAAGAGAACCTTGCCCCTTATAAAATCACACTACTGGTGGCCACAGATGATGAAGACCACCAAAGAATATGTTGCCAGCTGCCTAGTATGTCTCAGAAACAAGAATCACACTTCCAAGCCATCTGGCCTACTCTGTCCTCTCCCAATTCCTGAAGGTCATTGGCAAAGCCTCTCTATGGACTACATCACCCAGCTACCCTTGTCTGTAGGCTACAACACAATCTTAGTAGTGGTTGACCGCTTCTCGAAGGAAGCCTCTTTCTGCCCTTGCCACACAACTGTCACTGCCAAACAAACCGCCAAGCTATTTGTCAAGTATATCTTCCCTCATCATGGAGTCCCTTGTGACATAGTCTCTTACCGTGGTCCTCAGTTCACCTCTGCATTTTGGAAAGATATCATGGCCTCCCTTGGGGTGAACTCTCTCTACAGCACTGCATACCACCCACAAACCAATGGTCAAACTGAAAGAAAAAATCAGACCTTGGAACAATATCTCCGCTGTTTTATCAACAAGAAGTAGGACAATTGGTCTGACCTTCTTCCCATTTCCCAATACTCCTATAACTAAGCATACCACAGATAGATTGGCATGACTCTGTTCCAAGCAAACCTGGGTTACACGCCTTCCTTCCTCCCTGACTTGCAGAGTCACTTCCACTCACAGTCCACAGCCAAGCTTGCTACTGAAATTAAGGAAACACAGACCCAACTTGTTACCCACCTCCAATCTGTCATCTTGGACTACAAAAAGCACTACTACAAGAAAAGAATTCCTGTCAACAAGATCCAGCTTAACAACTCGGTACTCCTTTCAACCAAGAATCTTGCGGTTATTGTCGCTTCTCGCAAATTTTGCCCCTCCTTCATTGGACCTTTCCAAGTCATGGAGAAGATTGGAACCGCTGCCTTCATACTATCTCTTCCTGAGATCTTCCGCATCCACAATGTTTTCCATTGTTTACTCCTCCTGAAGTTAAAGTAACTGCCTCCCAACCACCAAACTAAGGTCCCACCTCCTCCTCTCCATCTCCAAGGTTCTGAAAAATAAAAGGTACAGGAGATCTTAGCACATCAAATTCTCCACTCTGGCACTGAATACCTTATTCTATGGAAAGGCTATGAACTCAAGGGCTCTACTTGGGAACCCAAAGGAAATCTAAACCACTTCAAACAGTTGCTACAGGACTACCAAGAGCTCCAGACTAGCAGCTAGGGGGAATTCTGTCAGGATTCACCTTTTAGCTACTATTCTGTTTCTTTATATTTATTTGTCTCAATTGGCTTATAACTATTATCTGTTTTGTCCTATGTCATTTATTTATTTTCCCCTATTCTTCCTCTTTATTTTCCATATTTAAGTTTCAATTTTGGCTCTGTTTAAGCTGAATTATGATCTAAAGTTTGGTTAATACTATTTCGGATTTCCTTACCTCTTGCCACCCGGTTTTGAACCCTGAACTACGCAAGAAAGATTAGAAGTTTGGCTCCAAAAGTCTTACCTCCACTATACGCTTTTTTTAAGCTTTGGACTGGTTTTCCCAACTTTTTGCTTGCTCTTACCTTAGGAGCTTAACCGTAACTGTCTTCCTCTCCTTCCGGTCCCCTTTACCTTGAATTTAACCATCATAGGTTAAATATCAAATATTGATGTTTTCTACCTCTTTTTTGTCAAGAGTTTCTCTAACTGAAAATGGTTAAACTCTCCATCCCAATTTCTGCACCTCATAAACAAAGCAAAATAAAAGGCTTGGTTTTTCCAGTCTCAACACTAAGTTGAGATTGTTTGACTTGCACCCCAAAAAGGTACTTGTTAGGTTTTGAGGCTTGTGTTTCTTTCTGATTTTTGTTTGAGTTTAAAATCTTTGATCCTATGATTCCTTTTGACTTTCTTCTTCACCAGCTAGGTAGTTTTTATAGTAGTACACACAATTTGATTGTTGATAGATTTAATCCTCCCGCTAGTGTAGAGCAATTCCCAGACTTAGAAATTGACTTTTTGACCAAATTGTCTGTCATTAAGACTGGACTCTATTTTATCTTCTTAGGGTTAATAAACCGCCTTAGTACCTATTTTACCTTGTATAAGCTTTTAGGAGCCTTAGTACAGTTCTACTACAGACCTTGCCCAACTTTTTGTATCTGACTAACATAAATATAACTGGGTTAAAAGCTTTAGTCTACAAACATCTTCCCCAGACCATGAGACCTTACATTGGATGAATAATCCCTGGAATTATGGAACTTACCATGACAGTTACTGCTCCTGCACCCCACCTCTCTTTTCCTGGTGTCCATCTGCTCCACCCACTTGCGCAGTCAAGCCAGACCATGAGCGCTGCCGCAGGAGAACTTCCCCTTGTTCCTTTTGCACCATCATATGATTACAGCAAGCTTGGGTTCACCTACCTGACCATGCTGTAGCTCACTGAGAAATTGATTCCCCAAATGAGAGTGTGGTGTCCTTGGGACATAGCTGCCAATTATGTGATGCAGATGGCCCCTGTCATCTACTGGGCCTTCCAGGCTTGACCCTTCCCCTTGACTGAAGTTTCCCCTAGGAGCAAACCAGGCCATGACTCTCAGGTTGGATATTAGATAGAGGCCATCCCTAACCTCAAGCTTCACCAGGACACCATAATATCAGGTATTCAACCAGATTATCCAGGTAGGGTGTAGCCAATACAGGGCAGGTTTTAACCCAACCATCACAATGATGAGAAATCCAAGTCTACAGATACAATGTGCATGTCAGAGTTGGTGATGCATATAAAGATGTGTTTAAACCACCTGTTAGGAAACCTTACCTTGGACTTCTAGCCCAACCTTCCACTTAACTTCACCCATGAATCAAGCCCAAACCTGGTTCTAAAAACTTAACCTATGCCAAACGGAACTGTTCAGATATCCTGATCCTGTGATAAAATGGAGTCAGTTAATTGCCCCTACAGCGGTGTTGTGTTTGGCTCCTGGGGACAACATCCAGGAGGGGAAGGCGGGAAATCTTTATAACAAAATATTTGAGGTTCAAAGCTAGCCTTGGGTTAGCCTTCAGGGCAAAATTAAGGGCACATACCTTAATTTCCTGGAAAACAAGATGTAAAAGTCCTTTTGGCAGAAAGGACAGGAAAAAGCTTGAAGATTATTAAAGCCAACGCAAATATGGATAAACTTGTCTTTATTAGGAAAAATGATTCTACTTAAATAGTAGACAAGGGACGGTGATCACTCATTAGGTAGACAGAGTGGCAGAAGGGATCATGTTGGGATGAGGTCATACCAGGATCAGTCACAGACAGGTATGATAATCCAGAATGGGTGGATATTGAACCAGACCCATTTACAGAAGGCAAGGAATATCCAAAATTGAAAGCAAACCCAGCCAAATCTTTGCAGCTATCAATATTTGAAGACCATATCAAAATAGCATTAATTGCGCAATTTACGACATATCCCCCCTCAATATTGGAAACAGGGAGTTGATATTTGCAGAGAAATTTGGAGTTAATACAGGTAAAAGGACGTCCAGAAGACAGTAGTTTCACAGTATACTCAACACTCTTTTTAAAGGTGACCTCACAAGGCCCAACCCAAAGGGAATCCAGCTTATGAGCTCTACCACCTGTACAATTCTGGTAGTAGATGACTAGATTGCCTGTCTGATACTCAGGGAGGGGGCTCTAGCAGCATTGGACGGGGAGAGCTCCAGAGCCTTGACCTTGTAAGCAGTGGAATACGCTGCCGCTTGGATGTTGATGATACAATTGGTTAAGTCCTTAACATGGGCCTCAGGATTTGCAGACACATCAACTTCAATCAAGGGGGGTCCCAGGATTGAGGGGGTGGCGGCTTCACGCTCATACAGCATGGAAAAAGGGGACTGTCCAGTCACTTGGTGTCTACTGAGGCAGTAAGCAAAGAGGGCAGCAGGGAGGAACATATCCCAATTGGCAGCGTCTAAAAGTGTGAGCTTCCTCATTATGAACACAAGAGTGGAGTTTGCTCATTTGACAGTCCCATTAGTTGAGGGATTATATGGCGCAGAGAACAATTGTTGACTCCCCATAGCTTTTACAATAGAAGTGATGAGGCAAGCATTGAAGTTGATACCATTGTCAGACAGCAGGACTTGAGGGCAGCCATGTTGGTAGAAGATGTCCTGTAGCAAGAAAGTAGCTGTGGTCTTGGTAGTTATATCTTTTGTTGCTCTGGCTTTGCTCATTTGCTAAAATGGTCCACAGCAACTAAGATAAACCAACATCCTGACCTAGACCAAGGGAAAGGCCCAAAAGCATCAATACTCACGTGTGGAAGGCATGCTTTGGAGGGATGAGCTTGCACTGGTGTTGGGACAGGCAAGGGCGTTGGAGCTGACAGGAATGATAGGAGGCGAGGACATCAGGAATCAGGATGTGCATGTTTTCCCAATAGAAGTTTTTGCACAACCATTCATGAGTCTTTGCTATGCCTCCATGTCCAGTGTCAATGTGAGCTTGGAGGATAATGGCTATCCTCATGCTAGGGCAGACATAGGGTAGGTAGGCATTGTTAACCTTTTTGAAGAGCTGTCTATCACAAATTAGAGTGTCCTTGGATAGGGTCTTTAACGCCAAGCAAATGTCTTCTGGCTCAGTGGTCCAAGAGTCAGGATACCCTATTAATTTGTATAGGCAATCAGTGTCAGTGGGATGGATAGCTAGAATTGGCATCCTTGACAGGCCATCAGCGTTCTGATGTTGGGCCCCAGGACAGTGTATCACAGTGAAATCATACCCTTGTAAACGCAGAGCCCAACAAGCTAATTGACCTTCAGGCTCCTTTAGCTGTTGCAGCCATTTGAGGGAGGAGTGATCTGTGACCACCGTGAAGTGGGTCCCATAAATTTAGTGCTAAAACTGTTTCACTGCATGCAGCACCACCAAACATTCCTTCTCAGTGACGCTGTAGTTCTTCTTGTGCTTATTGAGGACCCTCAAAGAGTAGGCTACAGGTCAATCCACGCCTATATTGTCAAGTTGGGCAAGGATGGCACCCACAGCTACTCCACTAGCGTCAGTATACAAGATAAACTCTTTATAATAATCAGGATAGACTAGGATAGGAGCCTCTTTGAGCTTGGCCTTCAACACTTCAAATGCTTGTTGTTGGCTTTCAGTCCATTCAAAGGGGATGTTTCAAAGCAACTGGACGAGGGGTTCACTCAATTCAGCAAAATCAGGTATGAACTGTTGGTAGTAGCCCATCATACCAAGGAATACTTGAACCTCTCAAAGATTTGTGGGAGGCAGCATCTTTTCAATGGCCTCCACCTTGTTATTAATGGGGAGGATTCCAGTTTGAGTGACCTCATGACCTAAGAATTCAAGACGTTCCTTGAAGAAGAAGCACTTGGATGGTTTGAGTTTCAAGCCAGCTTTGCGAATCTTGATGGAGACAGCCTTGAGGTGTTATAAGTGATTGGTAAAGTTAGCGCTGAATACGGTGATGTCATCAAGGTACACGAGGATGCAAGAGAGCTTTAGGTCTTGTAGGATGGAGTCCATAGCCCGTTGAAATGTATCAGGGGCATTGCAGAGTCCCTGGGGTATACAAGTGGGTTCAAAAAGGCCTTTTGAGGTGATAAGCATGGCCTTCTCTCAATCTTCAGGGGATAAGTCAACCTGCCAGTACCCAGAGGCGAGATCCATGGCTGAGAAAAACTTGGAACCACCCAGCTGTCTGAGAGCATCATCAATTCTGGGTAGGGGGTACGAGTCTTTCTTAGCGAGGGAGTTCAGGCATCAATAGTCCATTACAATGCAATGTCTGCTGTTCTTCTTCTTGGGAATCAGTAACAGGGAAGCCCAAGGACTTTGGGAAGGAGCCAGTAGCCCAGCGTCCAGAAGTTGTTTGAGTTCTTTAGACACTTGAGCATCCTCTACCTTACTATGGCGGTATGGTTTGGTACAAAAAGGGGGTGCATCCCCAGTATCAATCTTATGGATGACTCCTTTATCCAGGTCATAGTCTGTAGGTCCTGAGGCAAAGATGTTGCTAAACTGATTGAGCAGATCCAAAAAGTCTTTTTGTTGAACAGGAGACAGCTGGGAAGAATTGGCAGCGGTGAACAAGGAGAGAACTTGAGGATTGTCTTCAGGTAGATTGAAATCACTAAAAGTCCCAAAGGGGTAGAGGGAGGCCACTTGTTCTGCTCCCAGTATACAACCATGCCCTACAATCTGGCCTCGGGTCACCTGCATGGGCAGGGCCGTCAGGTTGGCAAGCAGTAATTGTACAGGCTCTTTGTGGGTTTGATCTAGAGTCCCAGGACACAGGTGGGGCTCTTTACGGCTTAGGAATTCAGGTGAGTAGAGTTCCAAGAACAACTTTTCAGGCAGCTCATAGGAAATCTGGGAATCAATCACCACTTGAGAGCCCAGGGGGATGGTGCTAGCTGCTGGTGCTAGCAGAGGTACCCCTTCTTCCATGGGGCAGGAAGGAGGAGGGGTGCGCATGTTGGAGGAGTGAGTCCTATACTTGAGAGATAAAATACCTGTAGGGTATTCAAGTACAAAAGTTTTAAGACGTTTTCCTGGGAAACGTGGAGGTTCCTCAAAAATCAAAGGAACCTCATATCCTAAGAGCAAAAGGTATCCATCTTGTAAGTTTACAATCCCATTATATTCTTGGAGGAATTGAGTACCAACCAAGAGGTCAAGGCTTTTGTTCTCAAGGACTACAGCAGAAGACACAATGAGGAGTTTCCCAAACCTCATGGGTAGAGCGGAGTAGGCACCAATGGCCCATGTTTGTGCCATGCCAGCTGTTCCATACAACTGAGTGTAGTTGAGGTCAGGGGCCAACTTAAGTTTCTTCATCAGTTTTGAAGACACTATGTTGACTGGTGAACCTGTGTCCAATATGGCTTTGATCTTAACCTTTTGGATTGATACTTCCACATGAGTTGTATCTTTCCAAAAGGGGGGTAAGACTGCCAACACATCTTGCGCAGCCTCTAGCTCTTTTTCCTGTTTAGCTAGCATGCACCGTAACGCAGGAATCTCCTTATATACAGTCTGTAGCAGGAGAGATACAGTCACATTTTGAAAGAGAGCTTTGGCTAGCTTGGCTGTTTCCTTGGAAGAATCAACCAAGATGGGAGGTTAATGGGCTTGAGCTAGGTAAGGGTAAGCCACCATGGATTTAGTTTCACTTGCAGGTACTTGGGAAGTGGTGGTGGTCTTCCCAGAGCAAATTTTGTATGGTACAGAGACAGTTTCCAGAACAGCCAGAACAGAATAGCCATAACTATCAGAATCTTCAGGCTCTGAATCACTGGGGAGATTGTGAAATAGATGAAGGATAGTTGGGCCAGAGAAAGAGGGAGCTTTCTCATCAGATGGAGGATCAGGAGGAGACGGGGGGATTGGTCAACAGAGAGCGTCTCCATTTCTAAGCTGACCTCTCTTTTCCCGCCTGTTCCTTGGAATCACAACCTTCCACTTGAGGGTTAGTGCAAGTACGTAAGTGCTGCCTGATTTGGCCACAGTTATGGAAACCTTGCCTCTTAGCCTGTCCACCAGCACCCAGGGTCATTATGCGCGGCGTACAAGAGGTAGTCCCAGCATTGCTGGCTTTATTTTCACATACCACTGTACCTCAATGGGTCAAATGCATGTCTTGTAAGAGAGTCTTAATACTCTTCATAGAAGTGAGCAAAGCCTTGTGTGCTTTAAAGTGTAGGCATAAAAGCTGGTTCACCTTCAAAGCATTTGAGCAAGCCGTGTAGGCTTCCTGGGGAGTTAACTGTTGACTGGTGATTAACTGTTGGCCTTCAATGTAGAAACAATCTGCAAACTCAGCCAGGGTTTCCTTGGGCTTGAAAGTGATGTGCATAAATGCATCCTTCTTGACCTCCAAGCTGAGATCTCCTCCAAACTCCTCAATAAGGAGGCGCTTCATGTCCTCCCAAGTGACAATGGAGGGGAGCTTGGGGACTACCACTTCTTGGCAAGTGGGATGAAGACAGGTGAGGATGTGTTCCTTTTTGAGCTTGTCAGTAGCCCTACATATTGCAGTTTTGTAAATGATTAGAAAGGCGGCAATAGTAGACGTTTTTGGATCAAATATCTGCTTGAAGGTTGGTTTGTAGTTTGGGTCAATGAACAAAGACAAGGACTGATAGTTTTCACCAGGGTTGAGGACGTTAATATGAGGGTTGCCTTCAAACTTGGATTCAGCAGCAAGTTGTCTAGCCCAGAGGAGTCAAAGGCTTTCCTCTAGAGTGTCTAAGGTAGATCTGTTCTTCCCACTAATATCCCTAGCAGTGGCGGCAGCAGTCCCAAATTTGTCAATTTTGATTTGTTGTACTGCCAAGGTGCCAGCAATCCCATAGACACAAGTAGCCAGAGAAGTGGCCTGAGCAACCAAGGGGACAACTTGTTCATTTAGGGTCTTGGTAAAGCAGGAGAGATTTTTTACCTCTCTTTCCAATGAGCCTTGCCTATCAGCTACATCATTTGTCACTTCTGCAAGTTGATCTAGTGCACCGCACAGTTACCCGGGGTTGACCTTCCAGACCAGGGCAACAACCATGATTGTCATGAGTGGGAGTATTAACGGCTTCACCTTCATCTTCACCTTCATCTTCATCTTCAGAAGAAGAATCCTCAGAATTAGAGAGGCGCTGTCTTAAGTACACAATTTCACCTTGTAAGTTAGCCACCTGATCAGTGAGGGAGGCAATACAAGAGTCAGGCATTGATTTGACTGAAGGGGGGTTCTGAACAGAAGCTTGACATTTATTGGTAGCCTGAGTTTGGCAATTGCCTCCCATACCTTGGCTTCAAAGTCAGATGGGACCTCAACAGGAGGACAGGAGGAGTCACCTCAATAGACGCTACCCTGTCATCCACATAATTTTGCACCTGGTATAGAGTGTTGCCTAGTGCAGCCTTATCCAGACCATATTGATGCTGCAGATGACAGCCCCAAGTATCAACATGAGCTCCTATAAATTTGAGCTGCTAGTTGACATGCTCCCTGAATTGATTAAGCTCACTAACCAGAGTCTCAAAATCCTGGTGATGGTTTAGCAGAAGAGCCTCAATTTGCTCACGCCATGCTGCCTGATGTTCATCCAATTTGCATAGTTGGTCCTTTATGTATCCAGGGAGCAAGAACAAAGGGAGTTCAGGGAGGCAGTTAATTACTTCTGTAACGCCAGTGAGTTGCACTGGTTGTTGGAAATACACACAAAGAGACTGTGGTACCATTCTTGATAGGCCATATTTTGAGCATGGTTAGTTGAGACGGCGGTAGCTACAGCATTTAATAGTTGATTCTGGGATCCTAAGACAAGTTGGTGGTGAACTAGGGCAGGTTGGATGAACTGGTTGACCAACACGCCAATTGTAACAATGGATTCCATCAACACAGGGGGGAGACCAAAGTCCAAAAGGAAGGTGTACAGGTCTTCAGAAGCATACCCAGGATGGAGGCCAGGGATAGTGTGCATTGCCACAGTGCCAGAATGGAGAAGGGAGCGGGCAGCAGCACAAGCTTGCTTGTAATTGAGAGAGAAAGCTGGAAGGGGGGCCCACGCGGGCCCAGGAGACATAACCAATACCATAGGATTTGAGGGGGCATTGGTGATGTCTTCTTTTAGAGGAGGACTAGAAACTTTAGGTTGATTGGGTACTTCAGAAACAAAGGGAGAAGGACCAGAGAATGCGCGTGGGAACAGGGTAACCAAGGGGCTTGCAGACCCTGTAGTGAGCACCATTTTGTCATGTTTGGCTCCTGGGGACAACATCCAGGAGGACATAGTGGGAAATCTTTATAAAAAAAGATTTGAGGTTCAAAGCTAGCCTTTGGTTAGCCTTCAGGGCAAAATTAAGGGCATATACCTTAATTTCCTGGAATACAAGATGTGAAAGTCCTTTTGGCAGAAAGGACAGGAAAAAGTTTGAAGATTATTAAAGCCAACGTAAATGTGGATAAACTTGTCTTTATTAAGAGAAATGATTCTACTTTAAATAGTAGACAAGGGATGGTGATCACTCATTAGGAAGACAGAGTGGCTGAGGGGGTCAAATTGGGATGAGGTCATACCAGAATCAATCACAGACAGGTACAATAATCCATAATAGGTGGATATTGAACCAAACCCATTTACAGAAGGTAAGGAATATCCAAAATTGAAAGCAAACCCAGACAAATCTTCACAGCTATCAATATTCAAAGGCCATATCAAAATAGCATTAATTACGCAATTTACAACAAGCAGGCAAAGCTTGAAACCCAACCCACCAAGGATAGTGATTTTCCAGGGGGAATCTTATTTTATGCTGAAAACCTATATACCCATAACAAACTCAAAGTAAAGATTAAACATTTTTCATGAAAGTTTATTTAGTAGTAAAGGAAATTAACCCAGCCTTGGCTTCAATTGCCATTACAATGCTTTTGATTTTAGCAGGGGTTTCTCTTTAGAGAAACTGATCAACCCTAATTTGATCACCCTTTTCAGTTTGACTTGATTATCATAATCATATCTAAGAAGAAGGCTTGTCTTTGGGGGTAAATCTGATCCTCACTTGCCTGGAAGGTCTTGATCTTTCAAACCACCACACTAAGCTTAGGCTTCTTCACCTCAAACAAGTAGGCAGATCAATTCTGCCACCCTGAAGTGAAGATAGGGTCTTTATTACCTCACCCTTAACCTGATTAAACCCATTCCACTTGAGTCATTCCCTCTCTTGCAGATCCTGATCTATCATGAAAGATGCTCAGCTGCTGGATCTCAGAGTATTTCACAAAAGGGGTAAAGTCTTCACGGTTATCTACAATAAACTTGCCCTTGAAGCGCAAATCATCTAAATTGCATATCTTCTCTTATTCAACCATGTCTAAGGCCAAAAAACAACCAAAGGCCTCTTGCCCACCTTGGCGCCATCCTTAAATAACAACTTGTTGAGCCCTGGTTTCCTCACAAGATTACTGCCTCAATTCCAGTGGCCGTGAACAAAGAACCTTTGAGGGCTGCCCTGAAATAGTTTAACAAGAGTGTTAGCCCGGGCACATCAAATCCCACCAGTCAGTTTGGATCACATGGCACAGTTCTGATACCTTCTCCAATGCAGTTGGTGGCTCCTGGATGGCTGCATGATTTACCTTCCTCCTCCTCTTATAGCCACTTTCCCTTTAGATCTTTGTTGAAGGTAGACAAGATGGGGTCCAGCTTTCCCTTGAGGGTACTCAAGCCATGAGTATAAGCTACCTCCTTTTATTTTTAGCAGGGTGAGATAGATGTTATTGGCATCCACCACCTCATTACAGTCTGGATCTAATAAGCTATCTCTGAGTGGGATGAGAATCTCCTCTCAGCAGACCAGGTGCCAGATCCAAGCAGGTGCTTAGGACTCATTAATGACAAAGCATAAGAGATTACTGTTTGCCCCTTGGCTGCCATCATTTAATAGGAGGGGATTGCCAGCAATACTGTACTTTGGCTTTCTGTTAGTGCACACTCATTGATGCCTCTGACGTTGCCATTGAGATGGGCATCTGCTGTGCATTGGATAGCAATGTGAAGCTTTAGCTTGGTTTTTTTACCAGATCCTTTGACCTTAACTCCCTTGGGATGAAGAAGGGCATGCATGCCCAGCAAACGTGAGGTATGTCTCCAGTTAAGAGGGAGGAACTGGTGCTGGGGCGCTGGCTGGTATGAAATTCCATCAGAGTGCAAACAGTCATGCTGGACAGTAAGCTCCTTAGCCCTGAAAAAGCCCTGGGTGGGTAACCTGGCAGGATATCCTTGACTATCCCAGTGGTGCTGGTCTATCTACCACCTCCAACCCTTTCCCGTGAAAATGACTTATCTTAAATACCCAGTGTTGCAGCAACATAGATAGCTCCCAAGCCCAAGGGGAAGTTATGGTAATAAAATTACAGCCCAAAGTAAGGATTGATAAAAGAAAGGCCTGCTTAAGGCTGACACCCTATAGAGGTGAGGGATGAACTTATCTCCCAAAATTAGAGAAGGAGGGGCAGAGGGGAAGTGAAGATGCGCCAAAGAAAAGAAATGGTTATGCAGCAACCAGTATATACCAGGAAGTGTTGGATGAAAGCTCCTTACAGCCATGTAATGCTAAGCCCTCAGCCACCACCCTTTTCAGAGGGGCCTTTGAACTAAAAGTTACCCTTGATTGAGGGGGAAATAAACAAGTTTTGTTTACTGATAGGTAGGGGTAAACTGCAAGAGACCAAGTTTCATAGGGAAAGTGAGGAATATAGCTCTACCAAGTGAGGTTAGCTCTCAGGCAGTTAGTGCAGGAAAATATCTTCCCCTCAGGGTAGCAGACTTCAACTGAGGCATTTATGGCATCATTTTTTTAGTAATTTCCGGTAACAAGCAAGCCATACAAGTGCCAGGGAATGGTGATAACCTGTGAGATCAATTGAGTGATCATCTGGGCATAGGTCAGGCGGGTGAATTCAATACCAGAACCCATTTTTTATCAATGATAAATTGGGGCTGTCTATGGATTTCACGGCTAGCACCCTCATTTTTGTTCACAGTCCTTCCTCTCTGTGTGGTATATTTACAACAAGACTGTAACTATTGTGCCATACACCACCCTATTCTTAGACATAGTGAGGAAGGAGCCAGGAGAAATGCCTGGGGCTCTGGATTTCCTATTGCTGTTGAAGGTGTTAGTTGCTCTGGTCAAAATCTCAGACCAGGCCAGACCCTCACTTGAGCTAGTTGATGCACACCCCTCATGGACAGTTTCAGATGTCTTTTCATCATCAGATCTCAATTGAATTTAAAGAGTCTTCCTTGGAGATCAGATAGGGTAAACAAAGGAGAGTGGGGGTATGACTGTCTTTCTAGGGCCCAGGTGATGATATGAGGGTATTGGCAGGTGTCTTTACATTTTAAGGTTGCTTAGAAGGGGTAGCCTTAAACTTAATGGCTATTTTTTGGGAGTGGTCTTTGTCTTGGTGGTCTTGGGTCAGCTTGCTTTGCTTACTTAGGGGGCATCTGAAGTGGAATTTGTAAGAAAATTCATGGGATTTTGGGGGAAGCTTTCAAATGCAGAAAATACTATTTCTTTACTAATCAGGTATAAAAATACTTCTATATATTATTTCAAAAAATTATAAATAGATCAAAGTGTCAAAGTATCAGAGAACTATCACATATAAATGATTTCTTGTTACAAGTAAGAGCATGCAGAGCTTTGTGTTTTTTAGCTGCATCAGCCTTTCTGGAAGGGTTTCTATTATGAAATCTTCTAGATTCTGTGGATAAAAACATAAGGGGCTCATATATATCCATTTCAGTTCAATATACCCATAGTGGAGCCATCCCAAATCAGACAATTCATACACCTTTAATACCACAAAATCTAACTTAAACCCAAGACTAAAAGGTACCAAGCTGTTTTGAGGAAGGCCTTTTGCCATATATGCTGATTTTCATAGAGTTTCCTACATTTTTAATTTAGATGAAATCAGGTAAAAGCTTTAAACATGAAAAGTGGAAACAGCTGATTTTAGATAATGTGTTCTAGACAGTGCCTTAATATCATATGTAAAAACAGGTTATTGCTCAGGAGTCCATTGTGAGCACCACTTCAATTGAATACTTATAAGCCTAGTGGGATTAGAGATGATGTTTCTTGTGATAGCATAAAGACCCCTTTTATTATATATAATCACTCATAAAATAAAACTTGGTATATAAAGCCCTTGATTAAATAAATTAAAGCTAAATAATAAAACAACACATGGAAAGTGTTTTTTTAATGGCTGTGATACAGAGTGAGATTGATATCAAAGTGTAATTAATTGGGATTAGCTTATTATGTAGAGCCTCAAATTATTATCAGACTTTTTCCCCATCTAGTAAAGAAAAGGCTTAAGTACTGCAAAAATTATAGCTATTGATGTATTATAAATTATACAGTAGTTTTAAAAGCTATGGTAGCAATCAAAAATACCTCAGATTTAAATGAAATGATTTCATATTTAAGCAACCCCCAAATCAGGCGAGATTCAGGGATCAAATTCTAATATTTCCAGTGAACAGGCAAATTTTCAAACAATAACAAAATTTCACTAACACATTATAAAAAATTATATCAAACATCATTTGGTGTAGTTTAAACCACAAACAGAATAGACTGGCACATCAAGTGAAATGGATGGATGTTGTTCCAGAATATATTATCATCCAATCAGGAATCATATGAGCCACTAACAGAAGGACTAAAATGAAACAAAATTAGAGAAATCTAGAGGCAAGATTTGACAAACAAAAAACAAATGAAGTTACACAAGAAGTTTAGTATGAGCAGCCTAAAATAAAAATATAACAGTTTAACAGCCAATCAACAGGATTCCAATTTAGAAACAGAGGCATTTTTTCATTTTCATGGCTCCAGATTTGTATGGAATGGTTTTGAGAACCTTCCAAATCTGGACTCAAGATTACAATAAAAATAAGTCATAAAATTTTAAACTTCTACTTTTTGTGATTTTATCCTAGGTTTTATTGTACAATGGTTTTTAACAGCAATATCTTTGACGGCACCAGCAGCCAAGCCAACAGCAGCCAAGCCAGCTTCAATGGAGGCAAAGCTCAGGGCATGGAGGCACCTGTTTATACCCAAGCCTTTGAGGCAGGTAAAAAGGAAGCCAACCTATATCTTACCCCCAACCCATATGGCTTTGACTTTTCAACAGTTACTTAGTGTCTAGCTCTGCCCCCACTCCTGTACCCACCCCTGCACAATATGCCTGCCAACCAACCAATCAGGATGGCAACCTCAATTCAGAAAAATTTCTGCCACCACTCAACCTGCCCCCTACAGCCAATCAGGCTTCAATTCCCCTGGCCCAGCGCCCCAAACACAGAATCATTACTGATCAGATTCTTCAGGCAATTGTGGTGCTGAACTTGCAGGTTCTGTCCTAGGAACAGATTGCTAGTCAATTGCAATTCATCCAAGCCACAATAATGCGGGAATTCAACAGCCTGATGAACAGGGGGAACCTGATTGGGACAGCCAAGAAGCCTAAAAAGGCCCCCAAGTCCCAAATCAACATGACATACCCAATAATGTTTGACCTCCTTCAGCAGGACCCCAAGCTTCCCTTGACCCAGGTCCAGAAGCAACTTTTACACCATGCCATATGGGTTTCTGAGCGCATGGTGCAGCTCTGGATGCATGGAAAGGTGGCTTCAATACAGATTCTTACCAATATTTCCAGCAACTAATGGGATGGCGCTGAGGATTCCCTGTATGATCCTGCCATTGAATCCACCCTGGTCCAATGCTTGACTAGTCTAACAGATGATATCATCTTCATCTCCTACTACAAGATTTCAATAGCTTTTGATAATTTTGGCAAGCAAGGAAGAGCTGCCACCCAAAAAGAGGAAGAAGGTCAAGAAGGGGACTTCATTGGTGCGTTTCTGGCTGTTTCCTCCAAGGGTTCTGTCTATTATCAGACAAATCCAGATTTCACCAATGGCTACAAGTACAGCCACATCCTTGGTGGATTACTTGACTCCTGGGATAGCTCAAATTCCCTTCACTGGGTTTTCTTGAGCACCAGATGGAGAGTGGCTCCACCGCCCTTGAGGCCATCCAGGGACGTGGGCACCAGGCTTCATTCTACCCTGTTGGTCATGCAGACATCCATCTGGGTGATGTTGTGTTCTTCAACATTAGAGAAATAGTACAGGAGCGCCGCCCTCAGGCTTTTAATGATCTTTATCTTGGGTCCTTGACCACAAGTCTCTCTTTGGTTGTCAGATGGTGGCAGACTTGTTTGCCTAAATTGTCTTCCATGTGAATATGGGCAACCAATCACAGAAGGACAAGCGCCTCCCACCCTGTACCACTGCCACCTACCAGGCAATCACGGCAATGATCAATTAGGAGTACCATGAGCAGTATATGGCGGCCATCACGCAAAATCCTCTTGCCTCAATCCCTGCCACAACTACCCCCCCAACTTCCAGCCCTACCCACCCAATCACAGACCCCCCAGGAAAGCACTGACTCTACACCTTCCTTCCCACACTATTCTGCCTCTTAGGCATCACTCTTCCCTGCCCCAATAAACCCCCTGTTGCCAAACATTTTCTATTTATATTATCTTTATTCTGAATTTTAATTGTTCATTTTCTCTTTGTTTATAGTTAGTTTTATTCTTTATGTTCAGTTTATTTCTATAAAATTATATATTTACTATACCATGTATCTAGATCCAGAACACAGCTATTTTTAGCACTTTAAACAGCCCCTTGTGAAAATGTTAACAACAATTTGGTGACCAGCTAAATTTGAATTAGAAAATTATAGGTTAATTGTGTTGATATAAAGTTGTTGCTGATCCAAATTCAAAACCTTAATGATAAACTTTAAGCTAATCAGGAGCCGCATGATAAAGTGATTGTTGTAACATAAAGAGCTATTCAATAATTCTTTATGTTACAACAATCACTTTATCATGCGGCTCCTGATTAGCTTAAAGTTTATCATTAAGGTTTTGAATTTGGATCAGTAACAACTTTATCTAAGCACAATTAACCTATAATTTTCTAATTCAAATTTAGTTGATCACCAAATTTTTGTTAACATTTTCACAAGAGGCTGTGTAAAGTGGCAAAAATAATATGGCAATTAAGGAAACAATGCCAACACAAAGCAACCAATGCATATTGAGATAAGCGTAAAACATGTACACATTGGGTAAAAAGATGAGATATTGTAGTAAATGAGAAAACAAACAGGGGTAAACAAATAAGCAATAATATCAGATTAACACAGAGCTTATTGGGGTGAAAGCTATAAAAACATATGCAAAAGTTAGTAAAAAATTAAATGAGAGAATTGAAGAAATTATTGAAGGACCTTGATCATGCAATTCTAAAGATCAAGGAGATTGATCACAAAGTTAAGGTCAAAGTCAAGTTGGCTGTATTAAAAGGCAACAAAATCAACAAGGTGTCAGTGAAGGCACTCACAATCAAGATGCCTGACATCCCTGAGAAGACCATTGAGTGTCTTCCTAATGTGCAGAAAACAGTTATAGATGGCTTACAATTCAAGATGTCTTCCCTCTCTGTGCTATCCACCTGGGTCAATGACCCTATGTCAGGAACCAATTCCTGACATCATTAATTATCCTTAAGGGATTTTTAAAATTATTCTCAATATTGGTTTGGATTTCCTGAGACATGTTCACAATTACCCATCCACCCAATTCTCTCTTGATTGTTTCACTTCTTGGGTATGGCAAAACTTCACATTTCTTGACCCAGATTATAACTACAAAAATTTCATGCTTGTGATCAACTTTGAGCTCCACCTGTAGCCCCTGATAAGTAACAGAGGTGTTTGAGATCTCCTAATATTGAACCCTATGGTTGGATAAGTGAATCATGACCTTTCTTTATTATTGTTTGTTTAATAAAACCTTTATCCTGTTCATAATTCCCATATTTACTGCTTGCTACAATAGTTTGAAATAGGAAACCTAGCTAGTGCCTAGAATGCTTACTACTAATATTGGTGGTGGCTTGGGTGTATTAGCTTTGCTACTATGTATGACTCTCTTCTTGATCTTCTACAGCACCAACTTGGTCCTCTTGACTATGATTCCTGCTATGAAGAATGTGAGCGCTACTGCTGGGTTGATAAAAATGGCCACCTTGCCTATAAATCAATATGGAATACTGGATGGAGTACAGAGACCTTATTCTGGTGAAGTGGGTCCCTGACACCCTGAGATATATGAATTTCTCAAACCTGCCAAGTGTGCCAGAACAGAGGATACCAAATTGCCTGTGCAACTGGTTGCACCAAAGATGACTAAGCCTACAGAAGCTGCTGGAAAGGAGGTCACCAAAGAAGGTACCTAAAAATAAAAAATAATAATAATTCTTAAATTATTGTCATTTTTTTAGAAATAATTGATGGCATAATACACCAGGTCCTGGTCCCCTTTGTCCCCATCAATCTCTATGCCAACTACACCAATTGTGTGGCAAGACAGCTGACATTATCTCCTCCTGTTGTGCGTGAGCTTGAGGACAGAATAAATGGTTCCTTCCTAATGTTGCAACCAAGTTTCCAGACTTTCCCGCTAACATATCTTACAATACACAGGGGGCGCTCAATGAGTAACCCCTTTACATGTCTAACAACATGAACCAATCTGATGGCAATGTTGAATGGCGGGCACTTCCTCCTAATTAGGAGCGCTACCAATTTGACCTGCTGATCCCCGCACAAGTTATTCCTTGGCTTTGGACCTTACATGGAACACGCCACCATGCCACCCCCTTGTGGCCTTGTGGCTTTCCCCATATGATATATTAATTGCAATATTCTACAATAAACAATACCTTATTCTATTCACTCTTGTCCTTTTTATTGGACTGTTGTCTTCCCCAACTCAAATCTGAATTCTCATTGGTTCAGTTGCAACAGTGGTAGCAGAAGTAGGTTCATGACCTACCTGAAACAAAATTCCCCCTAAGAAAGGACAGAGTACGGGCCGTATGGCTACTCCCCATCAAGAAACTTTCCTACCAATCCCCAAGGGGGACATCCCCAACAGGTATGTTATTTACCAAGACCAGCTAGTCCTTACAGGTGTGTATAATTGGTTCTGCCTTGGGCAGCGTTACGCCAGCGTCACCCCTCCCTAGTCAGATCTTTCACAATGTATGCTCAATCTCCAGCTGGAATCCTTTGCGGGTGGAGTTGAAGGAGCTAACATTTTCAGTTGGCTGCAATCCACCAAGACCTGCCTTTGTATCTGCCAGGTTTCCAAGCCCATGTGGGTTGCCACTGTGTCAGGGTGCCTCACGGGGCCTGCCGCTGTATGGTTTACCAATTGGGCCAATCAGGAAGTCAAAGTCACCTGAATGGCATTCCAGGATGCCGCGAGATACTGCTACAGCAAAACCTTCTTGCCTATTGTGGTGGGAACTCCCCTTTTAGTAATCAAACAGACAGGATCTGTTCCTGAGTACCTTGCCACCTCCCCCAAAGCCGTAACCAACAGAAATGCAATGCTACTCATTCCTCATCATCAATGGGTTAAAGCCCCATATCTGCAAGTGGGTCCCCATAGGTTGTTGCACCTCCATCAATGACTGTTACAAGGCCATTGTGGAGGCCAACAATCAGGCTTCAATGGGCTTCTGCCGTACTAGTGACACTCCACCTCAACCTTGTACAACACCCAGTAGTGGCCACAACCAAGTAGGCTGCCAACAGTCCTGTCAGCAGGATAATAGGACTAAGCGCTCCCACAAGGGGGAGCTCTAGCTAGCCCAAATTGAGGACCCGGGAAAAGCCTGGGGGTTGTAGCTACAAGAGGTTCTACAACCCCACTTGACCCGCACTCTCAATTCCTCCTTGCAAAAAACCCCTGCAACTACAGTGTACACAAGGTCAAAACCCTTGACGTCTTCCAGGTCCATAGTGATGACCCTGTACTTCAAGCAAGCCACTCTTCAAATAAAGTCAGCCGCTTAGCCTATCCCTTCCGTTTTTATGGGAATACCCATAAACTATTGGTAGATACTGGGGCCAACCACACTATGGCAGACCAGGTGTTTGCTGACTCCCAACAATTGGACCATGTGCCTAGCAGGTTCAAGGCAGTACAAGTAACTGACTCCCGTAGAGTTGCAACTACCCATGAGGCAGTACCCTTCTCTGTGAGAATGGGGAACATCCAGGTTAAGCTCTCTGGGCTAATCATGGCAGGGCTCAGCCATGACGTAATTGCAGGCCTCAACTGGCTTTGGCACAACTGTTCCTACATTAACTGGGATACCTCTGTCATCACCCTCAATATAAATGGGTGGGATTCCAGATCTACCCTGTAGAATTGAGCAAGCTACTCCACAATACTATGTTTGTTAGAATAACAGAGACAGACTCATACAACTTCAAGGGGGGAACTAGACTTCAACCAATGTTCAGTTGAAGTTATCCATGCAGAACCACCTGCGGCCCTTCCCTTGACCACTTCACCCCCACCAGCGCTTGCTGCATTCCTTGAGAAGTACAAGGACGTCTTCAACAAAACACTGGATAAACTACCTCCCCCTCAAGAGATCCAGCACGCTGTACAACTCCAAGGGTTGCTACCTAAGGCATGTCACTTGTATTGTCTTACGCCTAAAGAAGATGAGACCCTCCGCCAGCACCTTGTGGACGCACTTTACAAGGGCTTTATTCACCCCTTGCTCTATCCATATGGGGAAGCTGTCTTCTTTGTAGCCAAGAATGACAGGTTCCTTTGCCTGGTCACAGACTATTGCGCCTAAATGAGGTGACTGTTAAGAATAATTACCCCCTGCCATTGATTGACAACCTGTTTGACACACTTGCAGGTGTGAAGGTCTTTAGCAAGATTGATCTTACCGCAGGGTACAACCAGTCCGCATTGCACCAGGGGATGAGGCAAAAACTGCCTTCTGCACACGCTACAGGTTGTTTGAGTGTCAAGTCATGAACTTCAGAATGACCAACGCTCCTTCCACCTTTGCCATGTTGATGAACAAAGCATTTGAGGAACTGATTGGAAAATGTTTGGTTGTGTACCTTGACAACATTATTGTCTTCAGTCAAGATCAAACCACGCACCTCCAACACCTCTGTGCTGTCCTCAACACCCTTTGGAAAAGTCAGCTAAAAGCTAAACCCTCCAAATGTGAGTTCCTCAAGTTTGAGTTGTTGTTCTTTGGTCACACCATCTCTGACCAAGGGATAAAGCCTGACCCTGCCAAAATCAAGGCAATCACTAGCATGCTGCCTCCCACTGATGTGGGCCAGGTGTGTACCTTCTTAGACATGATTTCCTATGTGCAAAAGTTCATTCCCAATTGCGGGGAACTAATTGCACCTCTCACCAAACTCTTAAACACTAAGCAGCGCTTCCACTGGACCCCTGCCAGAGATCAAGTCTTTGAGACGTTGAAGCAAAGACTTACAACAGCACCTGTACTGCAGTTCCCCAACCAAAACCGCCAGTACAAACTCAAGACTGACGCCTCTGACAGAGCCATTGGGGGCGTGCTAAGGGTAAAAACTGACAATGGTGCCTTCCTCCCCGTGGCATATGAGTCCAGGAAGCTTACCAACTTGGAACAATGTTACCCCATTCATGATAAAGAATTAGTGGCAATTGTGCACTGCATCAAGAAGTGGCACTGTTACCTGGAAGGGGCCACCTTTCCACCCTGTGTCCTGACAGACCACAAGTTGCTCCAGTACTTCAACACAGTCCCACTTGACACGCTGCCAAGCAGGCTGGGTAGAGCCCCTATCCCCCTATCAGCTGTGCATTGAGTACAAGCCTGGGAAGGAACTTGTCACAGCTGACGCCCTCTCACGCCTCTACATAGCATCTATCACCAGGAATGACAGCTTGGACCCAGATTGGCCAATGTTGTACCTCTGCCCTGAAGCAACTTGTTACAAAGGCCTTAACTCAGTAACCATCTCCAAGCTGAAGGACAACAAAAGTCATTTCACCACCAATGCTGGCAACATCTGCCGCCAGGTAGAGACAGGTGAGAAGACACCTTACATCCCCACTACACAACAAGGTGACACCATACTGCACTACCACCAAACCCTGGGTCACATCAGAGGATGTAACCCCTTCAAGATCATGAAACAGAAGGTTTGGTGGCCGCATATGCGTCAAGACATCTTGGATCTCCTCAAAACATGTGTGCTGTGCAAAAAAAATACGTCTAAACCTGCACCCCCAAAGTCTGTCCTGCCCATCAAAGCAATGGAACCCTTTGAACAGTGGGCCCTTGACATTGTGGGACCCCTCCCTGAAGACAGACTGGGAAAAAAATACATCATAACTGCCATTGACTACTTCACCCGTTGGCCAGTGGCCTGGGCAACAGCTAACCACACTGCCACCACCATCACCATCACCATCACCTTCTTCATTGGCAAGGAAATTGCAGCCTGCTTTGGGCGGCCCAAACACCTCATCACAAATGGTGGCCCCAAACTTGTTGGGCATGTCATGAAGGCATACTGCGCCAAGAATGCACTCCAACAGATAGTAACAACCCCATACCATCCATAATTCAATGGACGCGTAGAACAATATGACTCCTTGGTCCAGCTGATTGCCAAGCTCTCATAGGAATACCCCAATACCACATGGAATGAACACCTGCCCACTGCTCTACCTATCTTGTGAGCAAGAATCAACAGAGGCACCGGGTTCAGCCCCAGCGCCCTGGCCTTTGGAACACCCAACAGTTTGACGGGAGTTGAACAAGGGAAGTTACAGTCTACAGTTCCCAGGAAACCTCCCCTGTTGACAACTCCATCCCTGAACTAATGGTGTGCCAAGGCCCAAGAGATTAAATACAAAAAAATTGAAGGAGGGACAAAGCACCTTGAGGCAAGATATACTGTAGGTGACCCCATCTACACCCTCAACCCCAATTCAGCCAAATTAGAACCCAACCACCTAGGGCCCTTCAAGATAGCTGTGGTCTATGATAATCACACCTATCAACTCAAAGATGCCCAAGGGAATACCAAGAAGCTCCACCATGATTGCTTGCGCCCCTGCCGTGCCATCCCCACATAAAGGTTATTTGTGCAGAACTTCCCAGATCTTCTGCAGACTCTGATCCTGGTGTCTGACAACAAACAGGGGGCAAGGGGGATGTTGCAACCAAATTTCCAGACTTGCCCACTAATGTATCTTATGATACACAGGGGGCGCTTGATGAGTCACCCCTTGACGTGTCTAACAACATGAACCAATCTGATGGCAATGTTGAATGGCAGACACATCCTCCTAATTGGAGTGCTACCAATTTGACCTGCTGATCCCCACACAAGTTATTCCTTGGCTTTGGACCTTACATGGAACACGCCACCATGCCACCCCCTTGTGGCCTTGTGGCTTTCCCCATATGGTATATTAATTGCAATATTCTACAATAAACAATACCTTATTCTATTCATTCTTGTCCTTTCTATTGGACTGTTGTCTTCCCCAACTCAAATACTTAATCCTCATTGGTTCAGTTGCAACACTAATGTTACAGGACGCACTCCTGGGGCTAACACATGATGAAGGGGCATCTGAGTGCGCAGTTAGTGCCTACAAGGATGCCCAATTGATCCCTCTTGATCCAGTTGCCCTCAGTGGAGTTTACTATTAACTTTCATTGAGCTTGTTTGGGACATCATTGAGATGCTATCATTCAAGAATATACCAGATATGGGCTGGCCCATGTGACTTCTTTCTTCTGCTTTCAGCTTTCTCGTGGAGCATACTCTCTCTAACCTGCTAGAGAACTTTGGGTGTGTGGTGAGTAAATTGGCTGTTGCCAATGCAACAGCTGTAAAGAAGACCAAAATCCTCCTGGCTGACTTTGGGCTGGCCTGAAGTACTGATGAGACAGGGCTCCCTCAGGCTATGGAGCTTATCTTTTCAAAGACAAAGCACAAGAAGAATATTAGTGCTGTGTTCAATAAACTCTATGAGTTTATAGAAGCCTTTGCTGGAAAAAGGCTTCATCTTGTGGTTTACCTGGGGTTCCTCTTTTACTTTGGGATGGGCGCCAACGTAGAGGACCTGAAAGGAGTCTTTTTTGGGATTGACAAGACCAGGCTAACCCTGGAAGTGAAGAAGGTCTCCCAGGATACAACTTGGTCATCCATGTGATCCAGGATGCCCTAGTCCTGGCTGGAATTTACGGGTCTGTAGCCCCGTCTGACAAGCTGCTGCTTCACTCCCATCTGACAATCCTGCCTTTTACCAGCATATGGGAGTACTTTAATCAAGGTGTATCTACCGCTTACAGTGTGGCAGTGGAGGTTTTGCACCACCTCCCTTGCTGGGGGAGTACATACCACCAAACCCATTATTGTTGCCACTAATAAAATCTCTTTCCCTCAAATATAATTCCACACTTTTATTTTTAAATTTTTATATTAATTATTTTTTAAATCCTATTTTAGCAAACCCTTTTTACAAAAAATTCCTAGAGAAGATCTTGATAAAACATAATAATATCTGTTTATAAATTTCACATATAACATGAGTGCTTTTATCTTTTTAGCTTTTTTATATATATTTGACAAAAAGTGAAACTTCTATATAATTATCATGCTGTGATATTACATATTTGAGATAGCTATCACAGAATATAATAGATATAATTAATTTACAATATAAAAATTAAATCTTTGTGTCAATGGTGCCGCTGTATGGAATTGCAGGCTTTGAGTCATCTAAAACTTAAAATAATAATAAATTCAAAAATAATCAAAGAATTTAAAAAACATTTGAAATAGACAAGCCATTTAGTTGATTGGCTCCTTGGCAAGGCACGCAGGGAGAAATGAATCAGTGTGGCCATAGAATTTGGCCACTGTCTTGGATGGAAGGGTGTGGATCCCAGCCTGCAGAAAATCAAAGAGGTCCTTGGTCCCAGTTGGTGTCCTCTGCTTGACAACTTGCTTGAGACACCCAAAAACTTCCTCAATAGGGTTCAGAAATAGGGAATAGGCAGAGAGGAATAGGAGGCTCAAATTTGGTGTGGCCAATTTTTGGGGGCCAACTGCAATGCTGGTGTCAATTGTTGGAAATTCTTCAAGGATATCTGCCAGCTTGTGGAGTCTGACTGTAAGGGATTTCATCTCTGTTGTGTTCTTAGGCGCAGCACAGACACACAACAGGAAGTCCTAACCTTAGAATTGGATTTGTACTAAGTCTCAGTTAGATGACAGGGAAGGCTATGTGATTACCTTACAGCCCTGGAAGAATAATCTCTACTAGTTGTGGCTAGAGAGAGGCGTGGAAGTACAGGAGACGAAAATACAAAAATGTGAATAGAACTTAATTTTATTGGTGAATAAAAAATGGAATATATAGTGGTTAGGAATACCACAAAACAGTACCAGGACAGTAGGATCACTTGCCACCAGCATGAGTGGGGCAAGTGAGTTGCACAGGATCAAGATACCAAACAATTGTACTTCCTGATTCAGGCATCAACTCATTTCAAGAGGCAAAAGCAAAAGCAAGAGATTTGTCTTTGAAATGGCCCACCAAAGGCAAAATCAAAACAAGGTGAATGGCGGTATTCACGACATTGCCCTCCCCTAGATTGGCCTTAGGGGGTGGTATTTACAAAGGAACTTTGCGTGCACTCAAGAGAAAGGACGGCCACTGGAGAGAAGCTTTACAGTGTATTTGGACCCTTGCTTAAAGGTCACTTCTAAAGGGCCAATCCACAGAGAGTCCAACTTATGTGTGCAACCACCTACTCTGTATTGGTAGTAAAGTACATGGTCACCAACACCAAATTCAGGTAGAGGGGAGCGTCCAGTATTATTGGGAGAAAGCTCAAGCATCTTAGTCTTGTATGCAGAAGTGTAAGTAGTGGCCTGTATATCAATTGTGTGGTTGACTAGATTCTTGATGTGGTTGTCAGGATTCATGGCCTTATCAGAGGTAAGCAGGGGGGCCCCAAGAGCAATGGGGTAGTAGCCTCTTGCCCATACAGCATAGCAAAAGGGGAGTATCCAGTGACACAATGTTTGCTAAGGCGGTACGCAAAGAGAGAGGCAGGTAAGTATAGGTCTCAGTTGGCAGCGTCAGAGTAGGTGAGCTTCCTCATGATAGAAACCAGTGTTGAATTTTCATGCTCAACTGCCCCATTGGTAGAAGGATTGTAGGGGGCAGAGAAGGACTGGTGTGATCCCAAAGCTTCAACAACAGAGGTTACCAGCTTGGCATTAAAGTTAGTCCCATTATCTGAGAACAACACTTGAGGACAGCCATGGCAGTAGAAAACATCTTGTAACAGGAAGGCAGCAGTTGTCTTAGCTGTGATGTCCTTTGTAGGGCAAGCCTCTACTCACTTGCTGAAGTGATCAACAGCAATCAGAATAAAGCAACACCCAGAACGTGAGTGGGGGAGAGGACCTACCATGTCAATGCTGACAGTGTGAAAGGCATGTTGCGGAGGAACTAATTTGAGCTCCTGGGAAGCAGCTCAAGGCCTCTGAAGCTGGCAGTTGTGGCAGCTAGCTATGACGTCTGGGATCAGCAGGAAAAGATTCTCCCAGAGTTAATTCTTTTGAAGCTAGTCAAAGGTCTTGGCAATGCCTCCATGCCCAGTCTCTTTGTGAGCTTGCAACACCAACAAGAGGCAAAGACTAGGTTGTACATAAGGCAGATACTGGTCTTGTACCTTCTTGAAGAGCTGATTGTTGCGTATGAGGGTATCTTCAGATAGCTTGGACAAGGCCAGTTGTACCTCTTCTGTCTCACTTTCCTAAGAATAAGGGTACCCAATTAGTTTGTATAACCAATCAGCCTCTGCAGGATGCAAAGCAAGAATTGGCATTCTGGAGAGCCCATCAGTGTTCTGGTGTTGAATCCCAGGGCAATGGAGCACAGTGAAGTTGTATCCTTGAAGACGTAGAGCTCATCTAGCTAGGCGCCCTTCAGACTCCTTAAGCTGTTGTAACCACTTAAGCAAAGCATGATCAGTGACAACTGTGAAGTGGGTACCATATACATAGTGACAAAATTGCTTGACTTCATGCAACACGGTGAGACACTCCTTCTCTGTGACACTATAGTTCTTCTCATGTTTGTTTAGCACTCAGGAAGTGTAAGCCACAGGATGGTCTACACCCTTGTTGTCTAGTTGGACCATAATAGCCCCAATAGCAAGATTGCTAGTATTGGTGTACAGGATGAACTCCTTATCATAGTCAGGATACACTAGGATTGGCGCCTTTTTGAGTTTTTGCTTAAGGGTCTCAAAGGCTTGCTGCTGACTGGTGGTCCATTCAAAAGGGACATTACGTAACAGCTGGACTAGAGGTTCACTAGTATTGGCAAAGTCAGGGATAAACTGTCTATAATAGCCCATCATCCCTAGAAAGACTTGTACCTCTTGCAGGTTAGTGGGCAGAAGCATTTTGTCAATGGCTTCAACCTTCTTAGTCATTGGGTAAATCCCAGTCTGGGTTACTTCATGGCCCAAGAATTCAAGACGTTCCTTGAAGAAGGCGCACTTGGAAGGTTTTAGCTTAAGGCCAGCTTCTCAAATCTTTATGAACACCTCCTTGAGATGAGCCAGTTGATTGGTGAAGGTAGCGCTGAAAACTGTTATATCATCCAAGTAGACTAGGACGCACAACAGCTTCAAGTCACAGAGGATGGAGTCCATGGCCCTTTGGAAGGTGGCCGGGGCGTTGCAGAGTCCCTGCAGCATGCAAGTAGGCTCAAAGCCCTTCAGAGGTAATGAGCGCAGCTTTTTGGTAATTCTTAGGCAATAGATCAACCTGCCAGTATCCAGATGCCAGATCCATTGCAGAGAAAAACTTAGAGCCTCCAAGACGTCAGAGTGCATCATCAATACGCGGCAAGGGGTATGAGTCCTTCTTAGTCAAGGAGTTCAATTGGCGGTAGTCCATCACAATACAATGATCTCCATCTTTCTTCTTTAAGATGAGTAGTGGGGATGCCCAAGGACTTTGGGAAGGTGCCAGCAGCCCAGCTTACAATAGCTGTTTGAGCTCTTTAGATACCTGGGCGTCCTCTACACAGCTGCGGCAATATGGTTTAGCACAGAAGGGAGGAGCATCACCAGTGTCAATCTGATGGATAACGCCTTTGGCTAACCCATAGTCAGTACTGTCCTTTGCAAAGATGTTGGAAAATTGGTCTAGCAATTCTAGCACCTCTTTTTGTTGAACTGGGGACAGCTGTGGAAAGTCTTGTACAGTGAACAAGGATAGGACTTGGGGTTCATCCTCAGGTAGGTTAAAATCTTGGAATGTGCCAAAGGGATGAAGAGACAGGACATCAGGAGCGCTCAACAACTTGCCATATCCAACAGCCTGTCCCCTAGACACAGTCATGGAGAGAGCAGTCAGGTTGGCTACCAACAATTGAACAGATTCCTTATGGGAGACATCTAGGATTCCAGGACAGAGATAAGGTTTGTTGCGTTCTAAAGAGGGCAGAGAGTACAACTCCAAGAAGGTTTGTTCAGGTAGTTTATATGATATCTGGGAGTCTAGGATAGCCTGGGAGCCAGGTGGGATGGTGACAGCAGACGTGGCTAGGAGAGGGATCCCTTCAGACGCAATACAAGCCATGGGTGGAAATTTCATGTTTGAAGACTGGGTGCAATATTTGAGGTTGAAAACCCCAGTGAGATATTCCAAGGCACATGTCTTGAGCTGTTTCCCGGGAACTTTAACTGGCTCTTCAAAGATCAGAGGGACTTTTTATCCAAGAATAGAGAGGTAACCATCTTTTAAGTTGATTATCCCATTTTATTCCCTAAGGAACTGGGTGCCAACTAATAGATTGTAACTCTTGTTTCCCAAGACAACTGCTGGCGCAGCTAGGAGAAGCTTGCCAAACTGCATGGGTAAAGCGGAGTACGCCCCTATGGCATGGGTCATAGACAGTCCAGCTGTGCCATATGACTGGTGATAATTTAGGTCAGGGGCAAGTTTGAGTTTCTTCACAAGCTTGGAGGAGACAACGTTGACTGACAAGCCAGTGTCTAGAAAGGCCTTGATCTTCACTTTTTGAATGGATATCTCTACTTGAGTGGTAGTGCAACCAAAGGGTGGAAGGACAGCCAAGATATCTTGAGCCTTGGCTAATTCCTTATCCCACTTCTCAATCATGCATCTTAATCCTGGGAACTCCTTATAAACAGTCTGGAGAGGGAGCAACACAGATACATTCTTGAAGAAAGCGTCAGCAACCTTGGCATCTTCTTCTGACAACTCCAATAGCATGGGGGACCTCTTAGACTGAGTGAGGTAAGGGCAAGAGACAATTTCTTTGGCTTCAGGCAAAGGTTTAGCGGTAGTTGTAGTCTTTCCTGAGCGCAATTTATAGGGAACTGTAATTGTTTCAGGAACAGCCAAAACAGAGTACCCATATGCATTGGTGTAGTCAGCATCAGAGTCATCCAGGTCAGAGTTGTCAGAGATATTGTAAAACAAGAGGAGGATAGGAGGAGCCTCATTATCAGCAGGCTCAGCGTCAGATATAGAGGGAGGGATTGAAAGAGACTGGGAAGAATTATCAACCAAGAGCGTCTCTACCTCTAGGTTGACTGTTCTTTTCCTGCCTGTTCTTTCAGATCAGCCCCTTCAACCTGTGGGTTGGTGCAGACTCAAGAATGATGACCTATCTGACCACAGTTGTGACAACCTTGGCGTTGAGGAGGATTTTGTGAGTTCATGGTAAGAATGCAAGGACCATGGGAAGACAAACCAGAGTTAGAAGCAGCTCAACTTTCCCTAATGACTGCTCCAGAATGGGTAAGGTACATGTCCTGCAACAGCGTCTCTATGCTCTTCATAGAGGAAAGCATAGCTTTATGGGCTTTGAAGTTAAGGCACAGAAGCTGGTTAACTTTGAGAGCTTGAGCGCAAGCCATGTAGGCTTCATGGGCTGTCAACTGTCTGCTTGTTATCAGTTTCTGTCCTTCCATGTAGAATCTGTCTGCAAAATTAGTTAGCGTCTCTTTGGGCTTGAAAGCAATATGCATGAAGGCGTCCTTCTTTACTTCCAGGCTAAGGTCACCACCAAACTCATCAATCAGAAGCTGCTTCATATCTTCCCATGTCTCAATGGTGGGCAGCTCAGGCACCACCACCTCCTGGCAAGTTGGATGTAGACAGGTCAGAATATGTTCTTTCTTAACTTTGTCTGAAGCTTGTCTCATGGCAGTTTTGTAGATAGTTAGGAAAGCTGCAATGGTTAAGGTTCTGAGATCAAAAACTTGCTTAAAGATAGGCTTGAAGTGTGCTTTGGGAGTTGGGCCACCATTATTGCTATTTAGTACGTTTATATACAGAGAAAACTCTGCCTTGGATTCAGAGGGGGGCTGTCTAGCCCACAGCTGACAAACACTCTCTTTGAGGGTAGTCAGGGTCTCAACAGCGTGGGCACCTGTATTGACAGCTTGAGTGGTCTGTTGTGCAGTAGTATCTAAGTGTTGACCTTGGGTAGTCACTATTTTGGAGAGCTCAGCCAGTTGAGAAGTAAGGGATGGCCCCACTGAGAGGCAAGGGGCAAACCTATCATTCACAGAGTCAATCACGTCATTCATCTCTTGTATGTCTCTATCCAGTTCAGTATGGTCCTGCTTCAATTAATCTACCTTGTTAGCTAGGGCAATTAGTTCTCTAGCACATTGGATTTGAGGAGCTCCTGGTAAGCCAGGGCAGCAACCATCTTCATTGACAACCCCAACTGGACTAGCAGCAGTTGCCATCATTTCACGTAGGGTGGCAAGCTCTTGCTGTAGTTTCACAACTTGAGCAGTCAATTCAAGTACCTGGGGGTCGGGTTGAGGAGCCTCAGCAGGACGTCCTTGACTGCAAGTAGTTATATGTAGCTCTTGAATAGCGTCCCATATTCTTTGCTCTCAATATGCCAAATCATCAGAAGGGGGAGAGGGCAAAACATCTGGCTTGGGCGTAGCTAATTCACTCACTTGACTCTGGAGTTTGGCTATAGCAGCAGCAGTAGCAGCTCTTTCTTGATCAAACGCCGCACTGAGTTCATTAAGGCCGTTAACAGCAAATTCTGCTACCTGCTGTAGTTGCTCAAAGAAATATGTGCTGAATGCATTGAGCTGTTGCACAAGTTGTTTGAAGTCAGTGAGATAAGCGTTTAAGGTGGAATCTACTTGAGTTTGCCAGGGTTGTTCTAGATGGTGAAACTTGTGTAGACGCTCTCTCACATATTCAGGGATGGACTGGCACATTTGCTTGATAGAATTAACCAAATGGGTCTGGGAGGTAACAGAGTTGCACTGATTGTCAGATACCAAAGAAAACAGGGAATGAATACACTGTTGGTAGGCATCAAACTGGTCCCAGTGATGAGTAACTGCTGCTTGTAGAGACAAGATTTCTTGAATGTGGAGCCCCAACACCATTTGATGGAGGGCCAAGGCAGGCTGCACAAAGGATAATAGTAAGTGCTCAGCGGAGCCAGCTGCTGAGAGGAGATGTTGTGGAAATTGAGAAGCCATAATTAATTTGTAGTATTCAGCCCAACTGAACTGCAGCTGAAGGCAAGGGATTGCTCCTTCACAGGCTATCCCAAGGGCTACTGACATGACTTGTTCTAAGTCAGGGGTACCCATGGGGTAAGCAACTAGGCAGGGATCATTCCCAAGGTTCAGTACAGTAGGAACAATAGACAGGTTGGCAATATCTTCCTCAATAGGAGGGCTAGTAATTTCAGGTGAAGTTGGCTCTTGTATAGGCGGAGGCAAAGGACCTGAAAACGTGGATGCAAAAGGGATAACCAAGGGACTTATAGCCCCTGTAGTGAGCACCATTTTTGTTGTGTTCTGAGGCGCGGCATAGACACACAACGGGAAATCCTAACCTTAGGATTGGATTTGTACTAAGTTTTGGTTAGATGACAGGAAAGGCTATGTGATTACCTTGCAGCCCTGGAAGAATAATCTCTACTAGTTGTGGCTAGAGAGAGGCGCGGAAGTACTGAAGGCACAAAGACAAAAATGTGAATAGAACTTAATTTTTATTGGTGAATATGAAATGGAATATATAGTGGTTAGGAATACCACAAAACACTACCAGGACAGTAGGATCACTTGCCACCAACCTGAGTGGGGTGAGTGAGTTGCGCAGGATCAAGAAACCAAACAATTGTATCTCCTGATTCAGTCATCAACTCATTTTGAGAGGCAAAAGCAAAAGCAATAGATTTGTCTTTGAAATAGCCCATCAAAGGCAAAATCAAAACAAGGTGAATAGCAGTATTCACAACAATCTCTTACACAAATAACATATTAAACTTGGGGACTCTGGGTACAAACAAGGAACCAGAAATTGTATTTTTAAATGCAAAATTAGAAACCAACAGCAATAATCAAAGATTTGAATTGATCAGTTTGAAAACACATTCAAAATTGATTAATGAATCTGTTTCTTTAATTAATAATTAATATAAAAGAAAGTATAAAAACAAAGTTTGGCATATAAGTTATATTTAAATTTTGAATTCTAATACTCTAAAAGATGAGGACAACTACAGGAATATCAATTCAGCATTTAAAATTGGCTCTGACACATACCATACAGCCAATCAAGCTAAAATTAAATGCAAAAACCATCCCAATCAATTATTCAGGGACCTAGGAGACCAATCAAAGACAGCAGACCAAACAAGCCTTAGAACCTCACATCTAAGCCCAGAAAGCAACCCCAACCATGGTGAAGTACAATACTGCAATGCAATACCCAAACTCACTTCTTCTTGCATTGCAGGCTACAGCCTGCTGCAGTTCTACCAGGCAATATATCTCAAATCACTCTTGCAGAATCACCTGGTAACCACTATGTCCACTCCTTCACTTGAGTTCAGCATCTAAGCTGAAAAACTCCATCTGAGAAAATTGCTCCAACAACTTTTATTCCTATCTTAGACAATAAAATCTTTATTTTCAACTACTTCTAAAACTTGATTATTAGATTTGAAAAGGCTCTCTTGCAACAACATGAAGCTCATCCTCGTTACTTGGGCTTTTTGTGTGTCAATCAGTTATGGGCAAGCCAATGTGAACTTTGAAACTCCTGAACCAACCCCCACTAATAAATCAGCAAACTCTATTTGGTATTGTTTTGGACCATGCCACTGCCATTCCCCTTATGTAGAAATAGCACAATTCCCCCCATTATTCACCCCAAGCCCCCTGGTTAGTTTTGGGGTATATAGGTGTATATTATCTCTTAAATAATTTCACTCCCTTCCTTGGGAGATTCTTCTTATTTGGGCACCTTTTGTACATGTTAATGATAGGGATCCCAGTAGGGTCCACTCTAGTCAAATTCAACTTGGGAGCTCTCTTTTGTTCTCTTGGAGAGAGACTTCCCAATGAGTGAATCCCTGAAACTGCCGTTATTCAATACAATTACATTGGTGAAGCCCAGGCTTGTGCGCCTCAGGTGCCCCTGGTTCAATTGGAGGAATGACAGGAAGGTCATACTGTTATGGGATCCCAAGATCATTTGATAGATCTCAATCCCCTTTGGACCAAGGAGAGCCACCATTAAAGAGGCTGTGGCGCAGACTGAAGCACACCAAGCTACCCTGTCATTGAAGCCTTTGGGGACATAGTCACAGGCATTTCACATATACAAGGCAAATGCTGATTTGTCAATATAATAGAATTTGATGGTCCCCTTGTTTTTGAAGGCAGTGTACACCTCAGCGTATTTTTTCTGGGTCTCAATATTGAAAGGTCTGTTTTAGTTATAGGGAGATATCCTGAGTTTTTTCCAGGAAAACCTTAGACCCTTGACCACATGGTAGTAAAAGAAAATCAAAGACTTGACCCCAAAAGTAGATTTGTTCATTGCCTGTATATTTTCTAGTTAGAGATAGCAGTTTTGGTTTATCCACTGGCAGATTGCCCATTTGTGCTCCTTGGTGAGCATGGTGGATACACACAAGGATTTCTCTGCAGAAAGAACTTGGCCAGTATTGATGAATTTGTTGAATACTTTACTTGCATACTTGGGATCCACCCCACAAGGGCCGCAGCCTTCTTGTAGTCACCAGATTCCTGCATCAGCTTGAGAAGGATGATGTGCTTGATGTTGGGAATGGCCTTCTGGGTGGCTTTAGTTGGTTAAGATGAGCCAGGATCCTGATTGGCAACTGGTACACAAGGCATAGGCACCTTGGTATAGAAGGCTGCAACCTTCTTGAGCATTAGCTGCCCCTCTTTAGTCCTATAGAACTCAGGCTTGTTGTTGTCTTCCTGGTTGTCATCACTGATGTTGGGCTTGTAGCTAGTGTCAAGCACAGGCTTAACATTCTCCATCATGGCTGACAGGACCAACTCCTGGCAGTAGACAGGGTCAAACACAAGCAAAGTAAGTTCTACCTCTTTTTGTTAACTTTCTTTGTAGTGGTGATCTTTGTGGGCTTCTGGGTCAGCTTTGGGATCCAAGGGTTGATTCTCTGCACCCTTGTATTTTGTGCTCCTTGAACTGGTTGTGTCAGTGCAACCTCACTATTGAACTATCCTCTCCTGTCTTTTTCCTGATTAGGCACTTGCATTACACTGACTCAATTTTTTGACCAGTGGGGGTGACTGCAACTGCAGCGCACAATGAGTGCATTACTACTCTGTTGTTATATTCCTTTCATTTTAAAGTTTAATAAAATACTAAATAAAGCAATTAATTTATGCACTGGTTTTAATTTTTTCTTTTTATCTGAATATGGTTATTTAATCAGAAAGTTCCCCATCCAATATCCTGATAATAGATTTTTATTTCTTAATTAGTTGTGTTTGGTTTTACAAGGCCCATTTTTGAATACATGAAATAATTTCCACCCTTTTTCCTAGATTTTACGCCAAATTTAAGCACCCAACACAATATTTTTAAATCTATGTTTCAGATCTTGTGTCTTATTTTAGATACCCTGGTATCATTCTTGATTAAAATCCACTGCACACAACAATTGAGTGGTTTCATTTAAGTGTTGAGTTGTTATTTTGTTTTGTTTTTGATTTGAGTTTTGTCTCCTGCGCTTGGGTGTATTTTGTTGCCAATTTACATAGTAAACCTGTGTACAAGGAAGGTCAACTCACACCATTTTTTTGTGGGTCCATGTATTTTGGTTTGTATTTTGAATAGTTTTGTTTGGTGCGTGAGCACTTTGTTGCTGTGTTGACCCATTTGTTCATTAACACCAAAATTCCCTGTTAACAGAGTGTATATTTTACACTGATGGTTGGAATTTTCTTAAATCTGAAATTATTTTGTTTGAATCTGAGGTATTTTTGGTTTTTGCTATAGCTTTTAAATCTACTGCATAATATATTAAATCAAACATACATATTTCACTTTAAAAAGAGTATTATATGGTTTTGACTATAGACTACATAAGCTAAGCCAGCAATACATATATATTTATACCATATGCTTGAATCTTTTAATAAATTTGTTGATTTGTCCTTTGGGATTCATAATTTGTTACTGTAGATTCAGAACCTGTTGGGGGAAATGTGGGGTTTTCAAATTCTTTTTCATGAACTAACCAACTTAATGGAGTGATTTTCATCATATAAAAACTTAAATTTTTATATAAAAGGATGAAAAATATTCCAGTAAGTTGGTGAGTTTACGCAAAAAAATTTGACAATCTCACATTTTTCCCAACAGGCTCTGAATCTACAGTATTGAAACTAATAAAAATATTTTCAAAAGTATTGTTACTTCAAAATAATGTAAGAATTATTCAATCTCCTATAACTTATTTTTCAAAAGTATTATCCATAATAAAAGTATAAAATATGACATTGTTGATAGTTTAATAGAGATAGTTACATAGCATCTCCTTAAATTTCTCTTATTTAAGATGCACAAACAAAACAACTATCTCTTTTATAATAAAAACTATAATTTTGTGGCTACTAAAACATCTTGTAAAACTAGAATAATGAATAAATTTGATTTTTTCTGAACTAATCAAAAAGATTATGCTATGATAACAGAAAGATAGCAGTGAGCAGCTGTAAAAAACCAAGTGTAGCACACCTGTTCTCTTTTGGTACCCTACTCACCATTCATGGCTTTATACTCACTAACTTCTGCTAAGCTTTTAACCCTGGCTAAAACATTGTAAAAATATATAATTATCTCTAATTCAAACAGAGCTAATTATCAGCTCTGAGACCAGAAATACATCAGCAGGCTGCTGTAAAAAAGTAAAGCTGAGTGTAGCACAGCTTTGCTCTTTTGGCAGCCTGTCATCAGTAAATACTTTTTATCAGCTATAGACTGCAAACACATACCAGCAGCTGCTGTAAAAGAGTGAAACTGCAGGAAGTGCAGCTTTGCTCTTTTGGCAGACAGCCTGACACATATTTCCTTTTACCAGCTATAGACTAGAAATGCATATCATCAATCTGTTTTCAATAAATGCTTTTTTACCAGCTGTAAACTAGAAATTCATACCAGCGGGCTATAGTAAAAGAGTGAAGCTGAGCGTAGCACAGCTTTGTTCTTTTGGTAGCCAGCCTGACACATCTTTCCTTTTAACAACTAGAGTATAAGATAAAGATATTAGAAGGCCACTGATTCAAATAAACAAAAATGTGTTTCAGCTATAATTCCTGGACACGTACCCAGGTGGGATGCTGTAAAAGGGCAAAGCTGGCGTAACTCAGCTTTGTCCTTTTGGCATCCTGCTTGCCACACCACGCTTATCCCAAAAAACTTGGGTGGCCAGCCCCCTAGTCCTCAGGGCTGGCGGCCCACAGGCAGTTGTGACCAGGGTTTGAAACCTGCTATAAGTCTTGGGTTTTGAGAGGGGAAATGACATCCTGGCACCAACTTTCCTGGCTAATCATTCTCTTCCCTGGTTCCCTCTCTCCCAAATAATGCACCAATTATTAAATGCTTCCTTTAAATTTAAGCAAGGCCCTCCAGGCTCCTTGATTACCAATTCTGAGTTAGAGTTTTTTAAAAGGCTTTAAGAAAGCCTTTCCTTTCACCGTCTTGTTTCTGTTCTATCCCTGGTTGTTTTAAAGACTTTTGACCTAAAAAACTAATGCTAGTAGATGTTATACTATATTATCTTTTTCAAATTGTTTGTTTGGTTTTTAATTGAGCATTAGTGTCAAAATGTGCATCCAAATCTAGAATCCAACTGAGTTTGGATAATTTCACTGTACATTTGCCTAATTCAATCAGGGGATATTCTGGGTACTTGTAGGTAATTTCCTGACCCTGTTCTGAACCCCTGCTATCACATCCTGATATCAATCCCATTTCCAATTGATCCCCAGCTGGTATAAATCCAGCATTACTATTACCAGAATTATACTTACTCTCTCTTTATTTGCTTCCCCAAAGTGCCCTTGTGACATGAGTATTTATTTAAAACTAGTATTCCCTTTAAAATCCAAAATCATGGTTTCAAGTTCAATTCTGGTTCCAGTACTCCCTTCTGCAATTTTTACTTACCTTGCTGTCTCCTCCAATGGTTAAAACCCAAACCAGCACCCAAAAAGCTTGTTATAAGTCCTATCCCCTTTAAATTAAGAAACTATGGATCAAAAAGCAAAGCTTTTAGACCAAAAGGTTCTAAGGAGTGCAGCCATTTTTCTCCCCTTTGTTAAATCTGTCCTGTCAACCATGACACCTTAGTTGTTTTCTTATGGGCCACCACACTCACTCTCAGGTCTCATTTGGTGTCTTCTTCCTACAACTTAGGCACCAATCCTAGCCTTCTTGGCCAATCCTGCTATGCCTTTTTTAACAACACTCACTGCCTGGCTACTTTCTCTGTGTGGTGAGATACTTGTCCACTGGAGAGCCCCCTCTCCCTCTGCATGAGAAAAATGATGTTTTCTTAGAGGAAAATACTTTTAAATCAAGTATCATTTCTCATGTGCCTATCCCTATTGTAACTTTCATTATGCCTTCCAATGGGCCTACAAGGGCTGGTTCTCTTATAGATAAGACCTTCTGGTTGCTGCTGGGATTAACAATAATGTGATTAAACTCCTATTCCCCTCTCTGCAGCACCCTTGCTGTGGAGACCCTTAAAAGCAGCCATACTGATCTTTTACTGGATGGTGTCCTGATTCTTCATCTGCCAGGGATGGGAGCCAGACTTTGTAAGGGGTTCCTTATCTCTCATACGCTTCATTTGGATCTTTGGCTGCCCTGATAAACTTAGCTCCAAAGATGCTCTTAACTGTTCAGTACCTAAATGGCTAGATACGCCCCCAGTTAATTCAGTTTCTCTAATGTTTATAGCATCTCCTGTTTGCTACTGCTGATAATTATTCTCCCCCTGAGTTTACATTTCCTTCCCCTAAATTACCTCTTATTAGAAAGCTCTAAACATTTTAAGCCCAGTTTCAGGATTTTGGAATATTGACTAATTAACAGATTCAACAAAATAACGTGGGTCAGCAGTTAATTAATCTTAGGAATGGATTCAACAAAATAATGTGGGCCAGCAGTTAATTACTCTTTGTAATGGTTTCAACAAAATAACGCGGGCCAGCTTGAAATTGCTCTTAAGAATAGTTTCAACAAAATAATGCGGGCCAGAGATTTGTGAAACCAATCATCAAATCATATCCTGGCATTAATAAAACCCCTATTCTTAATTGATGAGCAAAACATGCAGATATTACGCAATTAATTAGTCCACCTCAACAACCACCTCAAACATGCTTCTCATGATAATTACTATTCTAAACTTTAATTGTATCCTAGAACAAGGGCCATTATATAAGCCATCATCTGAAACACTTCTAGAAGAGTCCAACATGGACTGGGCCGTCAGGTCAAACACTCTAAGATAAAAAGGCCTCAAGCCTATTGTATTAGAGTAGCTCTGATTAAGTGAAACAATCATCTCTGTGAACTAGTAGCCAACCACTGGCTAGCTAGCTCTGGAAGTGGCCCAGGTAGACAGAAAGTATACCAATATATGGAAAATGTCAAGTTAGCCTTCCACTAAAACCACTCCAAAAAGGCTGAGCCTCCTGCCGTGTTGCCCTAATGCTACTTCAGTCTCTTTTAGGGTTGTGAGCTAACTTGGATAAAATGCAGGCAGGCAGGCCACCTTAAAGCCAGTCCATTGGAATAAAAGACTGATGATTCCTTATTGACTTGATGATTGATCCAAGTCTTATTTCCTTAATGAAATCCTCTCTTAGGCTTTAAGTGAAGAGCAAAAGATTATACTGTCATCATACAGTATAATTATCTATAGTAAAATATAAAGACCTATGAACCTATATCCAGACGTAGGAAGAACTTTCCCAATTCCTTTGGGCCTTGGGCCCTGTCAGACTTGCTACTTCTGATGACAACAAAATATTCTGGGCCAAATGTTATGTCAAAGTCACAGGTTCTCTGTACTTTCCTAATGTTAGAAGACTTAGGATATCAGCTGGCAGATGTAAAATACCATGGTCCGCAATTTTCTGACACCCAGCATTCTGGTTGCCCCCTTCTTTTTTAATTGTATGGACACTCTTTCCCCATAATATTGAGTTGTATACAGGAGTTTCCAACTCCAATCTGGCGGATTGGTCAATAACAATGATGTAAGAATAAAGTGGCAAACTGAAATGTTTAAAGATAAATTATAAATATAAATCAAATAAATTGTCAACTGCTTTAAGAGTACCAAGCCAAATTGGTAGAAGGGGCTGATTAATTTTGCGCCAAAATTGGTATAGCAGAACGCCGACATGAGCACAGAAATGAGGAGCAGCATTTTGTGAGGTAAATCAGAAAAATACGACAGTTGCAAAGCCAGGTACAGGGCGGGCCACTGCACAGTGAGGGACTCTGTAGCCAATGTCAGAAAGGAGGTGATTAGACTATCAAAAACTGGGACCAAAAGCCCAAGTGGTCAAGCATAATGAGTTTTTGGGATAACTGGATGATTTTATTTTTCTCAGTGATAATAAGCTATCTAGAAACAAGTTTCTAGAGTGGGATGGGGGAAGTCTTAAGGTGCTTCAGGGTGGGAGTGGTGGGGTTTGTCAACATCTGATTGGTTGTCAAGAATATTTTTAGCAGTGGGAAGTCCTGCATTGGAATTTATGTCAATGACATCATAATTCAAAAAAAAATTCCAGTGACCAGCAGGTCAAGCGCTGCCACCTCCAAATAGTGTATAACACGTAATTTTCTTGTCATGATTATTTGGATAAAAGTAAAGCAGATGTTGCAACTGAGTCTCCAGCCTTGCCTGCTAACGTATCTTACAATACACAGGGGGCACTTGACAAGTCGCCCCTTGACGTGTCTAACGCTATGGATTAATCTGATGGAAATATTGAATGGCAGGTACTTCATCCTAATTAGGAGCACTACCAATTTGACTTGCTGATCCCCGCACAAGTTATTCCTTGGCTCCAAGCCTTACATGGAACTCCCCACTATGCCACCCCCTTGTGGCCTTGTGGCTTTCCCCATATAGTATATTAACCACTATATTCTACAATAGAAAATACCTTGTTCTTATTATTATGTCCTTTCTATTGGACTGTTGTCTTCCCCAATTCCAAATACTGAATCCTCATTGGTTCAGTTGCAACAGTGGTAGCAGCGGTAGGTTTACAACCTACCTAAAACAAAATCCCCTCCAAGAAAGGACGGAGTACGGGCCATATGGCTACTCCTCAACCAGAGACCTTCCTGCCAATCCCCAAGGGGGACATCCCCAACAGGTACGTCATCTATCAAGACCAGCTAGTTCTCACCAGCGTGTACAATTGGCTCCGCCTCAGGCAGCGTGACGCCAGCATCACCCCGCCCCAGTCAGATCTGTCCCAGCGCATGCTCAACCTTCAGCTAGAATCCTTTGCTGGTGGCATAGAAGGGGCCAACATCGTCAGTTGGCTCCAATCTACTGAAACCTGCCTTTGAATCTATCAGGTTCCTGAGCCCATGTGGGTTGCCACTGCGTCTGGCCGCCTCACAGGGCCCACCGCTGTGTGGTTCACCAACTGGGCCAGCCAGGAACTTGACGTTACCTGGGCGGCATTCTGAGACGCCGCCAAGTCCCGCTATGGCAAAACCTTCTCCCCCATTGTCGTGGGAACTCCTCTTCTAGCAATCAAACAAACTGGTTCTGTTCCTGAGTACCTTGCTGCCTGGCAACAAGCTCTTGCTGCCGCCCCCAAAGCCGTGACCAACAGAAATGCAATGCTACTCACTCTCATCATCAATGGGTTAAAACCCCATATCTGTAAGTGGGTCCCCATAGGTTGCTGCACCTCCATTGACGACTGCTATAAGGCCATTGTGGAGGCTAACAACCAGGCCTCAATGGGCTTCTGCTGTACCAGTGACGCTCCATCTCAACCACGCACCACACCTGGCAATGGCCACAATCAAGTAGGCCGCTGCCAGCCCCGTCAACAGGATAATGGGACTAAACGCCCCCGCAAGGGGAGCTTCAGCTAGCGCAGATTGAGGATCAGGGAAAAGACTGGGGGCTGTAGCAACAAGAGGACTTGCAACCCCACCTGACCCATCCTCTCAATCCTTGCTTGCAAAGAGCCCCTGTGACTATAAATCCATGAAGTCAAAACCCTGGACATCTTCCAGGTCCACAGTGACAACCCTGTACTGCAAGCAAGCCACTCCTCAAATAAAGTAACACACTTGTCCTATCCCTTCTGTTTCCGTGGGAACACCCAAAAATTACTGGTAGATACCGGGGCCAACCACACTATGGTGGACCAGGCGTTTGCTGACTCTCAGCAATTAGACCGAGTGCCCAGCAGGTTCAAAGCAGTACAAGTAGCTGACTCCTGCAGAGTTGCAATCACCCACAAGACAGTACCCTTCTCTTTGAGAATGGGGAACGTCCAGGTTAAGCTCTCTGGGCCCATCATGGCAGGGCTCAGCCACAACATAATTGCTGGACTCAACTGGCTTTGGCACAACTGTCCCTACATCTATTGGGATACTTCTGTCATCACCCTCAATAGAAATGGGGTGGGATTTCAGATCTACCCTGTAGAAATGAGCAAGTTACTCCACAATACTATGTTTGTCAGAATAACAGAGACAGGCTTGTACAATTTCAAGGGGGGAAACTAGACTTTAACCAATGCTCAGTTGAAGTTATCCGCACTGAACCATCTGTGGTCCCTCCCTTGACCTCCTCACCTCCACCAGCGCTTGCTGCACTCCTCAAGGAGTACAAGGATGTATTCAGTGAGACACTTGAACAACTACCTCCTCTCTGGGAGATCCAGCACGCTGTACAACTTCAAGAGTTGTTACCTAAAGCACAACCATTATACTGTCTTACACCAAAGGAAGATGAGACCCTCTGCCAACACCTTGTGGACGCACTCAATAAGGGCTTCATTTGCCCCTTGCTCTCTCCATATGGGGCAGCAGTCTTCTTTGTAGCTAAGAAGGACGGGTCCCTTTGCCTGGTCACAGACTACCGCGCCCTAAATGAAGTGACAGTTAAGAATAAGTACCCCCTGCCGCTGATTGACAACCTGTTTGATACACTTTCAGGTGCAAAGGTCTTTAGCAAGATCAATCTCACTGCAGGGTACAACCAGGTCTGCATTGCACCAGGGGACGAGGCAAAAACTGCCTTCTGCACGCACTACGGGTTGTTTGAGTGTTGTGTCATGAACTTTGGAATGACCAACACTCCCTCCACCTTTGCCATGTTGATGAACAAAGCCTTTGAGGAACTGATTGGAAAGTGTGTGGTTGTGTACCTTGACAACATTATTGTCTTCAGTCAAGATCAAATCACACACCTCCAACACCTCCGTGCTGTCCTTGACACCCTTTGGAAAAACCAGCTAAAAGCTAAACCCTCCAAATGCAAGTTTCTCAAGTCAGAGCTGTTATTCCTTGGGCACACCATCTCTGCCCAAGGGATAAAGCCCGACCCTGCCAAAATCAAGGCAATCACCAGCATGCCGGCCCCCACTGATGTGGGCCAGGTGTGGACATTCCTAGGCATGGTTGCCTATGTACGCAAGTTCATTCCCAATTGTGGGGAACTAATTGCACCTCTCACTGAGCTCCTCAATACCAAACAGTGCTTCCATTGGACCCCCGTCAGAGATTGAGCCTTTGAGACGTTGAAGCAAAGGCTCACAACAGCACCAGTACTGCAGTTCCCCAATCAAAACCGACAGTACAAACTTGAGACCAATGCCTCTGACAGGGCCATAGGGGGCGTGCTAAGGGTAGAAACTGACAATGGTGTCTTCCTCCCCGTGGTATACAAGTCCAGGAAGCTTACTGACTTGGAACAATGTTACCCCATTCATGATAAAGAATTGGCAGCCATTGTACACTGCGTTGAGAAGTGGCGCTGTTACTTGGAAGGAGCTACCTTCCCACCCTGCGTTCTGACGGACCACAAGTTGCTCCAGTACTTCAACACGCAGTCCCACTTGACACGCCGCCAAGCAGGATGGGTTGAGCGTCTATCCCCTTACCAGTTGCACATTGAATACAAGCCTGGAAAGGAGCTTGTCACAGCTGACGCCCTTTCACAACTCTATGTAGCATCCATCACTGGGGACAATGGCTTGGACCCAGATTGGCCCATGCTCTACCTCCGCCCTGAGGCAACTTGCTACAAGGGCCTTAACTCAGTCACCATCTCCAAATTGAAGGACAACAAAAGTCAGTTCACCACCAATGCTGGCAACGTCTACTGCCGGGCAGAGACAGGGGAGAAGACGCCTTACATTCCCACCACGCAACAAGGGGACACAATATTGCACTACCACCAAACCCTGGGTCACATCAGAGGGCTTAACCTCTTTGAGATTATGAAATGGAAGGTTTGGTGGCCGCGCATGTGTCAAGACATCTTGGACCTCCTCAAAATGTGCGTGTTGTGCAAAAAGAACACATCCAAACCTGCACCCCCCAAGTCTGTCCTGCCCATCCAGGCCATGGAACCCTTTGAACAGTGGGCCCTCAACATTGTGGGACCACTCCCTGAGGACAGACTGGGAAAGAAGTACATTATCACTGCCATCGACTACTTCACTTGCTGGCCAGTGGCTTGGGCGACAACCAACCACACCGCCACCACCATCACCCACTTTATTGGCAAGGAAATTGTGGCTCGCTTTGGGCAACCCAAACATCTCATCACAGATGGCAGCCCTGAACTTGTTGGGCATGTCATGAAGGCATACTGTGCCAAGAACGCACTCCAACATATAGTTACAACCCCCTACCATCCTCAAGCCAATGGATATATGGAACAGTTAAATGGCTCACTGGTTCAATTGATTGCCAAGCTCTCACAAGAACACCCTAACACCACATGGACTGAACACCTGCCCACTACTCTACTTATCCTGTGAGCAAGAATCAACAGGGGCACTGGGTTCAGCCCTAGCACCCTGGCCTTTGGAACACCTGACAGTCTGACAGGGGTTGAACAGGAAAAACTATGGTCCAAAGTTCCTGACAAGCCTCCCCTAGTAACAACTCCATCCCTAGACCAATGGCGTGCCAAAGCCCAGGAAATTGAACACAAGCAGGTTGCAGGAGGGACAAAGCACCTTGAAGCTAGATACGCCGTAGGTGACCCCGTCTACACCCTCAATCCCAATTCTGCCAAGTTGGAACCCAACCACCTAGGGCCCTTCAAGATAGCCGCAGTCTATGACAATCACACTTATCAGCTTGAAGATGCCCAAGGAAACACCAAGAAGCTTCACCATGATTGCTTGCACCCCTGCCGCGCCATCCCCACAAAAGTTATTTGTGTGGACCTTCCCAGACCTTCCGCAGACTCCGGTCTTGGTGTCTGACAACAAGCAGGGGGCAAGGGGGGTGTTGCAACCAAGTCTCCAGCCTCACCTGCTAACATATCTTACAATACACAGGGGGCGCTCAACGAGTTGCCCCTTGACGTGTCTAACATTATGGATTAATCTGATGGCAATATTGAATGGCGGGTACTTCATCCTAATTAGGAGCGCTACCAATTTGACCTGCTGATCCCCACACGAGTTATTCCTCAGCTCCAAACCTTACATAAAACTCCCCACCGTGCCACCCCCTTGTGGCCTTGTGGCTTTCCCCATATAGTATATTAACCACTATATTCTACAATAAACGATACCTTGTTCTTATTATTCTGTCCTTTCTATTGGACTGTTGTCTTCCCCAATTCCAAATACTGAATCCTCATTGGTTCAGTTGCAACACAGATCCAGATTTTCCAGGGCTATTTGAGCGACCCCAGCATTGACCCATTTTTTTGTTGATAACAGCATTTAAGTTGTCTATTTCTCTCAAGGGTTTAGCGGCGGTTCTTTGCTGGTTTCTGGTTTCTGGTTTTTCAAGGGTGTGTTATCCCTTCCATTTGATTTTCTACCGTAACAAATGACTTACATAAGCTACAGCTTGGTTGAAGAGGACCAGAGATAATAATAGAAGTAAAGTCTGATAATACATATCACTTCAAGGGAATAGAAACCTTTACAACACTCAGGCTGATACACCATGATCACCTTCACATGTGCTGGGCAAGATAAGTCCAAAGGGAATAGATGCTACCAGTATCCAAGAAAGAACAAGATTGGTATCAAACCCACATCCCAGAAAATCTCAAGAAATTACCCAAGGCTCCACCTTTCAATACTCTGAGGAAATGCTACAGCATCTTTGATTGTTCTCTTGTGGGAATCATCTCACCAAGAATCCACTTGAACCACCAAGTAGAAGGCAGCCTTGAGACCTGATCCAGATGTTCTACTAGGATCAACCCCTTATACTCCAAGAGGAATTTTCCAACCAAAATTACATGACCTACTTGTACTTTGCAGCATATCTTTAGCCTTAAAAGGCTCTCCTCATATTTTAATAAAGATATCAATCCCTTCCAAATTTCCCCTTTTTCTTATCCTGTATACCTCTCAGAAGTATATACACAACAATAATTACAAAGCCTAGAAATAATGGCATGTGCTTCAGTTTACATAATTTGGTATATGACAGGGTTTAAAAATTGGCTTGTGGTATCATCTTGCCTGAAGTTGCTATTTGAGCAAAAAAGTTACAGTGTTAAAGAGAATTAGATTCTAAACCAGGAATGTGCTAGACCTATAATGGGAACTCTGCATAACCCTGGTACACTGTTTGCTGAACTTGAGCAAACCTAGAGTACTTATTGGTCGTGGACTAGATTTAAAGCCAAGTAAAGTAAGAAAGGGAGCAATCTGGTCTAAACCAACGGCAGATCTAAAGCCCAGAGATGACCATTAGTTGCTGGTTAATCTATTGAGTTGTCAGGTAAGATTTTAATGTAATTAGGCTTTAGAATAAATTTCGCCCACAATAGCAAGAGCTTCAGCCCTAAGCTTTGCTTGTTGTGATGAAATAGGGGGATCGGGATGGAGTACATTTGAGCAGACCTGACGAAGAACACTTTGTACTTCCAAACGGGACCCTATCCAAATCAAGTTAAGGCCTTTGGTGGCAAATTCCTCCTCAAGCTCAGACTTGGCAGCAACATCAATGCCGTTGGCTTCGGCGTCACGTAGCTTGTTGCCTGTCTGTTGCAGTTGTGCCGTGGATTTAAGTGCCGAGTAAGTTTCGTTGATTGCATTATAAGTGTCACCGAAAAAGTGACCTGTTTCCTTCATAAAGCTAAGTATTCTAGGAGCCTGGTAAGTATCCAAGAAGCGCTTAGCACGAGTGCTATAAACTTCACCAACTGCATGTAGCAGTTCTTTGCCATATGAAGCCACTTTAAGGTCTTCGGCTTCAGCTTGAATGGCGGCGCGAAACTTCCTTTCGCTGTCCGAGTCCCGGTTATCTACATAAGTACTCAGCTTTCGGGTAAGAGTAGCTGTAAGGTGCTCAACACGGGACTTGAAAGCAGCATCTCGGACTAGTTGTTCTTCTGCATCCTTTTTCTTTTTTTCTTCGGGAGATAGGATTTCCTTTTCCTTGCCCTCTCCTTCGCCCATCATATTTTTAAAGTCTCGCGCCAAATATATTTCCCCAATAATATCCACAAACAGTTCTCCTCCAAAGCTTTGCTTAAAAAACTCATCAGGGTCCACTGCGCAATGCTTTTAGATAGACTCATACTGATACTTACCAAACCCTCCTTCAGGCGTAGCATTAGTAGTGGGTCCAAACTCGTTATACTTGGAGCGAAGTTTGGGATCTGATAAGGTTTGATAGGCCTCTGAAATTTTTCTTAAACTAAAAACAAGCAAGAGTAAGCAATGCATCAAAAAAACAGGAGAAAAATCCGCGTGCATTTTACCCTTTCTTCAGCACCGGGTTCTTGATTTTTATCGGGATGATATTTCATTGCAAGGAGATAATATGCCTTTTTTATCTCACCAGCAGTTGCCTGGGGACTTACTCCTAGTATTTCATAATACTCCGTTGAAATAGGCTTTTCATCTAGAAAAAAGGTAAGCTAAAAGGAAGGGATGCTGGATTTGTAGAAGGAATGACCAGGAATAAAACCGATATATTAAAAAATAATACTAATAGCGAGATCTAAAATACTTATTATAATAGTCTTAATTAAAGTATAAAACCAGATCGATTACCTGTCCCGCGGCCTAGTCGCGGAGAAGTTGGCATTTTATTTGTATTTTCGCCAGTTCGTTGCCGACTAGTCTCCTTTGACTTGTCGCTTAGATTAGGTTTTGATTTTCCACTGTAGCTCTTTGTGGAACCAGTATTAGATTTAGTGGGGCCGAAGCCTAAAAGTGCACCCGAGGGAACCTCAAACACAGAGTGGCAGCTGTAACATCCGACGTTTATAAGAGAAGGGATGCTACTCGGCGGGGAAAACTCTACTGGTATGTTACAGTTGCTGCAGATAACTGTACAATATAGGGGTTTACGTGCCCAAATAATGGATTTGGCCATCCTGTTATATGAAAAGATCTAAAGTATAAAAACGACAGCAGCACCTATAAACACAATAGCTAGGATGATATCCTGTTTCAACTCTAAGCCATGAATTTCAGAAGCTTCTGAAACCCACCCATGTAAGACCAACTCTATTGAAATTGATTTCTTCTTACTTTCTGTCCCTGTTCTAAGGATTTGAGCAAACTGGTGTATTTTTAGGCCTGGGCTTCAGGTCGATCATAAATTTTAAACCAATATGCGGCATTTTTATTTGGTCGGGCCTATTTGGCCAAATCATAAGAAGCCTTTCCCACAACAAGGCTTCACAAGTCACGCATAAATTTAAATATATGTTCCCTTAAAAAAGTATAAATTTAGATATCCCACCCAAGAATGCAGGCTAGCTCTGCTACACTAACCTTTGTAAATTTCTAAAAATATCTTATCAAATATTCCACTTTAATATGAATTATTATTATATACTTTACCTCTCAAATGAAATCATATAGTCTGAAACAGTTTAATGTAAAGCATGCACTTTTTATCTGTTTCCGAGTAATTGAAAAATAGAACTACAATCTATACATGGCCGAAGTTTGTGAGCAATATATATCCTAGTCTTAAAAGTAATAAATCTTACTGTATATTTATTTACATCATACAATTTTAAACTCGGTTAAAGTTTTAGCGAAGTGCTCATATTTTTCCGAGGTAGGAATAGTGCTGCGACGTCCCAGTTCCATCTAACTTCCAGCTCTAGGCTGCCACGACCAGAACGATGATTTATAATATTGGTAATGAAATTTAATTTTTGTTTAGGCGATCCAGAGCTAGGCCAATACAGCTAAGCATCATGATCTTAATAGCATTTATTAAAAAGTGCTTGTTTCAAACATATACTAATGAGAAGTATATTTTACGAAATAAGGGGAAGATTTTAAGAAGAGAAACTTATCTTTATCGAATAGAAGAAGAGTATTATATAGTTTGATAGTAAGCCACATAATGTCCATTTAGATCATAAATGTTCCATAATCTCCTTCTGGGGTCTTAGAAAGCGGAGCTTTGAAAATTTTCTTGAAGGTATCTGGCATGTGTTGCAACCGATATCAATGCCTCATCTGCCAATGTACAGCAGTTTTATAACCTGTTGAGATAAACATAATTGGCTCAGTTACAAAACAAATCTCAATTTTTTTAATAGAAATAGGTGCTAATTCCACAGAAAATGTGTGCTGATTGGCAAAAATTTCCAGCCACAACAAATTATATAAACTGAGAAAAATGAGTGATGATTCAACAACAAATATACAGTAGTTTTAAAAGCTATGGCGACAACCAAAAATACATAAGATTTAAATGAAATGATTTCAGATTTAAACAAAATCCAACTCTCAGGTTAAAATATACACTCTGTTAACAGGGTTTATTGATATTAATGGGCAAAATGAGTCAACACAGCAACAAAGGGCTTACACACAAAGCAAAACCATTCAAAATACAATCCAAAATACATTGATTCACAAACAAAATGGTGTGAGTTGACTTTCGGTGTACATATGTTTACTATGTGAATTGGTGATGAAATACACCCAAGCAAGGTGTGTCAAAACGCAAACCAAAAATGAAACACAATAGCAACTCACTACATAAACAAAATCACTCACGCAATGTGTACAATGGATTGTAACCATGAATGATACCAAGGTATCTAAAATAAGACACGAGATCTGAAACATAAATTTAAAAAAAATTGTGTTGGGTGTTTGAATTTGGCAGTAAAATCTAGGAAAATGGGTGGATTTTTTTGAGCATTCTAAAATGGGTGTTGTAAAACCAAAAACAACTGCTTAAGAAATAAAAAATCTATAATTGGGATATTAGGTGGGAAAAACTTTAATTAAATATCCATATTCAGATAAAAGCAAAAATTAAAATTAGGGAGTAAATTAATTGAAATTTATTTAATATTTTATTAAATTTTAAAATGGAAGGAACACAACAACAGAGTACCAATACACCCGTTGTGCGCCGCGGTTGCGGTTGCCCCCGCGGGTCAAAGAATAGAGTTAGTGCAACCCAAGTGCCTACTCAAGGGGGAGACGGGAGAGGAGAGTTCCTTAGTGACGCTGCACTGACACAGCTGGTTCAAGGAGCACAAGCTGCTAGGGTGCGGAGCATAAACCCTCGGGTCCCAAAGCTGACCCGGAAGCCAACCAAGGTCACCACTACAAAGAAAGTTAGAAACAAGGAGGTAGAACTTACTTTGTATGTGTTTGATGTTGTGTACCGGCAAGAGTTGGTCCCGTCAGCCATGCTGGATAAGGTGAAGCCTGTACTTGACACTAGCTATGAGCCCTATGTCAGTGATAGCAATCAGGAGGATGATGAAGAGCCTGAGTTCTATCAAACCAATGAGGGACAGCTGGTGTTAAAAAAGGTTGCAGCCTTCTATACCAAAGTACCTATGTCCTGTGTTGTGCCCAACACCAACAAGTCAATCCCCACCGCTAAAAAGCCCGCCCAGAAGCGCATCCCTGACATCAAACGCATCATCCTGCTTAAGCTAATGCAGGAATTGGGTGATTACAAGGCGGCCGCGGCCCTTGTTGGAGTGGATCCCAAGTACACCAGCAAGACCTTCCAAAAATTCATCAATACTGGTTGTGTCCTTGCCGCAGAGAAAACCTTGCATGTTTCTACCATGCTCACCAAGGAGCAAAAATGGGCAATCCACCAGTGGATCACCCGGGACTGCCATCTTGAACTGGCAAATATACAGGCCATGGTTAAATCTACTTTTGGGATTGAGGCCTCAATTTCCTTTTACTACCATCTGGTGAAGGGAATGTGATTTTCTTGGAAAAAGCTTGGGGTATCTGTAAGGTCTCATGGTTCGGGGGAGGTGGTTGTAAACTAAAGCTTTTAACCCAGTTATATTTATGTTATTCAAATACAAAAATGTAGGTAAGGTTTGTAGTAACAACTGGACTAGGGCTCCTAGAAGCTTATAGGAGGTAAATAAGGGCTGAGGCGGTTGATTAAACCTAAGAAAATAAAATAGAGTCCAGTCTTAATGACTGACAACTTGGTCAAAAAATCAATTTCTAAGTCAAGGAATTGCTCACCACTAGTTGGAGGATTAAAACTATCAACAATAAAATTGTGGGTGTTACTATAGAAACTACCTAGCTGATGAAACAGAAAGTCAAAAGGAATCATAAAATTGAAGATAAAAAACTTAAACTAAAATTGGAAATGAAACACAAGCCACAAAACCTAACAAGTACCTTTTTGGGGTGCAAGTCAAATAATCTCAACTTATTGTTGAGACTGGAAAACCAAGCCTTTTTATTGTGCACTGTTGAATTGAGGTGCAAGGAATGGTGTAAAGAGTTAAACCAAAAATGGTTTAGAAGACATGCATGAAAATTTAAGGTAAAGATCAGAACTTGTAGTTTAGCTTAGTTAAGCTAAACCCAGTTAAAGGGTGACTGGTAGGAGGAAAAGCAGTTACGGCAACTGTCCTTTGATGTTAGAGCGAGCAAAAATTCAGGAAAAAACGGATCCAAAGCTCAAAAGCGTAAATTAAGAGTAAGACAAAAGTAAGCGTTTTTGGACTAATTTCTAAGACTTCCACAAATAGGTCCAGGGTTCAAAACCTGGTGCAGAGGTAAGGGGAGTTTGAAACTGATATTAATCAGTCTTTAGGTCATAACTAGGCCTTCACAAGGCCTATTTTGGAGCCCAAAGGTGGAAAAGAAAGGGAAAAGGAAGAGGAAGCTAAATAAAATAAAATGAAAGGCAATCTTAAAACTTACAAGCCAGAAAACAGAAAGTAAATAAAACAGAATAGCAGCTATAGAAAAGGTTAATCCTGACAGTATCCCCCTAAAACAGAAACAGCCCAGCCAACATTGACGTCCGGAAAAACTATGCAGAGGTGTACACTGCCCTCAAAGCCAAGGAGACAGTCACATTTTATTATTCTGACAAATTGGCATTTGCCTCGTCAATGCGCAATGGGTATGACTATGTCCCCAAAGGCTCCAATGACGGGATAGCTTGGTGTGCTGCAGTCCACGCCACAGCCTACTCAATGGTGGCTCTCCTCAGTCCAAAGGGGGTTGAGCTTTATCAAATGATATTGGGTTCTCACAACAGCCGTACCTTCTTGTCATTCCTCCAATTGGTCCAGGAGCACCTGAGGCGCACAAGCCCGGGCTTCACCAATGTGATTGTGTTGGACAATGTTGGTCTCCACAAGGTGGCTGCCATTCTCAAGGAATTCCCAATGATCGGCACAAGCATTGCAGTGGGCCCCCAGCAATTGGCCACAGCAAATTTACGCCTTCTCTTCCTCCCAGCCTATTTGCCCTTCCTAAATCCCATTGAGGAAGTCTTTGGGTGGCTCAAGCAAGTCGTCAAGCAAGAAACCCCAACTGGGACCAAGGACCTCTTTAATTTGCTGCAGGCCAGGATCCACACCCTCCCAGCTGAGACCGTGGCCAAATTCTATGGCCACGCTGATTCGTTCATCCCCGCGTGCCTAGCCAAACAGCCAATCAATTAAAGTCTTAGTCTGTCCAATTTTTTTATATTCTCTTATTTACTATTCAAGACTTATTAATTATCATTTTATATTTAGATGTTTCCACGCCCGCAATCACATTCAGAAGATCCATCAATAGATGTAAGTAATTTATTTATTTTATTATGCCATCTGAGGTAATCCCAAACGCTCAATACTGGATTATGCAAAAATATTTAAATCACTTTGGTCAAATAAATATAAAAATCAAATTGAAAAAAATTAAACGTAAAACATACAAGTTAGAATTTATTTTATTAACATATAATTTTATGCTTTTATAAAAACTGTTTCTGCAATATATTTTGCAAAACTAGTTTGCTGGAATAGAAATTATAAAAATTTATTATAATAAAAATAATATAAATTGTAATAAAATTTATTGGAATCATATTTTAAATGTGTGCGTCTGTAGTGGGTTCTTTGGTATGTACCCACCCCGCGATGGAGGTGACACACAACCTTCACCACCACACTGTGAACAGTGGATACACCCTTATTGAAATACTCCCTCCTGCTGGTGAAAGGCAGTAGGGTCAGGTGGGAGTGAAGCAGCAGCTTTTCAGGTGGGGCTACAAACCTGTACATCCCAGCCAGGACCAGGGCGTCTTGGATTACATGGTCCACCGAGTCGTATCCAGGGGGGACCTTCTTCCCGTTGAGTGCAAGCCGGGCCTCATTGATTCCCAGAAGGACCCTGTCCAGGTCCTCTACAGACGCGCCCATCCTGAAGTAGAATAGGAACCCCAGGTAAACAACCAGATGAAGTCTTTGCCCTGCAAAGGCTTCTGTGAACTCACACAGTTTATTATAGACTGCATTGATCTTCTTGTTGTGCCTGGTCTTTGCGAAGGTCAGCTCCATGGCTGCAGGGCGCCCTGTCTCATTGGCACTTCAGGCCAACCCAAAGTTGGCAAGGAGGATTTTTGTCTTCTTGACAGCTGTTGCGTCTGGTACAGCCAATTTGCCCACCGTGTGCCCAAATTTCTCCAATAGGTAAGAAATTGTGTGCTCCAAGGGGTAGCAGAAGCGAGAAGCCGCATGGGCCCGGCCCATCTCTGGTACATTCTTGAATGGGAGCGTCACCAGGACGTCCCAAAAAGCTCAATGGAGTTTACACACTAAACTCCACTGAGGGATACCAGGTCCAGGCGGATCAGTTGGACATCCTTGTAGGCAGTAACTGCCCACTCAGATGCCCCCTCAGCATGCGTAAGTTCTGCCAACGCCTCCTGTGACATCAGAAAGGACCCATGGATACGGTCCTCCAGCTCCCGCACGACAGGGGGGGACAGATACAATTGCTTTGCCACATGAGTGGCATAATTTGTATAAAAGGTGGCCGGGACAAAGGGGACCAGGACTTGGCGGAGTAAACCGTCTACATTTTCTAAGAAAAAAGGTAAGTTTTTTGAAAATTTATTAATTTTGTTTTTTAGGCTACCTTCTTGTGTTTCTTCCTTGCCCGTAGCCAGAGCCGGCTTGGCCATTCTTGGCGCAATCAATTGCGCAGGCAATTTGGTATCCTCTGCCCTGGCACGCTTGGCGGGTTTGAGATGTTCATACATCTCCAGGTCATCAACCCAGACGGGCGGCGCAGAAAGATTGTATGCCTTAAATTGCAGGCCCTCAACCACAGTTTTTTTGAATATTTAGTAAGCGCTCAATTGTCTTCTCTGAGGTGTCTGGTATTTTGGTCATAAGGGCCTTTGCAGACACCTTGTCTATTTTGTCCCCTTCAAGGACGGTGGACTTCACTTTGGCTTTGGCCTTGCCGTCAATGTCCTTTATTTTGGCAATCACCAAGTCAAGGTCTTTTGGCAGCTTCTCCAATTCTCTCATTGATTTTTTACTAACCTTTCCATATGTTTTTATAGCTTTTGCCCCAATAAATTTTGTATTATTTTGATACTGTTGCCTCCTTGTTTATTCCTTTTTGTTTTCCCATCTACTACATTATCCCATCTTTTTACCCATTTTGTATATGTTTTACGCTCATCTTGATATGTGTTGTTTGCTTTGTGTTGGCATTGTTTCCTTGATTACCATATTATTTTTGGCGTTTGACATAGCCCCTTGTGAAAATATTAACAACAATTTGGTTATCAGCTAAATTTGAATTAGAAAATTATAGTGTTAACTGTTTTTAGATAAAGTTGCTACGGATCTGAATTCAAAACCTTAATGATAAACTTTAAGCCAATCAGGAGCCAAGTGATAAAGTGATTGTTGTGACATAAAGGGTCATTCAATAATTCTTTGATGCATGTGCACTAATTAATATTATTGGCTGGATGTTTTGCCATTTTACACCATTGCCGCTGTGGCAAGTTGTTGATGGACTAGTGCTAACCCAGCAGCTGATTGGGCACTAGTCCATCAACAACTTGCCACAGCGGCAATGGTGTACAATGGCAAAATATCCAGCCAATCATATTAATTAGCGCACATGCATCAAAGAATTATTGAATGACTCTTTATGTCACAACAATCACTTTATCACTTGGCTCCTGATTGGCTTAAAGTTTATCATTAAGGTTTTGAATTTGGATCAGTAACAACTTTATCTTAAAACAGTTAACACTATAATTTTCTAATTCAAATTTAGCTGATCACCAAATTGTTGTTAATATTTTCACAAGGGGCTATGTTTAAGTGCTAAAAACAACTGTGTTCTGGATCTAGATACACAACATAGTAAATATATGATTTTATAGAAATAGGATGAACATAAAGAATAAAACCAACTATAAACAAAGAGAACATGAACAATTGAAATTCAAAAAAAGATAATATAAATAGAAAATGTTTGGTGACAGGGGTTTATTGGGGCAGAGGAGAGTGATGCCTAGGAGGCAGAATAACGCGGGAAGGAAGACATAGAGGCTTGCTGGCCTGGGGGGTCTGGGATTGGGTGGGTTGGGCTTGCGGGTTAGGGGTGTTGGTGGCAGGGGTGGAGGCAGGAGGATTTTGCGTGATGGCTGCCATATAACACTTGTTGTATTCCTCATCAGTCATTGGCTGGATGGGCTGGTAAGTGGCAGTGGCCCAAGGTGGAAGGTGCTTATCCTTACGTGATTGATTGCCCATGTTCACATGGAAAACCATTTGTGCAAACAAGTCAGCCATCATCTGGCAGCCAAAGAGAAAATTGTGGTCAAGGACCCCAAGATAGAGGCCGTTGAAAGCCTGAGGGCGGCGCTTCTGTAATGTGGATCCCATGTTGAAGAAGACAACATCAGCCAGATGGACGTCTGCATGGCTGGCGGAGTAAACTGAGGCCTGGTGCCCGCGTCCCTGGATGGCCTTGAGGGCAGTGGTCTACCCTCCATCTGGTGGCTCAAGAAAACCCAGTCCTTGGAATTTGAGCCATCCCAGGAGTTGAGTAATCCACCAAGGATGTGGCTGTATGAGTAGCCATTGATGAAATCTGGGTTTGTCTGATAGGAGACGAAACCCTTGGCTGAAACAGCCAGAAATGCACCAATAAACGTCCCCTTCTTGACCTTCTTCCTTCTATTCTTGGCGGCGGCTTTTCCTTGCTTGCCAAAATTATCAAAAGCTATTGATAGCTTGTAATAGGAGATGAACATGACATCATCAGTTAGACTAGTCAGGCATCAGACCAGGGTTGATTCAATGGCGGTATCATATGGGGAATCCACAGCGCCATCCCATTGGTTGTCGGCAAAATTAGTAAGAACCTGTATGGAAGCCACCTTCCCATACATCCAGAGCTGCACCATGCGCTTGGAGACCCATATGTTATGGTGCTCAAGCTGCTTCTGGACCTGGGTCAAGGGAAGCTTGGGATCTCACTGGAGGAGGTCAAGCATGATTGGGTATGCCTCAGATATTTGTGACTTGGGGGCCTTCTTGGGCTTCTTGGCTGTCCCAATCAGATTCCCCTGTTCATCAGGTTGTTGAATTCCCGCATGACAGTAGCTTGGGTAAATTGCAACTGGATGGCAATCTGTTCCCAGGACAGACCCTGTAGATTCAGTGCCACAATTTCCTAAGAATTTGGGCAGTGATAATTTGTTGCTTGGGGCGCTGGGCCAGGGGAGCTGAAGCCTGATTGGCTGTAGGGGGTAGGGCTGGTTGGCTGGTGGAAGGAAGTTGTTCCAAATCAAGGTTGCCATCCTGATTCGTTGGTTGGTGGGAAGCTTGTGCGGGGGTGGGTACAGGAGCAGGGGCAGAGCTAGACACTAAGTGACTCTCAAACAAGTCAAAGCCATAGGGGTTGGTGATCAGATACAGGTCAGCTTCCTTGTTACCTGCCTCAAAGGCTTGGGTGTAAACAGGTGCCTCCACGTTCTAAGCCTTGCCTCCATTGAAGCTGGCTTGGCTGCTGGCGCTGTCAAAGATATTGCTTGTAAAAACCATTATAAAAAACCTAGGATAAAATCACTAAAAGTAGAAATTTTAAAATTTAATGATTTTTTTTATTGTAATCTTGAGTCCATATTTGGAAGGTTCTCAAAACCTTTTCATACAAATCTGGAGCCATGAAAATGGATAAAATGCCTCTGTTCCTAAATTGGATAGCTGTTGATTGGCTATTAAACTGTTATTTTTCTATTTTAGGCTGCTCATACTACACATCTTGTGTGAGTTCATTTTGTTTTGTGCTTGTGTAATCTTGCTTCTAGATTGCTCAAGTTTCCTTTTGTTTTAGTTCTTCTGTTGTTGCCTCATATGAATCCTGATTGGATTATAATATACTCTGGAACAGCATCCATCCATTTCACTTGTTGCGTCAGTTCATTTTGTTTGTGGTTTGAACTACACTGCTTGATGTTTGATATAATTTTGTATAATGGGCTAGTGAAGTTTTGTTTTTTGTTTGATAGTCCATTTATTAACTATATTTTATAGCTTAATTGAATCCTGAATCTCACGTGACTTGGATTTTGTTTAAATCTGAAATCATTTTGTTTAAATTTGAGGTATTTTTGGTTGTCGCCATAGCTTTTAAAACTACTGTACCAAGCACAAGAACAAATGAGTTTCAGTCACAAAACAAAGCTATTATGTTTACTATGATTTTTAATAACAAAATGAACCCAGTCACTAAAGTGTAAATCTCAATCCAACAACAAACCACAATATCAACTGAAACAGAGAACAAAAATATCAAATATCAAAGCAAATCAACAGATCTACAATACTGTTACCAGTTCATTCTAATTAAGACATAAAATCCAGAGGTGAGAATGGAAATAAATATTCTGAGAATTCGTTTTGGAATAAAATTACCAAATAAATCAGATTTATTAATACATGCAGCTAAAAATGCACAATTACAACCAAAAATAATAAATATAGAAATTTAAAAACCTAATTTTAATCAATAAGTGGTGACTACAATCTTTTATGCTACTATATTTATGAAAATAAAATTACAATAATTAAATTATATAGTTAGACTAATTTTATTTTTATACCAACATGTATAGATTGCAACAGCAGAGGCAAGGAGCCAAAGGAGTACACTGCAGATGTGGATGTCTTTGTGGATCAAAGAAAAGAGTGGCTGTAGTACAGGAGGTGGACAATGGGAGTTGTTCTGAGTTAGTTGGTGCAACCCAAGCCACACAAACACAAAAACAAACCCAGTGAACCCAGACTGGCATAACAGTTAGTATTAACCCCTGAGTTCCAAAGCTTTCCAGGAAGGCCATCAAATTCACAACCACTAGAACAGTGAACACTACTGTCAGAAAACCAACCTGGAGCTGCCAACTTGCCACCATCTGGGAACTGGTGGGTTTCAGACTTGGTGGGAAGAGCCTACTAGAGGATTGGTGCTAACTTAATGAGGTAGGACATTGACTTGCCTACCCAGGACCACAGGCTGGCAGTTGGGGCAATAGTGTCTATTACCCCAATGAGGGTAATATACACTATCCCAAATAGCTTGTTGGTATGGTCCAGGGAAAGCTCAGTGGTGGATGCAAGCATTGGTTTCAGGGTGACAGGTGGTTCCATGTCTAATTGGTAGGCAAGGAGGAAGTTGAATTTATCTCTTAACAGGCTGGGCTCAGTAACATGCCAAGGGCTCTTCCTGTTGTATCAGCAACCTCCAGAATTAACTCATACAGCATGAAACATCCTTGATGTCAACAAACCTCAAAAATATTTTTCTTATTTTCAATATTAAAGATTTTTTCTGGATTAAATAATTGACACTGATAATAAAAGAAATGTTTTATTTTTATTTTGAGCTTTTAATTGAAATTATAAAATATAAAGCAAAAACAGTTCTTGAAATTATCAACATGGAGGATTTTCCATGCTATATGAGTTAATTCTGGAGTTTGTTGTTGTATCTGGTTAATGCTTTAGATTGGGCCAAGAGGTCTTGTGCTAATATCTTGTCAGAGTTGTAATCCTTATATTTAGGCTTCAAGGGGTATTCTGTTAAATGGATAGGACCAAAGGGAGCACCTGGCAGGTGGTATGTAGCTGGCAGGCTGGCAGGAGAATCAGAATTTTTTTGAGTTAACTGGCAGATGACTAGGATAAAATATGGCAACAATCAGGGAAACCAATATCTCATAACTTTATTTAAAAATGACAATGGGGGTTGATCCTGGCTTGGCTGGTACTTATACTGCAATGCCAGGCCTCATTTTCTGATCAGGGTTCTTGAGGTTGGGTAGGTTGGCATTGGGGGTCTTAGATGGCAGGGCGGTGTTTGTGTCATAACTGTGCTGTTTTAGAAAAGTTACAAAGGAAAAAATATTTGGAAACTAGATAATATTCTTTATTTAGAGATAAGTATTATATAGTTGCTGTGAATTGTGGATATCAGGAACATGACTGTGTTGATCACTTGGTTGGATGGCTAGGGGGTGGCTTGATCATGTTAATGAGTCAAGTGCAAAATTGAGACATCCACCGTATGGGATCATCATTTGCTCATGTTGCTGTTTCTAGTAATTTGAGTTGACTTCTGCATTTGGCTATGGGTGTTACGGTATAAAACCAAATGAAAGGAATAGTGCGGCCCCACAAGACCAGAAACCAGCAAAGAACCGCCGCCAAACCCTTGAGAGAAATAGATAATTTAAATATTGTCATTGACAAAAAAATGGGTCAAAGCTGGGATTGCTCAAATAGCCCCGGAAAATCCGGACTTGCCATATTTTTGCCCAAATAATTATGACAAGAAAATTACATGTTATACGTTATTTGGTGATGGCAGCGCTTGACCTGCTGATTGCTGGAATTTTTTTGAATTATGATGACATTGACTTGAATTCCAATGCAGTACCTCCAACTGCTGAAAATATTCTTGCCAACCAATCAGATGCCTTGGAATCCCCTCCTCTTCCATCCTGAACTCCCTTAAGACTTTCCCATTCCCCTCTAGAAACTTGTTTCTAGATAGCTTAATTACCCTCAAATAAAAGGAAGTTTACCCAAAAATGATGGATCATCTGGGGATGTTTGCCCCTGTCTTTGAAAGATTAGCCTTTGTTATGATCAAGCTCATCATTGACTCCATGGCCAAAGCCTGGGCTGCTCTTTACATGACAATCTCTTCTGACTCTTTCTCTAATTTGCCCCTGCAAATCATTTACCTACTGACAATTTCCATCTCAATCTATGCTAAACTACTCCAGGACCCAAGATGTTGAGGCTGTACTCCCAATTTGGTCTCCTTCTTGTCAAGCAACTCATGATTTGTTTATTATATCCTCATTGTATTTCCTTGAATAAGGCCACTTTCTGCTTCACTCTAACAATGGGTTGCTGGGAAGCCAGGCTGCATGTCACAAAATCACTTGGTTGGAACCTTTCCAGGGGGTTGACCCTGCTGTTTTGACACCCCCTGGCTGAAAGTTGGCCTCCTCTGGTGGGAGGTCTGCTGGTAGGTTGTCAGGAGCAGAGGCATTGTACTTCACCAACTGATTCTCAGTTGCAGGGAGGACTGTCTTGCTCTGTTTCTGGCGGGCCTTGCAGGGTTGTAGCCAGTCATGGTGTAGAACCTTATGCTGCTTACGCTTGGCCAGTCCTTGTACTAGGTAAATGTTGTTATCATTTACCTTCAACATAATGACAGGGCCCATCTTCTCAGGCTGCAACTTACTTTTGTCTGTCCTCATTACCCATACTTTGTTGCCAACTTTGTGCCTTGCTTGGATGGGGACAAACATATCTTGCTGGTGTTTCTCTTTTCTCTCCTTTTGGTTGCTGTTGGCTTGAAATATTAGGGTTTAGAACATAATGGTATCTTGTTTGGTATTTCCAACTTGGGCCCAGTCAGTGCTTGAACAATGTTTGGTTGTGTTCCGTAGACAAGTTCAAAGGAATTCTTTCCAGTGGATCTGTTCACCTGTGTACAACACACAAGAAGCGCAGTTGCCAAATATTTGTGCCACTCCTCAGGTCTCCCAGAGGTGAGCTTAACAAGGGCTTGCATGAGGCTTCTTCTCAGCTGCTCTAATCTGCCATTGGCATGAGGATGTTATAGTGTAGTCACTGTGTGTTTAAATCTGTTTTTGGTGAGGTAAAAGTTTGTGTCTTCTGAGGTCAACTCCTTGCCTCTGCTAGTAATCAATAGCTCTGGCTTTCTGAACTTACTGATGATCTCTTTGCCAATGAATTGTTGCATGTCATTGCTGGGGTGAGTCCTGACAGATTGTGCCACTAACCAGCAGGTATCAAAATCAATGGTGGCAATGATGTATTTCTTGCCATTATTTTTCCCTGGCATGGGGCCTACAATGTCAAGGGCCCAAACTTTAAAGACTAGCTGGGTCCAGATGGGCAACACAGATTTACAGAGGGTTGTCGCTTTTTGCAAAATTCTCACATACTTCACACTGCTCAAGGACCTCCTGTACATCCTTATACAGAGTTGGCCACCAGGCTTTGTGCTTCAGGAACTTGTAGAAGTTTTGGCTCTTTGAATGACCTAAGTCCTGATGATAGCGTGAGATGGTGTCAACTCTTTGATGCGTGGGGACATATGGAATGGTTACATTGGTCATTTTACAATGCAGTGTTCTGTAAATGTCTGTAAACAAGTTCTTTTTCTTGAAACAGTGTCTCTGGTAATATATGTGGTGCCTGGAGGGAAACCTTTGTCTCTGGTTTGAAGCGTCAGGAGGGGCCAGTCCAGATCCAGGCCATTTTTGCCTCTGAAAGCCCTTACATATAGGCACAAGAGGGTGTCAGCCATGACCAGTTCTGGCCCAAGTTTGTATTAAATGCTCATGTTGAATTATTCTAGGAACACCATCTAGCAGGCTTGGCGCCTGGAAAGGTTGGCCTTTTTCCTGAAATATATAAGGGAATTGTGATTGATTGGAGCAGTGAATTTTTCCTGCTGCTCTAGGTAACAATGCCATTTGACTAAGCAATGTAAAATTGCCAGTGACTTCTTATCATGGATTAGGTAGCAGCACTTGCTATCTGTGAGCTTGCGCAACTTGTAAGCCACTGGTAGGTAATTGCCTGTGTCTGTCTTGATGTGTAGTACACCTCCAATGGAGGCATCTGAGGCGTCAGTCTCCATCTGGTAGTTGCCATCCCTTTTTAGGTATTGTAGTATAGAGGCAGATGTCAGTTTCTCCTTTAAGCGGCAGAAACAGAGATCACATTGAGGAGTCCATACAAACTTTGACTTGGCGCCTGTAATGGCAGACAGTGGTGCAGTAAGGATGCCACAGTCTGGGATAAAACATTAGATGTAGGCTAGCATTCCTAGGAAAGTCTGGAGTTTGCTCTTGTCTTTGTGCAGCGGCATCTTGCATATAGCTTGGGTCTTCTGGGCATCTGTTTTGATGCCCTCTTTTGAAATCAGATGTCCAAGAAAAGGTAGTTGCTCACAATAAAATTGTCATTTGGATTGTTTTGAAAGAAGTTTATGTTGTGCTAAGATTGCAAATACTACTTTTAAGTCCTTGTGGTGTTGCTCAACAGAAGGACTAAAGACAATGATGTTTTCCATGTACACAAGGGCGTGTTTGCTAATAGGCAACTGTGGTAAGTTTGACTCCCTGGTACTCAACAAAGTGTTGAGTACCAGGGAGTTGAGTGCTGCATATGCAAATCTACTAGTATTTTTGGCTTAACTGATTTTAAGCTAATTTGTACTAGTAATATACAGGGTTGAAACTAAAAACTGAGTTCAAATTTACTTGAATTTGACTCTGTTTAATAATTTGGTTAGCTAAAAGACCAATTTAAGGGGCAATTTATAAGTAAATTTACTAATAGAAATGATAAATCCTGTGTTTAACACTCTAAAACAAAAAGTGGTCAGTTTGACACTTTTTAAGCCAGATCCATATTTTATTAATAAAATACTTATGCACCTATATAAAATTTGTTATTTACAATTATATTTTTATTAGTGTCAATAGTTGTTGATTAAGCTCCCAAGCACCACTATACTAGATTTAGTGGTATAGACATTAATCAAATACCCCACTTATTTTACATTATGACATTTCTGGGTTTGTGGATTAAATGGTGCCACATAATTTAAGCCCAATTTATTAAGAGATTTCATACATAATTTATAAAAAACAGAAACTCAACTCCCCCTCTGTTTGACTCTATCCACTTGCCACGTGGTTGGTTTTGGATTTAACTAATCAAAGGCTCAGAATTAAGGCTAAATTAATAAATGGCGCACTATGAGCGCCACTCAACACCCATCCACTTGTCACTTTAACTTGGAGATTAGTACAGAGAGCTTCTTAACGTTTTAACCAAAACTATGGTAAATAAGTCACTCCCATCTCCTCACAGCATAAATTAAACACTAATAAACACCTTCCTACTCATTTACTTTTTTAACTTATATTGTATTTTTTATTTTTGAGCATATGAAACAGCCTTGCTTTTGGGTTAGCTTTCAAACCTGTTTTAAATTTAAGCAAGTTTTATATGTAAAAAACATAGTGAATTTGATTTTTCTGCTTGACTCTGGCATACTTGACAGTGAGAATTCAGCTTTTTCAAGCTGATTGACAGTGCCAAATTTGACACTTTACTATGCTTTGAATTTTCAACTCCAATAAAAAATTCCACATAATAATTTTTTGCAATTATAATCTACTACTCTTCCTGTTACTCTCCATATAACTTTTATATACTTTTTTATTTTTAATTATACTTTTACATTGATTTAGCACTAAGATGTTATGCTTAACCTAACATCTTTGATGCTTCATCATAAATTCACTTATTTTCTATATTTTAACCTTTATATCTATACTTTGAGTTTCTATTTTGCTTCTATTTACTTTGTTATGTTTTTTTCTTGATAAATAAAACTTTATTTGCATAATTTTTTATTTAACTTTTGCTTTTCTTTACCTCTTTGTGTTTGACATATCTTTTCAATCATTTTATTTACAAAACTAAACTTTTCTTTAGCCAAGATTATCTAAATCCAACAAGCCTATCAAGCGCCAAGCCTCCAAGGGCTCAAAAGAAACTGCCTCCACCCCCAAGCATTTCAAGAAGCCTGCAAAGGCTAAGTCTTCAACTCCATCTCCTCCTACTCATTCTCCTCCCACACTTCCCCCATCCACCCTCATCTTCAACTTCCCCCAAGTCCTTAAATAAAAGTGATGGCTCTCTCACTGATCACTCATTTTATGAATCAGAGGCTGGCTCTGAACCCACCAAGGAGCAGCATACCAAGAAAGTAAAGGCTGCCAAGGAGCCCACCTCTTCTTCTGATAAGAAAAAGGAGGCATCCAAGCAGGCCTCAAAGAACCCTTCCCCTCCCCCTCCTGATGGATCTTCCCCCCTCCCTCATCTGACCCCCAAGATGAGCCTGAGGAGTACTCCAAGAAGTTCAAAGCTTCTGGTCACATGGCTTGGGATCCACTTGCCATCCACAACATTTGCAATATGGACAGAGAGTTCAAAGTTCCTAAGTGCTTCCCCCGGTACTTCCCAATCATGTCCGTAAAGGGCGGCCCTGGTTACGTTGCTGACAACTACATATTCAATTGCAACACCCAAAAGCAGCAAAGTAAAAGCAAGTACTTTGTCTGTGAAGATAAGACTTGTGGGGCCTGGCTGAACACTGAGGGCTGGATGCAGGTAACTGCCAAGAAGGGGGAGCACACTTATGAGCCCCCCAATCATCTAATCACTTGGATGCTGAAGTGGTACCTTGTTCAAGTAATCCCCACCTCCTCTCACCTCCGGGCATCTGATCTGGCCATAAAGGCCCTGTAGCATTTAAAACCCAACAATCTTAAGTTGATGCCAACACAGGAGCAGTTGGTCAAATTCATCAGCAATAAGCAGATTGCCACCAATCCCCCTCCCCCAAGGCCTCAGACATCTTATCAGAGCTTACGCTCACCCACGAGCTCAAGCAGCTTCCAAGTGGAGAGCACTTTCTTCTTCATGAAAATGAGCCTGGAACCAAAGACTGTATAATCTGCTATGCAACTCAGCAGAACCTGCTGGAGTTAAAAAGGGCTTCAACCTGGCTAGTTGATGGTACCTTTGCTGCTTGCCCCCAGATGTTCAAACAGCTATGGATGATTCATGACCAGATTGACACCCAGGTGATTCTACTTGCTTTCTTCCTTCTCCCTGGGGCCACTGAGGCCACTGAGGCCATTTACACCTGTGCGTTCTCAATTCTCTGCAGAGCACTTTCCCTCCTTCCCCTTGACAACAACAAAGGTACCAAGAAGACCCCCCCACACCTGCGCAAACCCTCCTGCCGCTGACAAGGACCAGGTCACCCTGGACTCAGAGGAAAAGGTAAAGCTCATAGCTCTAGGACCTCATATGTGCATTTGGTCTTCAAACCTGCTCAGTTCAATGCATTTGAGCAGCTGTTTATCAGAGAGGTGCAGGGGTGCCACTTTCACTTACATCAAGCAGTTGCTTGCAATGTGCAGGCCCATGATGAGCTTAGTAGGTTGAGCCAGAGGGACACTTCAGACACCTGAAAATTTGCGCTGGCACAATTCAGTGCCTTGGCTTTTTTAAAGACAGAGCACACTGTGCAGGGGTTCAAGACTCTCAAAGAATTATTACATGGCAAAGCATCTGGAGTTCAAGCCTTTCCTTGAGTAATTTGAGCCCCAGTGGATTGGGAAGGTTGTCATGCAGAGGCAAGGCAAGGCCAGAGCCAAGGCCAGTTGGAATGTGTACCAGGATGTGGTGAATGGTGAGCTCAAGACCACTTTGGCGCTAGAGGCTTATCCCAAGCATCTCAAGGCCAACTTTGGGATTCAAACAAAGTTTAACAAGTTCTTCTCCCTCCTGCAGCAAACACAGAAAAAAACCATCTCCAAGCTGTGTGACTTGGCCAACTGCATCCCCCCACCAAGCCTATCACCCTCTTCACCAAGGCCATCCAGGGTGCAGCTAAGCACAAAAACAAGGCCTATGAGCTTAAGCAGCAGCTTGAGCTTATTGCCACTGCCCTCCCAGAAGGGGCTAAAATGAAAAAGGGGAAGAAGGGCAAAGAGTAAACTTGCTTGCTTGCTTCCATGGTTTTAACTTTTAACTTTAACTTTAATTTTTACTTTTTAGTTTTGATCAATTAGTTTTTGGTTTTATTTTTCTATTTTTTATTTAATTAGATAGTAATGATTTTTTATGTATATATGGTAAGTTTGAGATGAATAGTTATACTTGAAAGTGAATGAAATATCTTAACTTGTGTTAATTTACTAGTAAAACATAGGCTATTCACATTTGTACTTATATGAACTATATCAAATAAGTTTTAATATTTCTTCATATTTTGCAAAACTTCTATTGTTGTGTTTGTGTTTATTTTTGTTTCATTGAAATTTTAATTTATATGGTAATCAAAAATATTTTTAATGAATAGTGTAAATTACATAGCAATTTGAGAAATAGTTGCTTATTCTGTTTACTTTTATTAATTAAGGTACTGTTTATATTTCATTTTTAAGCTCTCTAGGGTCACTTTAGTATACCATAGCTGTATAGCTTAATTTTTTATATTCAAAGTTTTCAGTACATCAAGATCTGTTAATTAAAAAAGTGTCAATTTCCAGTTGTCGATCAGGGCAAAAGCTGAATTCTCACTTTACTATAGTGTCAAGCACTAGGGGATCAATTTTACCACAGTTGCCCATGGATGAGGTGTGGGACTGGTTGGTTGAGCTTTTCAATTAATCAAATGTTAACAGTTTAACCCTTCACAAGTTTCTCATCCACCTACCATGTAGGGTAGGGACAAGAACAGCAATTGTGAAAACACAGTGTCACAAAACCATTTTTTGGATGTTTTGGATTGGGTCATAAAACAATTTGGGTGGATTTGTGCCGCAACTTTTAGAGTTGGTCACAATTTGTGCCTCACTCCATTGTGTAGGTCACAAAAGATGAAGAGAAGGCATTTTTCAAATATGAAACAGATGATTTCATTTTGTGAAGGGGCACAGGATGTAAAATTAGAATGTTCTCAGGGGTGAAACAGATGGTGTCATTTCTGCAAGGTACTGAATGTAAGATTAGAGCAGGTTCAGTTGTTGGATCTTATTATTTATCTAAAATTTATTACAGATTTATCTGCCATTATTTCACAATGATATATTTGATTGTACCACAGTTTGCTTTAGATAATTATATTTAAACACTATCAAAATGTTTATAAATATCTACTTTAATTGAAAGGAATATGTTGTATACTTATTATTGGACACAACACAAAACCACATGAGATTGTGCTTAGTTACATCACAATTGGTGCAGATTTGTTTTGTGAATTTAGGAGCAGTGCACAAAATGTGACATTGCAATTGTGAACTGCTCCCTAAAAACACAAAATCAATCTGCATGAATTGTGATGTGACATGAAAGTCACAAAATGAATTGTGCTCAACTGGCAAAGTCACAAAACCAATCGTGCCGATTTTGGTGCCCGTCCCAACCCTACTACCATGCCATGCAATCATATCCCCCTTTCCTGCACGTGAGAATTATCTTGCTGAATCTTGCATCCTTTGCCCCTATTGATCTTGTACCAGAACCCAACCCATGTGCATGGTTTAGATCGGTTCCTGGTTAAGCCTGAACCGCAATCCCAAAGCTATTTATAAATGAAACGGATCACTTTTGCGAAATAAATAGATTTTATTATTATTTGTGCAGCTATTTCGAAGTGCACCGATTGATTCTACTACCCCGATTTACACGCTTTGACACTTCCGCAGCCGAAATATTACAAGGGAACCACATAATTCCTAAATAAAGTGCAATTTTGGGTAGCAAGATTATGTTTCATTATTGTACCGCTTGATGACATGTGACAATCGCCCATTGGAGGAGCCCTAGCAGGGACACTTGGTCACAGTTCCTGTAACCAGCGGACTTTAATAAAATATAATTTAAGTTACAATAATTGTTGAAAAGTTCAAAGCTTTAAAAAACATATAGATAAGGGCGTGTAGTTGCAACTATAAATACTCTAATGGCTATATCCGATTCAGCATGTTGTTTTTCAAGTTTTACAAGTTTGGCTGGTGGGCACTTGTTAGCGTGGCTGCTGCAAAAGATGCGTTTCAATCGAAACGCATTGGTAATTACGAGTACCAGGAACTAGTGACTCCCATTGTGAAAAGTGCCGCTGATGACCGTGAATACCTTGGACTTGTTCTATCAAATAAAATGAGGGTGCTACTCGTTTCAGATCCCAAAACAGGCTCGGCCTCTGCTGCCTTGGATGTCGCAGTTGGTTCTATAGCTGATCCTAAATCCATGCCCGGCTTGGCCCATTTCTGTGAGCACTTACTGTTTATGGGCACCAAGAAGTATCCCAAAGTAAACGCCTACTTTGATTATCTTGGATTGAACGGGGGTAGCTCCAACGCACGCACCTCCTATGATTACACCAACTACTACTTCTCAGTAAATCATGGTAGCCTGGAAGGGGCCCTGGATAGATTCTCCCAGTTCTTCATCAATCCCTTGTTTTCCAAGGAGAGTGTTGCAAAGGAAGCCAATGCCGTCAACTCGGAACACCTGAAGAACATACAATCCGATGATTGGAGAGCTATGCAAGTCCAAAAACATACTATCAACCAAACACATCCCTTCTCCCACTTCGCCACTGGCACCTACGACACTCTCTACAAAATCCCCAAGTCAAAGGGAATCGACCCTCGCCAAGAGATCATCAAGTATTACAACAAATACTACTCCGCCAATCAGATGCAACTGGTTGTGCTGGGCCGTGAATCTATAGAACAACTGAAAAACATGACAATTCCTAAATTCTCCAAGGTTCGTAACTCAAATATATCTCGCCCATCCATCCCATTCTCCCCCTTTTCCAAGGACAACTTGGGAATTGAAATTGACATCAATCCCGTCGAGAACAGCCAGAAGCTGAATATGCAGTTCCCCCTTCCTTCCCAGGCTAAATTCTACCGCGAAAAACCTCCCCTCCTGCTCAAGTATTTCCTAAGTCACGAGAACACAGGCTCAATTATGGAGTATCTGACGGAGGTGGGCTGGGCAACCTCCATCTCCACCAGCATAAGCAACGAAAACATCGACTTCAGTATATTCGATATCATCATAGAGCTCACGCCACTGGGATTGGAGAACAAATATACAATTGTCCAGTTGATTCTTGAGTATGTCAAAGTTATCAAAGAGAAGGGCATCACCAAGAAATACTTTGATGAAGTTGCTTCCATAAATGAAATTGATTTCCGTTTCAACGAGAACACCAATCCTTCAGTCTACACCTCTGATCTGGCCAGTGCAATGCGAAGCCCTATTCCACTTTCAGAAACCCTATCCAGCCAATCCCTCGTGACACGCTTTGACCCTGAACTTGCCCAAAAGATGCTAGGTTACATTAGTAAGGACAATCTTAGGCTTAGTGTCGTTGCAAAGATCCCTGATGCCCAGCTGAAAGAACCTTGGTATGGCACAAAATACTCCATCAAGAAGCTACCGCAACTCAAACCCACTGGAATCAAATTACAACTATCACCCCCAAACACATACATCCCCAATAACTTTGACTTGGTGGATACCAACCCACAGATACAAATGTTACACAACAACTCCCAAGGCACTCTATGGTATTCTGGAAGCCCCTCAAAGACCCCCAAAGTCAACATCTGCATTCTGCTCAAGAACAACAAGGCCAGCAGAAGCCCCGACTTGAAAGTCAAGATGGATCTCATGGCGGGAATTGTTAAAATGAAGCTAAAAACGTTTGCATACAATCCCCAGCTAGCTGGTCTTAGCTACAACATTGTCTCCACAGCAAACGGTCTTGTACTCACGTTCTCGGGATACAGCCAGAAGATAGAAGAATTCGCCCTCAAGGTCCTCAATCTCATCAAGAATGTTGAAATATCTAAATCTTCCTTCAAAGTATACAAGGATATATATCTCCAGGATAACATAAACGCTCAATTCAATGATCCCGTCAAACTGACAATGCAACGCATAAGTGTTGCTTTAGTTAAAAACGCATGGGCTAAGGAGACGCTCCTTTCTTCATTAGCCCCCATCTCCCATGCCCAACTATCAAAATTCACCAAGCACCTGCTCAGTTCAGCCAAGATGGAGATGCTAGTGATTGGGAACATGGACCAAGGTTCAGCAAAGTGCATTATGGAAGCTTCTCAAGACGTATTGCAGTTGAAACTGCCATCCAATGTATTTCTGCACCCAACTCGCTCTGTAGTCCTTCCCCGTGGCAACTTTGTTACCCAAATGATTCTGAAAAACAAAGAGGAAGTGAATTCAGCCATTGTATTCTAGTTAGAAACATACGCTTACAATGACTTGATTACCCGTGTTTCAACAAGGCTTCTTGCCCAGATGCTTTCGGCATTTGCCAAGGAGCAGCTCCGCACCCAAGAACAGCTGGGTTACACTGTCAAAGCCCAAATGAAAGAGATCAACTCACGCGGAGGTCTGGTTATCTTCATCCGAAGTGAACGTCACCCCGTCTACCTTGAGTCGCGCATTGAAGCCATGCTGGAAAAATTCTATCGGTTGGTTGAAGCGATGCCAAAGAAAGAATTCCACCAGTATAGAAATACCATCAGATCTAGTATCCTTGAGAAACAGCGCAATCTTCAAGAGACAACAGATTTCTATTTGAAAACCATCAGTGCTGGCTTCTATGATTTTAGTCAAGGTATATAAATAATTAGCATCTACTAATCACTTAGACAATGCTACCGTTGCTACCCTTAACAGAATCACAAAAGAGAAAATCCTTTCCATGATCAAGAATAAGCTTGTTCGAGGTGCTCCCAGCCGCAGAAAGCTATCTGCCCACACTGTCTCCCAAAAGGCAAAACCCACCAAGGATAGCAAATTTACTCTCAAGGATTGTGGAGTCTTGGTCAAGAACATAACTTCATGGCGTCAGCGGCAACGCCTTGCCCCGTATGCTTCCCCAGTCAAGGACAATTGTATCCATTAATATCGGTCCCCAAAGAAAAATCAATCAAGTTTCTTGGCAACTGATAGTTTACTATTCACTATCTATTCAGAAACTCCATTAAACCTTATATTATGTGTGAAAGGTACCCCTATTTAACCTTTAAATGAATCATTATCCTACAGATCTAGATCTTTAAGGCACTCAATATTTTTGCCCATGTGGGCCAGCATGTCTATTTTAGACCATCTATTTCTCACCTGCACCTTTAATCTTATTAAATAAGCCAGCTTCAGCAGAGAATTTTTATCATTTATAACTCTTCAGGTATCATCCATTGGCACCCTGCAGGATCAAGCAGGCTGCAAGTGGGATATCCCATCTAGAAAGACAATCTAGAAAACACTATCTAAAACCCCAAATACTAGAAGGACACCATCTAGAAGATGAGTTCAAACCATTATCTATAAACACCTCATCTAGAAGCCTTACCAAGTTTCTGGATAAACTGCACCTGGTAACTCAAAACATGAACTAAAGCCCAAAAAGATTTATAAAAGATATAAAAAGGCATGGCTAGGCTCAAAATCACCCACACATCCCAAATCTGGAATAAACAGGGATCAGTTAGAAGTAACTATAGTGCGCAAATTTCCAAAGCCACCACACCTTAATGTTGTACCATAATTATGTTTTGACTTTGTACTTTAAAAATAATCATCCTCATAATAAACTAGAGTAATGTTGAAACATCTGGGTCAACCCCTGGTAAGGTTCTGCCCAAATGCTTCTGTGACCCACAACCTGACTTCCCCATGGCCCAAATCCAGATCAAGAAGTCTATTCAAATTACCAAAACCAGCAACAAAGCCCAGTAAAAATCCCTATAAGGTGGACAACTTGATTTGAAGCTTCACTCAGTAGAAGGATCACAACACCCCTATCTAATCCAATTGAGTAATTGTCACAAGCATGTTCCTGTTATCACAATTCACCCACAACTATATAATAACACATATCTCAATAATTAGTATTGTCTAGTTTCCAATAATTTTCCCCTTGTAACTCTGCTAAAACAGCACAGTTAAGACATAAACCTATGTTAGTATAATTTTTGTGTAATGTAAATATGATTAAAATTACAGTTAATATGTGTTTGTTAATTTCACTAAAATTGTATGGGATTTGCAGATCTTACTTGCTATAACTTGGCTTTACCTTATGATTAAAAACTATATTTTTATAGAGATTGGTTCATAGTTTATAAGATAGAATTTTTCAAATTGTGTTAAGTAGGGCTTAAAGTAATCAATAAGATGAACCAGGGTGAGGCTTTACGAGTATTTGATTCAGTTAAAAATTGGTATGTATCTTCAAAAATGATATCACTTATTAATATTTAAAGGGATTTCAATAAAAAAATGAGTATATAATAGTATTCGTTCATATTTAAAGGTTTAAAAAAGTGACCCTAGCTTTCCACTTTTGTAAAATGGAGAAATGTTAGAAATGAAGTTTTCGAAATTTTGACTAAAAATGATTTATTTTCAACCTTGGTTTTGTAAAAAAACATATTTATTTAAATGAGCTATGATAGTTACTCATAATAATCCTTTGTTTAAAAATATTTTATTTTGCTTGGTTATATAAAAGGGGGTTTTATTGAATACAGGAAAGACAAATGTAAGAACAGCATTTTCTGAGAGTGTCTATATTTTATAGCATTGAAAGAAGTTTGTATTATTTGGTTTTTTAAAGAAAGCCGATTTCAACATCACCGCAGTTATAGTATTTGATGGATTGATTAAAATTCTTTCTATAATTATTTTCGAAATGTTTTCACTCAACAATTTGTTTAAACAACAAAAAGTCGTTTAAAATGAAAATTATATTTTAAACAAGAACGATATGTACTTGATGTATAATTTAGTTAAATTAAAACCTACTTTAAAAGATCATGCAGAGGAGAGCATTGGGAGCTGGTTAGCCCAATTTGCTTAGCATTCTTAACAATAATCATTTGTATTGAATTGTGTCTGAAATAAGGTCATTCACAACTTATAAAGTGTCAGTGGTTAGTAAGTGGTATGAGAATTGTCTGACATTAGGCATTTAGAGCTTAAGGGAATATCATACAGCAAAACAATTTAATAGGGCTACACAACTAAGCAATCTTTAGAGTTCACTAAAAGCATTATAAATTTAGCTGAGATCAGATCCAAGGCTTCAATCAAGGATTAATTTTATTATTTAACCTCTCTCACCTCGCCAGTCTTCCTTGGTCCGCTCTTGTCCTTCCTGGCCAACCGCTTTGTTGGCCTTTATCTCACTTGGCCCTCCGCCTCCTCTTCATGCAGTGCCTGCCCCCGCCTCCTTGTAGGTTTGGATGCATACTAGATAGGTGAAATTTAATAAAAAAATTACAATGACTTTGGTTTATATGTGCCTTAGAATCTTAGTGCTGCTAAGTTCTTTTGGTGTCCTGTCCGGTCCTTGTGTCCGTTTCGTGTTTCGGGTGTTCTTGTGTCTCTGTTTCCTGTGTCTGTATTTCATTTTCGAGTGTTTTGGTGTCTGTTTCATTTTCGCTTGTTTCTTGTTCCCGACTTTCATTTTCGAGTTCTATTTTCTGTTACTGTCTTTTCATTTTCGAGTTCGTCTGTTTCCTATGTTTGTGGGTGTCTTGTCAAGAAGCGTTTGGTTTGCCGCTAAGGGTGATATTGGCTGCCTCAGAAACATGCAGGTTCTACTGTCTTCACTTGCCTAAAGCAGAATAATTCGATTGCTTACTCCAGTAGTTCCCGTCTTAACGAGAGTGGCTTTTGCTCTTGGTAGACTGCAATGCTTGCAGTATACAGCCTTGGCTTCTAGCTATTAGTACGCCTCGCAAAATGCATATACCAACACGAGCGTGCTAAACGACCCTGCCAACTTTGACTTAAGCCTTTTATCAGCAAGACTACTTTACAAGCTAAGCTGCTTGCAGCAATTAACTATTCGAATAAATATCATCCCATGAAAATAACTCATTCTTTTTATTTAAACTTTTTAAAATACATTATATATGACTTAATGTGCCAAGTATTAATCTCAAATTGCCGTTAAAAATGATCCTTTTCTATAGGCTACTGCTTATATCTGATTTTTGAATTCGATCAACTAAAATCAACCTGGATGATCCAAATCAAGTAATTGTTTAAAAAGCCGTATTATTCTTTATTGTACGTAATAAGAATTACAGGCATCACTTTGTAATTAGTTGGCTGATTCAATAAATGTGATTTATATTGGGTTCTTTGAGTGATGAAAATAGTGACAAATAGCTAAAAACAGGGATGTCTTGTCTTCGCTCTGTCTGGTTTGGTTTCCCAATCTAGGCTACCACATACTGAGTAGGTTTTTTATTTTGATATCATGAAGTATAGGTTTATAAAGATCAAGATATAGGTGAACCTTTTTAAAAAAAGATGTAATTCCAATACCAATCTTTCAATTGGCTTCAAAACCTTTGTTTTAGTCCTTATAAAACTATAGTGATAAACGTTTCTTCTGAAATAAACTAATAAACCTTTTTGCTTCTAGAACAATTATAAATATCAGATATATGAATAATTATAAACTTAGCTGTATACTATAATATTGATTCCAGTAGTATCAAAGCTATGCCACTAAGGAAAATCAACTCAGATTCAAACTGTCAGGATTTTGGGAGATTGTCAAATTAACGGATTAAACTAATTAAGTGTGCCCAGAGCTATACATTCCTAAAAATGGACCAACATAAAAATGAAAGCAACTAGTCTGTGGAATTGATAAATCAATGTTCAAATCATGTCATATCAAGACATTAACCAAATTTATATTCCTAATTAACGAATTCCTTGCAAATATCGTACAATTAGTTAGTTTACCTCAAAAAGGCTCCCACACATGCATTTTATGAAATGGAATCTTATTATAAAACTTTAATTGCATCCTAGTGCAGGTGGTGTATCATATGAAACATCAACTGAATAACACCTGGAAGAATCTATCATGAATTGGGTTGTAAGGTTGCCTGCTCTACTGTAAATTCAACTGAACGTAAAACGGGATTGTCAAATCCTTGGTCCAAATTCAAATCACTTTTGTGGGCAACTCGCTGAGTGAAAATTAAAAATTTAATAAAATCAACCATTTATTTTGATTTTTTTGGTTTATTTAAATTGGCAAATTTTGAATCTCTTGAACAGATAACTCAACAACAAAAGAAAAACCCAGCAAACAAATGGGATACATGAATCAGAAATGCGATTCTAATGTACAATTTGAGATTTCCTGTATTTCAAACAAATAATAGACATCATGTAAAACTTAACAAATCTGAAATTGTGGGATTGTCAAATAAGAACCAAGTTTCAAATCAAAATTGGAGGAATTTGAAATAAATAAATTTATTGGGTCTCAAAAAGGAGCTAAGGATATAGGTGGATTTGTTAATTCTTTTAGGAATCATAGGCATTCTCAAAAAATCACCCTATTCCATTTTAGACGGCTAAAATTTAGATACTTGATTACAGTAGATTTCAAAGACGCTAAATAAAGTAGAATTATATTACAATCTATCTTATCAGTTATCTTTCCTTGTGTGTTGATAATCTTGCAATTAATTGGACAGCTTCACCTCCAGTCGCCTTGGCAATAGGAAATCAAGCTGTCCAATTAATTGCAAACACATTATCAACACACCAAAGGAAAGATAATGTGATAAGATAGATTGTAATATATAATTCTACTTTATTATTAGCATCTTCTGAAATCTACTGTAATCAAGTATTCTTAGTAGCAATACATGAATACATGGTTAGTAAACTAATGGTTTATCTTTTCCCCTCTTCCTTCTTCCTTGAAGAAGTTTTTGGCCCCCGGCGTAGCCAGGCCAAAAACTTTAAAAAATTTCAAGGAAGAAAGAGAGTAGCTCATAAATGATTATATGGTTTTATGGTCGCTATTTTAGTGATTTAAAGTGCAGAATATTGCCATTTCCAGTTTAGATAATTTTTCATTTCACTTAATTTCATGTCTAAACATGGGTGTTTAGATTGGATTTTTCATTTGATTTTATCCAGAGTGGAGCTTCTTGAATTGGGTTGATTTGTCCTAGTTACTTACTTTACTTTTAATTTGGATTCCAGTTCCCACAATTATTATTTGAGTTTACTAGTGGCATTCAAAAAGCAATTTGAAATTTGTTTTTGGATTTGACAATCCCGCAATTCCAAAAAACATAGTAAACTTAATGGAAATGGTTGATGGATTTGAACGCTTCAAATCTGATTCCAGTTAATTCATTTCGTCCATTGGAAATATGCAGTTTGACTTGAACTTTGCAAAGTGTCTATGAGTTCCCGCATTTTTAAAAATTCAAATAAATACTCAAAAAATCAGTTTAATTAAAAAAGGCTATCCCGCAAAAGTGATTCAAAATTTGGACCAAGTATTTGACAATCCCGCATTTTTATGTTCAGGTTCTGAATTTACAGTAAGATAAAAAAATCCATTGTATTAGAGAAGCTCTGATTAATATGAAACAATCATCTTTGTTAACTTACAGTCACCTGCTGGCTGGATAGCTCTTGGAAGTGGCCCAGGTTGTCAGGACCATAATTTCTGGTGATCCTAACACTCATTTTCCTCAATCTATATGTCTTATTAAAGATCTTTGCCCTGTTATAGTGGGTTCTAAAACTGACAATTTAATTGGCTCCATTGGTCATGTTGAGTTTATACTTCTGGGAAGTATAATAAATGAAATAAAGGGGAAGATTAAGAAGAGAATGATACTTTATTGGATATAAATATAGAATATTATATAGTATCATGACAAGCCACATGTTGTCCATGTACGTCATGGAGGTCATAGGGCTTATCTGAGTAATGTTCCTTTTGAGTCACAATGCTTAATCAAGTTGTGTTCCATTTAGGACCTGGATTGAGTGATCCCCATCATAGATGGTTAACTGATAATGGTGCCACCAGATTATTGACTGGGTGGTGAACCACTCAGTGAACCGCTCGGTGATTTACTTGGGATGTTAATTCCCCAAGAGGGAGTAATCAAAGATGTTGTGACAGTCATAAAGAAAAAATAAACCAATAATTTAAAATCCAATAATGTTAACATAATGTTAATGAAGATCAGACCAAAAGTCAAACCTGAGACCCCTCTGTTTCTAAAACAACAACTTAATCTTAAGTAAAAACCCATATATGAAGTTAGTTACGTGTGTATAACTACCAATTGTAAGGATTCCAGCCAATCATAGATAACAAAATTTCTGATGTCATCCTAATTGCTTTTTGAAGCTAAGAGACTCCATAAATCAAAATGCTTTAAGTTAAGAGCTTTTTGATGATTATTAATTACTTCTTTAACTACTCTTGTGATTATCTTCAAGTTCCAGTTACCCTTGTGTTTCTTTAAGTTTTTTGAGTAAGTTAAAGCAGTTGTTTTGATGTTAAGTGTTTGATATATGTTTGAGAGGGTTAATGATAGCATTTCCTTTCTATTTTATCTAATCCTATTACATTTCAGCTGATTTTCCTTTTACAACTACTCAATCTTTATGCTATATAATCCTTTGAGCCTTGTTTATAGCAATTGCTCAATCAATAGAGATTTCAGACCTATCAAAAACATTGATAGCTGTAAGATACAAATACAGAGACCATGAAACCACCCAATCCTAGTAATTTAGGGAGAATAAGGCTTGAATAGTTACTGATTATAACATTATTTTACCTAGCCCATTCCCCTGCAAACTTTGAAATGTCAGACCAGGATCTAAGACTGATACCCATCACTACCAAGAGAGGAAATAGGCTCCTGTGATTTCTGGTAAATAGTACACTGTTTCTCCTTTTTCTAAGACTCCTCCAGTTAAAGAGAAATTTCAGATGAAATATAATACTCCCATCATCTGTAATATATTCCACCCCTTTGACACTGTCTTCTTGCTCTCTTACTTAAGGGTCTATATGTTTCTTGGTTGGTTCAATCCTCTACTTTGTTATTATTGCATATTTGGAGAGATCTTCTATTTTGAAAGGGTATCTGTTTCCATTGGGTCTATGCTCACTGGTTTGAATCCTTCTTCATTAATCCACATTGTAGGAAATTCTCTTCCTACAGGGTGGGTTCCTGACACAGGTAGACATTTTCCTATGCTTAATTAAGAGACATAAGTATAAATACTGCTTTTATATACCTCAGAAAAGATGTCTTGGATCAATTTCTCTTTTATTCAGAGCAACTTAATAAGCTTTCTTTTAAAATCTACCCCAAGTCTGGGCCACCTGCTATGTTGCCCTAATTCTATTTTAGTCTATATTTTAGTGTTGTCAGCTAAATTTAGAAACAATGTGTGCAGATGAGCAGGCCTCAATGACAGTCTATGATTGAAACTAATTCTTTGTATCATGTTCCCTTTGTATTTAACAATGAAGCGTAGTTCTTTTCTTATTATTTTCCACTCAATTACATTATTAGTTTAGAGCAAAAAATAGTACTTTTATAAAAAAAAGTACTATTTCTTTTAGTATAAAATAGACACAACTATGAACCCTGTCAACATTTCATATCTTGGGGAGTGTCAGGGATTCAGCCTGTGAGGGTTCTTGAGAACTTACAGGCAGACAGCCCATGGGTCCTGTGGGTAGGGCCCACCACAATATTGGTACTAACTTTGCAATATAAGATAACAATTTGACCAGGAGAGCCCAGGGTCTGCTTGTGGGTACCATTGAATCAATCAGGCTGGTGAGAGTGATGTACATCACCCCAAATAACTGAGTGGAGGTAGATTCATTGATTGCAACAGATTCCTGTGGGTGGTTGAGACGCAGGGTGAGAGGTGGTGTCATTGGAACTAAATAGGCGGGCAAGTGGTTGTACTTGTCGCAGAATAGTAGGGGAGGTTTGGTGACTTTGGTTCCTTCTCTGTAAATGGTCTCTGTCTCTCTAGTTCTGGCCTCTAGATTGTAGATAAGGATTTCCTCTAGAGTGAACTCCAAATACACTGGGTTGGGTGGATATTCTGTGAAATGTACCAGGCCAAAGGGAGCTCCTGGTGGACAATATATTTTGAGCAGTTGGTCCACAGTTTCTTGGGGTTGATGGGTGTGAGATACAGAACCTCAGGAGGTGGACTGCAAATGAAATAGAGATAAAATCAAATATGGAATAACCTGGTTGAACCAAAGGTTCATGTCACTTTATTGCAAGAATGGTAATGGGCAACTTCCTGGTGGCCCAGGGTATAAGTATACCCATCTGCCATGAAGAAACTTTTACAAATTCCTTTGGACCTGGTGCTACTGTTTACCAGATTTTTGGCCCTTGGTGGCATCCATTGTGGGAGTTATTTCATTGTCTGGATTGAACTGATAAAACTCAAATTTCTCTTTTATGTTGTAGTATTGGTCATCTTTGGGTGGCCCATTACACAGGAAGTTTCTTGGCTTCCCCTGCTGCAGTGGCCCAAGTTATTTCAGAATCTTTGGCTTGTCCTGCACTCTCATTGGTCAGGTAACAGGAACCTTTGGCATGGGGATCCTCAATGCAAGTAATTTTAGTTCATCAAGCCTTAGGAAATTCCCCAAAGTCAAATCCTGCTTTGGTTTGAGCCCAGAAAATTGTGGGCAGCTGATCCTGCAGGCTGGCAGCCCCCAGAGTATTGGGGTTTGAATTCTGTATTGGAGGTTTTCCCATGAGCATAGTCAACAGGAGTTTTCATTTGTGATATTATCCCCTTCTCT